>JAJOZX010004864.1:0-275000 GCA_023014485.1 Bathynomus jamesi | reverse complement strand
ATATTGCTGTGGTAACGTCTAAACAGATGAGCAAGATATTTAAAGATGAAGCCATATTTTTATCTTAAAGCGCATATTAACAGATTTGATGTTATCATGATCTACCGAGTTAACTAAAAATGGAAATTGGAATATGCATTTTATTATGAATTACACTTAAACATGCATATGAGCACAAATTAAAGGCTTAAGATTTAAAAATTAAACGTTGAGCAAGACATGACTTCATCTTTTATAACGAAGAGAGAATGTATACAGAAAATGAACATTGCAGAATTCAACCAGGTTTCATTATTAAGCTAAATCTAAAAAAATGATTAAGTAATTTAAAAAGAAACAATTCACCAATTATTTGGCAGAAATAAAATAGAAAGCAAATAAAAAAATTATCCAAACGTTATGCGATTTTGGTCTTTATGTAAAAATGAATATCTGAATATAAAGATTATATAAATATAAGGATTATATAAAGATAAGGTTTATATAAATACAAGGATTATGTAAACATAAGGATTAGATAAGTATAAGGATTTATATAAATATACGAATTATATAAGAATTATACGAATGAATATAAGAATATAGGAATTATTTATTATTCATTTTTACAGGGCTCTTCCCTCTAAAATGACATTAATACAATAATATAACATCCTAATTCTAACGAGATGATAACTAATGATTTTTATAATACAGATTTATATACACAACATAAGTCGGGGTGGTTAAGTTACAATGCACAGTAATTAGAAAATCAAATCTTTAACACGACACTTGCTTAGAGAGTTATTAACGAACCAAGGACCTGAGCCGAACCGGCTGCCCAAAGGGCGAGACACGCACTCGCAAGAGGGGTGAGGCTTCGACTGCCCTCTCAAAGTGTTTGCACTTTGCCCTGGAGAAACTCCCATGGTGCCACGTTTACAAAAGATTCTTAAGGTTGCAAAGGTTGTCTAACAATGATATTAGCAAAGGAATTTATATAATTTTGGTTCTACACTTAACTCCTTTATGCGATTTATATTGACCGAAAAGAACATTTAGAATTTAGGAATCTCTGTTTACGATTATAGATTTGGCACATTGGAGTCGTTAGGTTTAAGAAAGAGGCCAGATGATCCACTGGGGCATCGAGGCGAGTTATAAAATATTAAAAATTCAAAGATTAATACTTTAATTTATGCAAACAGAATAAAAGGATTAATACGTTAATTTAGACAAACAATGATACTGTTAAATTTGAAAAAAAAATTATTTTCCTGTGGAAAACCTTCTCCACATGGCTCCCTCTCAGAGTTGGAACTAGGGGGTTAGTTTGAATATCCTCTCAAACAAAAGCAGTTGGATGTAATGTTCCATAAGGACAAAAGAAATAGTTAAATAAAATACATCTACTTCGTACTTAATCCACTATATTTATTAGTTAAATTTTACACTAAACTCGATACTTATGCACTAATGGACACTTATAATTAACGGTCACTTGTGTGTCGTTGAGCACTTAGAGTCTGATTTGTCTAGGTCTACTTTTTACACTGGTCGAAGTTCACCGTGTGCATACACTTTTAAATCAAACGCGATTTTTATCAACTTTTTGAGAACAAAAAACTAGAAGACAGGAAGGTTCCCATGTACATATTAAGTTTATTGAAATTTTGGTATTCCCACCAATCTTTTACCGTTAGGTGGGGCAATGTACTATCCGAGTGTTTTGGCTCCTCTTGCGGGGTGAGACAAGGCTCCTTGCTCTCCCCTATGCTGTTTGATGTGTATATTGACAGATTATTTGCTTCACTTAATGAGGCAAAAGTGGGATGTTGTATAGATAACACAAGGATAAATATCTTAGTTTATGCCGATGATATGGTGTTAATAAGTCCTTCTGTTAAAGGTCTGGATCCGCTACTAAAAGTCTGCGAAGTGTATTCGCAGAAACATGATATTCTTTTTAATGTTACAAAAACTAAGGTTATGCAATTTCATCCTAAAACCTGTAATCGGAAGTACAAGAGTTTAAGTATTTGGGTCAAACTATTGCCAGCTCCTTGAGTGATGACTCGGATATAAGAAAACAACCTCGAAGCCTTTGTGCTAAAGCAAATATGACTATGAGGAACTTTCGGTTGTGTACAAGTGGAGCTAAAGACTCTCTCTTTCGTACTTTCTGCAGTAATATTTACGGACAGCAACTCTGGATGAACTATAAAAAAGGTTCTGGCAGAACCTTAAATTTGCTGGACAACAGATCTTTTGGACTCTTACATAAATTACCCCCGAGATGCTCAGCTTCGCAAATGTTTGCTACCCGCAATGTCCCGAGCTTCCCGGAGGTAACAACACGTGCTCAATCCAGTCTGATGCAAAGCATTAAAAAATGAACCAACCCAATTATCCAAGCTATCCATGAGTCGTACCGTTTATTCTCTAGTCTAAGCTATGGAATTCTTGGTACGAAAACGTATGTGTGTAGCTCCACTTAACTCCGACGTTAACCTTTGGTTACCTTCCGCCCGGATTATTCATTCTGACGAAGGTGAAGCTTTTCACTCCACCTTAGACCTACAGTTTAACGTGGAATCCGAACCACGCCGCATCAGCAGCCCAGCGTCTTAACCACTAGGCCACCTAGGATACCCATTTATCTACCAACCACTTTCTTTATTGTGTGGAAGGATGAGCAGCTGGGTTTTGCTGTGCGCCGGCTGCCGTCGGGTCTCGAACCCGGGGCCGATGGTTTCGTAGTCAGCGACGCTAACCACTACACCACCGAGGCGCCTCGTATTATTTCTAATCAACTGTACATATTTCTATCCTTAGTATGTGAAATGTCATTGTATTAATAATATTTGTCATGTGGACTATAGTCTGCCAATAAACCTTTTCATTTTCATTTTCATTTTCATTCATTTTCATTTTCATTCATTTTCATTTTCAGTGAACTATTGGAAAAGTACTTAAGTGAAATTGATACGATTTCTGCAAGGTTTAGAACGGATATGGGTTGATTGAGAACTTTTTTTAGAACATTGGAATTGACTAAACTCTATAGCATGGAAGGTATAAAATTTCAAGGTATTGTGCAGTGAAAGGTAGGGCATGATTGCATGGGTATCGCCTATAATTTATATATATAGAGTACGTGTGGTCGTAGCACTGGAACTGGAAATACGGTTAAAGAAACAATTTGTAATTGGGGTAAACCGACGTTATGATTACTGTTCTTCGTTTCGTGTATTCGGCCCTTTTGGAGCTATGCGAGTGACCTTGTGATGGAAGTTCCACTTCTGAAATCAAAGTGGCAGATGACTCCAGAAAATTGTGACCAATCGAATATTCAGGAACAGGCAGGAGTCTGAACGAGTGGGGCCACTCTTGGAGATAGCCTTGAAGGGCGGTGGCGTATCGGGCTGCGAGATAATAGGGATAGAGAAGGGTAAGAAAAGACTTGAAACACAGATTAAGATGACAATAACGAAGAAAGCCGATGAATTCTGAACATAAGTATTCCCAAAAGCTGTTTTATGGTGGTAGAAAGGACCATTTAGAGGAGGAGAAGGAAAGTTATGGTCAATGCCGAGGTTCTCGACCCGTGGTTTGACCTGAGGAAGGGCCAACAAGGAGACAGGAGAAAAATTAGTATTCTGTTTCATCGGACGGGATACAGGAGGAAGATAAGTCTTCTGTTTAGTAGGAGAAAGAGAAGACTTTCTGCAGGTGTCTGAAATGGTACTGCAAAATATCGATTTCCAAACCTTCTGATTCGAAAGAACAGAATCGAATGAACGTTATCCTGTAGAACGATGTAGAGATGCATCACTCCCTTTGGTGAGAAGAGAAGAGTGGCAATTTTCTTCCGAATTCGTCAAAGACGCTTGTTGTCCCGTGGCAAGATTTGAACCTCATTAAGACAATGAGACTCGAGGTCATAAGTCGAGCTTGCATCATGTCCGAGGGACATAAGCGAGTTCTCCGTGACCTCACGTAAATTTGTAGAAGGGGGATCCCTCGGAAAATTCCTCTCATCGAGAACTTCCCTTGTGATGTCTGGGACAGTTTCTTCATAGAGCGCTTCCGTCGTGGGGTTTGAGACAGCCTCTTCGTACTGAGGACACCCAGCGTATCGTGCATGCTACACAAACTAACTGGATGAACAAGTGCATTCCGTGCTTGCCTTTCCGTACGAACAACTTCCGACGGCGGAGTAGGTTCGAGTCTTCGTGCTCAAAATTACCAAAGGTATGTTGGCTTTCTAGTTCCTTGTTCGCCGGAACTGGAACGGAACAATTGACGATTGATGAAGAATCGTCCCCATCTAATAGCAGTTCCTCTTTATTTTGAACTGGTTCCAGGGAGTGGGCTCTCTGAAACAATTCTTTCACCCTCAGTCGAAAAGAGAGCGAAGAGTAGGGGTGACAAACATACTCGAAAGGTGGGTTTTCTCTATCGGCCACATAGAAATCGTGCGTAATAAAGAAATTCACCCCCAGGGTTAAATCTCCATCCCAGTCTACTTCAGATATGACCACAAATGTGGTCAGTTAAGGAAATGAATCAAACTCAGTAGGAAGAATAATTTCTCCAGTACTGTATTCTTCCCAACCATCATCAATGCAGGTCAAACGAGAACGGAAATCGAAATTTCCTGTAGCCGTCTTAAGTATTTTCTTGTATACGTCTTGTTTAATGTAATTCGCCTGACAGCAGTCGTCAACAAGAGCCAAAACCGCTTGGTTGTTGACAGAAATTTTCATGAAAATTTGTGAGCTCTCGTCAAAACGTACCATTTCGTGAGTCCAAGAAGGCGTTTCCGAAACATACGAACATACTTCATCTGCGTCATCGATGGTTTCGCGCGGGGTCCAGGAAGCTTCCGTCCATCTCGTCTTCCTAAATCTATCCATTTTCTTCGAAACACGACAAAGAAAAAGAAAAATGGACTTACAAACGAGGAAGGCGAAGTGAAACAAAGGAAAAAAAGAAAACTTATCTCTAATACGTACATACAACAGTATTGAAACGAAAAAACTTAAGCGTGACATTAGTTATTTCGGTTTAAATAAACACTTCATAAAGTCGTCCCAAACGAAGATGCAAAACTTGCCTGTCGATTTCGACATATTACTCGAAATGTATGAACTCATTTTAAAAATTCCATAAATCTACCATATACTTTGCAGAAACCGCTTTTGTAACAAACAATAAAATATATAATTCACCTATATATTTATATAGGCAAATACTGCATGCAAAACGACACAAACTTGTCAATTTCTTTCCTCTTACAACAAAAAAAAAAGAAAGTTGAATTAAATTGACTGCACTGAAACTGGCTGAACTGAAAGTGACTGACTGGAAACTGACTGTGTTGATCCTACTGGATTCAACAACTGGAACTGATTATTCTTGGGGGCTGATTTCTAGGGCGGTTGTCGCCCTGGATGCAACCGACTGACTTGAACTGCTATAAACTGGAGTGGGTTTCCTATTTCTTTCGGAAATCCGAACTAAACTGATTCTGTTAGCATTAAGCTGTCTATTATTCTCTGGGGCGGTTGTCCCTCTGAATGCAACCCACTGACTTGAACTGCTATAAACTGGAGTGGGTTTCCTATCTACTCTATCTAAGAAATACACAAATAATGCACAACAATTTGCCTAAGTAAGGAAAAATTTGAAAAAAATTGTAAACAAAATAAAAAAATGTAAACAAAATTTCACTCGAATGTACGTGAATGTACGATAATATTATGATTGGTACATTAAATAAAATTATTCTATACTAACCATAATAGTGAAAATAACTCGCTTTCAATAAAAAGAAATGTATCACTGGTGTATGGAATATTCAGTGTTGTTTGTTAATTCTGTCTTGATACTAATTATTAACTTAATAATACTGACTTCTCAAATGTTTAGTAATTAATTTGAAAAAAGGATCTGTACTTAAAAAGATTCCTACGGCGAAATCCTTGAAGACGTGTCCTGAAGACGTGTCTTTCTGGCCACTTGTTCCTAGACGAAGAATGGGCGTGGAGAACTTGGAGTCGTGACACACCGGTCGAATGAGGGATGTGAAGAACTGGAAGTCGTGACACGCCGATCAACTGAATGTTGGTTCTAGTTCCAGGGTCTGGAAGACTGGAAGAATCCTGGATGCAGAGGTCGCCAGTTGTTAACCCCTTCGTCTATGGCCTTGGTCGGTTCGAAGTTGACGGGGGTTCTGGTTAGGTGGCAGCAACGGGTTTGTTACTCTGGAGTAGCTGGTACCGTATAGGGAATCGCAGTAGTCTTTCTTATAGTACTCTCCGATTTCTTCTTGTAGTGGATCGGAGGATTTTGTGAAACTGATTAAATTCTCTGAAGGTTCTCCGATTCTTCTTGTAACGTATCGGGAAATTATTTTTTCTTTGTTTAAGACTAAGTTCTCTGAAGAGAGCAAGGCTCGAAGGAGAAGACGAAGATTTTTTTCTTACTGTAATTTTACTGCAAAAATGTTACAAGTAATACTCAGCCTCTAAGTTAGGTCAGTCTAATCAGAATAACAATTTAAAAAATTACATGGGTTTATATACCCAAATTTTGTGGACATCATCATTATTATTTATTGTTGACTTGTTTGTTTTTTATTCTCAATAGGCTGCATTATTTTTGCACAATATTTGAAGATAAAGTAAATATTTTAGCTGTGGCAACGTCTAAACAGATAAACAAGATATTTGAAGATGAAGCCATATTTTTATCTTAAACCGCATATTGACAGATCTGATGTTATCATGATATGCCGAGTTAACTAAAAATGGAAATTGGAATATGCATTTTATTATGAATTACACTTAAACATGCATATGAGCACAAATTAAAGGCTTAAGATTTAAAAATTAAACGTTAAGCAAGACATGACTTCATCTTTTATAACGAAGAGAGAATGTATACAGAAAATGAACATTGCAGAATTTAACCAGGTTTCATTATTAAGCTAAATCTAAAAAAATGATTAAGTAATTTAAAACGAAACAATTCACCAATTATTTGGCAGAAATTAAATAGAAAGCAAATCAAAAATTTATCCAAACTGAGAATTCATCCGAACGCCCGATGTCTCATAGGGTCCTACTCAGCCAGATGGCTTAATCGGCCAGTTGGCTGAGAAGGTTTAATCTGACTTAGAAGACGTAATAGGCTGGTTCAGGTGTACATTATTAGGGTTGAGTTGCACGATTGCGCTATTTATTTAATTAAAGTATATATTCTTGACAGTTGGCTTAGAAATCCGCCAGTTGGCATAATCCGTCAGTTGGCTTAATCCGCCAGTTGACTTAGAAGACCTAGAAGGCTACTTTTGTCATTCATCTCTTATACAAAATGTCGTCAAAATCAGCATTTCTTTTTATTAAAAAAAACAAAAATGCCCGAATTGTTCATTCTGACGAAGGTCAAGCTTTTCACTCCACCTTAGACCTACAGTTTAACGTAGAAACCGGACCAGCACCAGCCGAGCGTCTTAACCACTAGGTCACCCATGGTACCCATTTATCTACCAAACAATTGTGCAGAAGGATGATCGTTTACCGCGCGCCGGCTGCAATCGCCGGGTCTCGAGCACGGAACAGGTGGATTCATAGTCAGCGATGCTAACTACCTAGGTGGGACTTTGAATGAAAACCAATTGGCTGAAAATACAAGCAATATAATATACCACACTTTATTTATATATATATATATATATATAATATATATATATTCTTAAATAACTACAGGAAAAAATTTATATCAAGCAATAAACATTTCAAATAAACTCGCAGAAAGTGTCTATTTACTTATACCATTCCTTTCTATATACCTTCTATGTTTTTTATGAGAGAGAGAGAGAGAGAGAGAGAGAGAGAGAGAGAGAGAGAGACGTCACTAAACCTTCAGATTTCCTTTTCTGATTATTCCGACGGAGATACAGGTAAGGTAGTAAAATTGGATGTTTACCGTACGGCAAACTCCCCATCGCCCTTCCATTTCGGTCAATTAATTTAAAAAAAAATATTTTCCAGTTTTAGGTGATTGTAAAATCCTTCATATATATATATATTATCACGGGTAAGGTAGTAAAAATGGATGAGTATTATACGGCCAAACGCACCATCGCCTTCCATCTCAGCCAATTAATTTTGTAAAAATTATTTTACAGTGTTAGGTGATTGTAAAAGTCGCTAAAAAATTTCATATATATATATATATATATACACACGAGGTGCGATCCAAAAGTTCCCAGACTGTACCGACAAAAAAATGTAGGCTTAACTTAGGTTCTAATTAATGCTGTCCCCTTCGAAGTAGTCCCCTTGGGAGTTGATACAGCGGCAAAGCGATTTTCCCACTGCTGGAAGCACCTCTAGAACTCCATTTTGGGGATGTTGTTCAGCACCTCGTGCGATTCCGCCTGAATTTCCTCGATGCCAGCAAATCGTTGCCCCTTCAGCCGGAGCTTCATCTTGGGGAACAGGAAGAATCACAGGGGGCTAGGTCGGGGTAGTAGGGGGGTGGGGGACCACTTCCATGTTGTTTTTGGCCAAAAACTGCTGCACAGACAGAGCGAATTTGGCAGCAATCTGCCTCATGTTGAGTTCCTCCGTGAGAATGCGTTGGCATGAACCAAACGATAGGCCAACGATGATGCAAATGTCGTTAATCGTTCGCCGACGGTCCTCGTGGATGGTCTGACGCACTTTTTCAACACTTTCGTCGGTTCTGGTGGTTGAGCGCCGAGCAGAACGTTTTGCCCACGTTTGAACGGCGAGAACCGTTCGAAAGTCTGGCTTCTGCCCATGGCGTCATCACCAAATGTTTGGTTAAGCATTTCGTGGGTCTCCGACGCGGTTTTGCCGAGTTTAAAGCAAAACTTGATGCACACGCGCTGCTCCTTCAAGTCTACCACTTCCCTTCTCGCAAAAATCGCATAAAACCACTAACACTAACGCACAAAAACGCTCGTGAAAAAAAACGCGTGCGTATATCACCGTGTCACTCGATACACTGCTTCACGATAAAGCTGTTTAGCGCTATCTAGCGGCCCAAGTTCGTACTACGGCCTGTTAGCGCTCCACGCTGCCAGTCCGGGAACTTTTGGATCGCACCTCGTATATATATATATATATATACACAGGTGAGTCAAAAGTCTCCATACATAGGCAAAAATGGTCAATTTATTATGCAATCACTTGTAAGTCACAAAATATGCTCTATGTGGGCACCATTACACTGAATGCACATACGGATGCATACAAAGGCATCTCAGCACATCACCTGCAAAAAATAAAAAATAATCATTTATTTATCATGACCATTTTGCCTATGTATGGAGACTTTTGACTCACCCTGTATATATATATATATAAAGTGATAATAAAACAAATAATATTGTTTTGGGCTCTAGGACGTAACGGTTCGAAGGAATTTAGATTGCGGCAGATCGGCGCTGGTCAGTTTGCTTGACACCTCAGAAAAACAAATTTTATTTTCCAAACAAAACATCTCTCTCTCTCTCTCTCTCTCTCCTTCTCTCTCTCTCTCTTCTCTCTCTCTCTCTCTACGAATCTGTTTCATTTCTGAAAGAAATCTGGAATGGATAAGTTATATTTGACACGCTCCCAGAATTCACGTCTCATCCAATTACAGCCCAATGGGCGGAGCTTGAGAAGGAGCCCAGGACCTCTGGTTGGTGGGTAGTCACGCTTACACGTTATGGACCACCCAAATTTCACCGACGGCCAATAGGAAACTCGCGATTCGGCTATTCGGGGAGGTTACATTTCGGACTGCGTATATAAAAGGGGGCATTTTCATCTGGACTCCACAACAGTTGTATTTATCAACGAGTAACTACAGAAATATATCGCCAGGAGTCGAACACAACAGCTTTACTGCTCCCCGCAATTGTATGAAGACGGAGACCTCTACGCAGGGGCTACACTACACCTTTTCGGAACGGCTGACCGGAACGCCCTGCTTTCAACGCAAAGCATTGCAGAAATTTGTGACGGAGAGAAACAGCCGATGAAGTGGACATTGAAATGTAAGTAAATAAATTAAATTGTGATTCGGGCTATGTATACATATATATTTACATCGTTTCATTCAGTGACAGTGTTAAATAATTTATAAAAAGCCATAATAAATGCGGATTGGGAAACTAGTTTGTGGTTTAAGCGGAAGGCCGGGCTAGGTATATATATCGTTTCATTCAGTGCAAGTGTTATAATTTATAAAAAATCGTAATAAAACGAAGTGAAAGGATATTTGCCCAGGGGTCGAGACCCGGTGCCGGCAGACATCCAACTAATCTTTCTTCCTGATAACGTTATTTAGACTGAATTTTATTATGCGATGAAGGTGTCCTTTGAGAGTGAAATTTTATTACATGCTTGTTTCCCTCCATGTGATAACTTAAAAATTTATAAAAAGTGCTACAGGTAGGGTTTAAGAATTACTAAAACTTTAAAGAATTGCCTACGGTCCCGGGTTCGAGACCCAGTGCTGTCAGACGATGCGTAGCACACCCATCTAATCTTCCTTTAAACCCGGTTAGGCTAGTTGCATGCTGTTTATTATTTGCTCCTTCTTGGCTATTTCATCATATATATATATATAATATATATATATATGGTGTGGAAGTGATAATATATATATACCACGCGTGGTCATTGCAGTTAAATGCACATATTCACGATTTGCGAGGGTGCCCTCTCAGGGCATTGGTTTCTGCCCTATGTAGGAGAATTTCGATTTGTGAATGATCGAGGTCCGTAGTGTAATGGTAGCGCATCCAACCGGCAATTGGAAGGCCCTGGGTTCGATTCCCGGGCGGTTCGCCTCATTTTTCATTTATTCGTGATTTCTCTTCCTCGTGTACAGAAACGTTCCTTAATACTTATGTCGTTTCTATTCATTTATATACTGCGTGGTCATTGCAGTTAAATGCACATATTCACGATTTGCGAGGGTGCCCTCTCAGGGCATTGGTTTCTGCCCTATGTAGGAGAATTTCGATTTGTGAATGATCGAGGTCCGTAGTGTAATGGTAGCGCATCCAACCGGCAATTGGAAGGCCCTGGGTTCGATTCCCGGGCGGTTCGCCTCATTTTTCATTTATTCGTGATTTCTCTTCCTCGTGTGCAGAAACGTTCCTTAATACTTATGTCGTTTCTATTCATTTATATACTGCGTGGTCATTGCAGTTAAATGCACATATTCACGATTTGCGAGGGTGCCCTCTCAGGGCATTGGTTTCTGCCCTATGTAGGAGAATTTCGATTTGTGAATGATCGAGGTCCGTAGTGTAATGGTAGCGCATCCAACCGGCAATTGGAAGGCCCTGGGTTCGATTCCCGGGCGGTTCGCCTCATTTTTCATTTATTCGTGATTTCTCTTCCTCGTGTGCAGAAACGTTCCTTAATACTTATGTCGTTTCTATTCATTTATATACTGCGTGGTCATTGCAGTTAAATGCACATATTCACGATTTGCGAGGGTGCCCTCTCAGGGCATTGGTTTCTGCCCTATGTAGGAGAATTTCGATTTGTGAATGATCGAGGTCCGTAGTGTAATGGTAGCGCATCCAACCGGCAATTGGAAGGCCCTGGGTTCGATTCCCGGGCGGTTCGCCTCATTTTTCATTTATTCGTGATTTCTCTTCCTCGTGTGCAGAAACGTTCCTTAATACTTATGTCGTTTCTATTCATTTATATACTGCGTGGTCATTGCAGTTAAATGCACATATTCACGATTTGCGAGGGTGCCTCTCAGGGCATTGGTTTCTGCCCTATGTAGGAGAATTTCGATTTGTGAATGATCGAGGTCCGTAGTGTAATGGTAGCGCATCCAACCGGCAATTGGAAGGCCCTGGGTTCGATTCCCGGGCGGTTCGCCTCATTTTTCATTTATTCGTGATTTCTCTTCCTCGTGTGCAGAAACGTTCCTTAATACTTATGTCGTTTCTATTCATTTATATACTGCGTGGTCATTGTAGTTAAATGCATATATATATATATATATATATATATATATATATATATATGTGTGTGTGTGTGTGGTTGAAATAAACATTAGTACTCCTCATATTTTATTGTAAATGTTTCATAGCGGTTATCTTCAATTATAGACTAGTTTGCATTAGTACTGAGCTAAGCTTTCTGAATACAATTCGATTTATGAAAAAAATGGATTTTAATTAAAAAAGATTCAGTATGAACTAATCATGTTAATTTCCCCTTAAAGGACCGATGCAGAACTTGATCATGTTATAGCTACTTTTCGCGACAGCTTTGAAGAAAGGCAAATATTCGACGGCGATTTGGAGGTTTTACCGGGCAGCCAACCCAGTGACCTGAATGCGGAGGTCGCGGTATTGGCTCACATCCGGACCAACGAATGCCAGGTCATTGAGGAACTAATGTAAGTTCTTTTTGTGGTTAAGAACAAAACACATTGTATTTTCATTCAGTTTATTAAATGGCAGAAAGCATGTTTTAGTACAATTGAGCTTACAGAACTAGCGACCATTATATAAGACTAACATTAATGGAGACATTTACACAATATAGTTAAAATTATATATACATACGTAAAACTTTACACAATACAGCGAGTGCGCACAAATGGGTACCTTTTTTAATCTGTCTGCATACCAATTCATCATTCATCTGTGTCGCACAAATCGAATAATTTTTAAAAATTTATAAATCCCTTCCCACATGACAATTACAGGAGAAATGAAAGACAGTACAGGCCACAAATATTACTAAAATATCCTTGGAAACGATAAGGATTCCAGACAATTTCAGGGACATGCAGCTGTTCGACAAATTGTACAACCACAGAGTCACTCCAGGCCTGAGTGCCGAGTGAATCAAAATAGTACATTCTTTCCCTATTTTTAAAATAGATTGCAAACCAATGAATCCCCTCGACCCCACAATGTCCGTATTGACGATAAGACTACACCAATCTCTCGTAGCTGGCAATTTCAATGTTTCATTCTTCGCAAACACATCGATAAATTTGGAGCGTGTGACTCGGTCACTTTTCATTACTCTCTGGAGTGTATTCGCGTCCATTTTAAAAGTCTGTGACTACGTTCCTCAAGCGGTCGAGTTCGATTAGAGCTTGTGATTCGAGGTGTACTAGTACACTAATAGGCGCGGCTATAGGGTTGGCGAATTCCAATCTGACTGAGATGTTCCCAGTTTGTTGTGGATTTAAGTGTGTATTTACACTAGCAAATTAGTCGGGGGTGATATCAAACGGGTAAATGTTAAATTGATCGACAAATTCTTTCTGCCTTACGCCAATCCCAAGCTCGTCACAGCCACCAGCAATATGGGTCAGATTACTGTAAGCTCTCGCGCAAAGCGGGAACACAGCGTCTGATGAGTAGTTCGTATCCATAGTCCCGTCCAACGCAACGCCATTGACGTATAGTTATATTTTTAAAGCCGAAATTCTCGAATTTAAAGGCGCTCTTTTTATATTTTCCATTCGTCGAAGCGTGATCCTGCATTCCAATTAATAACCTTTTAGGTAGAACTCCCAGGGCCACGTTTTCTAGCTGCTTCGATGCCAACCCTGCGGGCACCGTGTATAGTTTGATCTGTATTCTGTTAATTGGGTATTTTACTGTTGCGTGTATTAAATTTCTTTCAATTTCTACATATTTCGGCGAACTTGATTTCACTCGCCGTACGCGCAGATGTTTCCATGATGTGAATCACAACGAGTTTTGTGCCTTCTTCTTGATCAGGTCCCAGATTCATGCAGATCTCAGGATTCGTGCGTGTGAGCTTTAACTTCATATCCACCCCATTCATAAGCAGTATCTCCTGAACGTGAAGTCTGTATGCAGACGTCCAAAACACTCGTATATCTTCTTTGGAGAATTTTTAAATTTATCCTTTATACTACTTTCGTCTTTAGTCTGATAATAGCTCTCCGCAGTTAAAAAGGTATCCTTCGCTTCTTTTGAAAAGTTGAGGACATTTTCCAGATAGGCTCGAAGGTGATAATAACCCGTTCCTGCCGAGATGTTGACCTGATTTAAATACACCTCACACTGGCTGAATATAGAGTGTAGAAAGTTGGTTTCAGGGTATGCAGAGTAGCTATCATCGCAGTTCGTTCCATCTGAATTAGCCACAGATATCTAGAGAATACATCTATTATGAATAGGATGTAGCGGTAGCCATCATTATACACTGAATATCTTTGCATGTCTGTTAAATCCGCTTGCCAAATAGAGTCAATCGAATCCGCGGTTGTCTTGGCCATTTTAAACCTTTTTCTCACAGGTTTATGAAGTGTATAAGCGTCCTGCTCCCGCAAAAACCTCTCATCTTTTTTCCCTACTCCATCATTGTTAACACCTCTGTACAGCCTATTAACACCACCATAGGAGGCGGGGTTAGAAATTTCATAATAGCGTTTTCTTAATATGTTAGCCATCTGCGTACTTTAGAGACACGTGGATAAGGTTGGCCGTTTGGTCTCTTCTTTCTCCTCTTCAGAGATGCTACTGTTGGGGGTGATGGCGTACTCAGTTGTGACACATGCGAGACTTGCTCGAAGTCTTTTAACCTATTCAGATTTCCTATCAATGTTTTGGGGACATTTATTTGTTATAGTCTTGCATTAATATGCTTCCATCCTGCTGGTGAAGGCCTGTCCCACTTTCTCACCAGATCATGGACAATGTCGACGATATTCGATCCTTATACCCTTGTTCCTTCAACAATAACTTCGCCTGTATCAGTCCACTGTATGATGGGGTCCTCACTCAATAGATTATAAAGACTTAAACCTTTATTCCTCAATGTATGTGTTCCGTTCCGTTATTCTTTGGCTGGTCATCTCTAACGTCGGCCCCAGGTCCTATGTCGCTATGCTCATCGTTGCTCCCCCTGTGCCTAATAACCACGGGGAGCTCTGTCTGATTCTTATAATCTTCGTACTCATGAAGAAATTTTTGCAGAGCCTCTTGGTACAAGATCCTTTTCTCATCAGGTGACTTTTCACTGTTTAATAGGGTTAACAATTCGTTTTCCATTCTTTTAAGCCTGCTTTTACGGGGTTCTACAACCGTGTCTGGATTCTTTGAACATTGCAAAGAAGCATACACCTCGTGCGGAATCACTACCACTTTCTTCATTATATTAATCTAGTCAGTAAAGGTCCCAAAACTGAAAATAAGATGGGGAGGAATGATCCCCCTCTTTGTACAATAATTCGGTTTTTCTTCCCCACAGTTTGACTTTTATGAGCGAGCGAACGTATTATGTTCTTGTAACGACGTAGGCGAGCCTTCTGAGGGGGTTTCATTGGCACATTACATTTTATAACATTAAGACAGATTTCACAGATGCATTTTAAAAAGTGGGAGTCGATATTTTTAACAAACATCTGCTGCATTGCCCGGGGCAATCGTTGATAGATTTTTATTAATTCACGATATTTCTTCAGCCTATTTGTCATTCTCGAATATACACCGTCTCAGGCTCGTTTCGGAATATATTCGTTCTTAGAAGCACCCTAAACGTGTTTCGCGGATGAAGGTCACAAAACAAATATCCGTAACACTGATTTGTATCTTCTTTATAAACCTCCAAAAGCTCCTTACGCTGATTCGGGAACATTTGATTGGCTAATACCCCAATTTGTGACAAATCTCTACGTTGTGCGAATAAGACAAGATATTGTGTATTTAGCGACACATCGCGCTTGTATCTATTTTTGAAAAATAGATTCTGATTGATGAAGAATACGCTTATGTTAAGATGGTGGGATAACACTATAAATGTCTCGGCAAACGTTTTATCGATTTCCAGCATGAGATCGTCAATTACAATGACTGTATGCTCATTTCCCTTAAACGAATTAACGTCATATACGCCTATGTGGAACAAAATATCATCTTGGTACTCGTTGAACACTGATTGGTACGTCGAATAGCACCATATTACTTTATGCACAAATTTTGAGAACATCTCCCCCTTATCTTGATTTTAAGCATAAACACAGTTTTACCACACCCTGTATGGCCAGATATAATGCATGTGGATGGGCTTGTGAACCTGAATTTTTCTACAGATTCCATCTCTAACACGTCACACCCCTAAGTGGAGCATTTACAAAATATAACAAAATTTAAGTGCTGATCCTTATATTCTTGTTTTTCTTCTTTCACAGAACAGTGAATGACGACGATGTACAGCACTCCATCTTCGATATTACGCAAGACCCCGATGACAGTGTAGCTACAGACTCCAAACCCCGCTGGCGAACCCTCACCAGCGACACCTCCACCATGTGGTAGGTCAAAGCGGAGGCACGATGATGAAGAACGTTCCACGTCAGGTATAAAACGTGCCAGGACTGCACCGGTTGCTAGACCCCGAGTAATGGAGCCCCAACCCTCTACGTCTTACGACACAACCCCCACAATAGTACCTTCCTCAAATATACCCCCTTATACCTGTTCAGTTCCGGGTACATCCTTCACATAGGCAGCAGCTTCTCGTGCTGTGAAGGAAGTATAACATTCGAACTGGTGCGCACCGCTAACCCCACCCCTGCCCTGACTAGAAATCGGTACGTGGTCAGGGTTGACCCTGGAGCCCTGTATAGCAACTGTGTTGGACTGCGGCACGTACTTGAGCGTGTTGTGGAGTTTGCCCTTCAGAACCGCGACGAACGTGAAGTCCGGACGAGGTTGTCCTTCAGGTTCGGGTCAGATGACGGGGATGTAGATGATTTTTGGGTAGTAATACCGTTCAGACGCTTGGCAGCCGTATAATGCAGGCCTCTCAAAGTAGTACAGCCTTCACTATGGACAACTTCACGGTAGATTCTGACAGAGTATTCCGGGTTGCAGGTCATAGTGCCACACCTTATACTCTTAATTTTAATTCTCACTCTATTTACAGAAAGCATATAAACGTTGATCGTGGTTGCGGGTTTATAGCAGTTGTCTTAGCCCATATGTTTACTGTACTGAATACCCGGGTCAAAAATATTTGGTTGCCTACGGTTGTGCAGCGTGCTCGTAAACAGGCTTCACATTGTAACTTCAGTTTGAGTGTAATATGGTTCCTGAAGAGCTGAGAAGGGTAGAGTAGGAAATGAATGTTCGTATAGTTGTATTTAGAATGGATGATCGTCGTAGGACTGTGTATGTTTTTAAAAGCTGTGTGAGAGATCGTACAAGACCTCTACTTATTTCAGGATTGTCAGGAACATCGTATCTCCCCATCCGTAATATAAGGACTCTCTACGCTAGTTATGATAAAAGTCGAAAATATGGAAGGCATCATGACTTGTGTGAGGGATGTCTCGAGTTTGCGGATGATATAGTGAAACATTGTAAGGAATGCTACATGGTATGTGAGCAGTGTAAAAGCCCCAAATGTGAAAGTCGTGCAGTTGAAACCGAGATGGAATGAAGTATGTATGTTATATGAAAGATGCTACACCTAAAAATAAACGCTGTATAACCGTGTACTACCATATAGAAACTTACACAAACCTTGAAACCAAAGAGGTTAGCTCACATCTACTCGTAAGCCAGACTATTTGCGATGAGTGCATGGAAGTCGAGTGTGATGAGTGTCACAAATGTAGTAAACGAACAAACGTTTTAAAACGATTGCACACGACAGCCCTGTGAAACTCTTTTATCCTATATTGTCAAATTAGCGGACAAGTTCAAAAAAATTACTGTGTATATTCTTACCCATAACGGGGAAAAATTTGACACACAGTTCCTTTATAAGGAATTGCTTGAACACGAGTCATCGGAGATATTTACAGGCGACCCTTGAAAAGAGGGAACAAACTTATACAAATGCAGATAAGATTTCCGCCTACGAAGGGAGTGAAACTCCATTCTACGACTTCTGTTCTTTATACCTCTACGTGATGAAGAACAATCCGTACCCCGCAGGTGCGCCTGAAAAACTAGTGGGCCCCGCCACTCCAACCATCGAGGAGTTCTCAGCTAACTTGAGTGACCGCTACTTTGGATTCTCTTTCGTAGACGTGCTCTCCCTCGTGATTTATGGATGTCTATCTTGCCTGTTGTTGTAGACCACAAACTCATGTTTCCCCTGTGCGTGAAGTGCGCAGAGGAGAATAATGGGTCCTGTAATCACACGATCAACCAGCGTAAGATCAGAGGCGTATATACAAGACTTGAACTGGACCTAACCGTTCGCCATGGCTACAGAATATTGAAGATACATGAGGTGTGGAGGTTTCAGAAGCTACCCAACCTTTTCACGCCATATATAAACGCATTTTTGAAGGATAAGGTAGAAGCATCAGGGTATCCGCAAGGAGTTGATACGAAGATGAAAAATCGGCTTATACTGTATTCAGCTTACTGTGACCGTGAAGGTATACAGCTTAACCGTTCCCAAATTGTTAAGAATCCTGGCAAGCGCTTTAGTGCAAAGTTGTGTCTAAACAGTCTTTGGGGAAAATTTGCACAGAATACTAGCAAAGTGGACGTTCATTTGGCACGAAGTTATTGTGATTATAGTGAAGTCTGGGATTATGCCAACGCTCCCGATAAAGAGGTGATGGAGATCGTGAATGTAGGTAATACTTACATAATAAAGTACAACAACACCAAACTAACCACAGATACCTCATGTGTTACATACATACCTGTAGCCAGCTTCCCAACGGCCTACGCCAGCATCAAGCTTTGGGGACTACTGCACTCTCTTGGGCGGAGGGTGCTGTACGCTGACACAGATTGCGTGATATTCACAGAGAGGGAGGGTGAATACATGCCGCCTATTGGGGAATTCCTCGGAGAGTTAACTGACGAGATCAAGGATGAGTATGGTGATGGTGCATACGCTGACTCATTTGTATCAACAGGGCCAAAAACTTATAGGGTACGGATGAGGGTAGGGAGGATATCAAATATATCGTGAAAGCTAAGGGTATCACGCTTAACCATGCGAACGGACGAATCGTTAACTTTGACTTCAAGGATCTAGTGTGCTTGGAAGATGAGGGCGACCATCCACCCCAACCGACTGTGAGGACCCACAATTTTCGGGCGCAGAAACTGGGGTGTGTGAAGGAACTTAGGGGTACGAAGGTATGCCTTAACACCTATAGGAAACGTTACCAGGTACCTGGTACCTATGATACCGTACCCTTTGGGTACCTTAATCCTTGATTGTTTATATATGTGTACTGTTAACGATATGTTTATTTATTACGTATATTTGTTTCAATTAGGGTTTCATTTTCTCCTTTGTGTGCATGCGTATGTACAATCCTAAGCTCCGCCCAGTGTAAGCTCAATCAAAATGTCACGTGACTCCTGCTACTACCTGGGCATATCTCTACCCCTGCGTCTCAGTTGACTTCTGCAAGCCTTGGAGCTCAGACGTGTATTTTCTCACGTAGCTGGAAAATAGTGATAGCTACTTTTGATATTGCATGTTCGACGTTTAATGAAGTGGTATTCGGTAAAGTCGGAAGATATGGTGAATACTGAAAGACGACCTACCCCCTCCCCCACCTCTTTGAGACTTTTAAGGCTACATTGAATCGCGCGAACGAACAAGATGTTCAAATATTCTATGGATATTCTGGCGAGAGTATTGCCGGACTTCGCCGCACAAACGATGTAATAGATTACGTTGTAGGACTAAACTGTATAAAAGCGTACATATACCGTGAAGTGAAAGAAACAACGCGTGCAGAAGAGAAGCAACGGATATGGATAATGAGTCTTGTTGATGAGTGGTGTGACAGGCGGTATTATTTCATGCTGCATCATACCGAGTACGCGTACCCTGCGGCTGAGAATGTAAACCTTGTCATCATGGACAAGCTAAAGTACTTTTACCACTACATATATATCATGACGAGGACGAGGTTCGCAGTGAGGTTGGGGTTAAAGGCCTGTGTGAGTTTTTAATAGAATTTAGAGACGAGTATCGATTGTTAAACAAAAAGGATAAATACGGTCACATGTTTCAAATAGTGCACCGGATTGTTAATGTGTGGAGAACGTCTAGAGCGCATAAAACATTAAAACTGAAAATACCCAATGTGCCGGAAAATTGCCCGGTATAATTGGTATAAGTCCTCGCGTGATTCATGCTAGAACAAACCCGTACAAGACTTAACAGCTTATGGTGTGACTCGCTTCCCCGTCGAGCCGATCCGCCCAGCCGTGGCTCATAGTCATCTCAGAGCTTGAACCGACTGGACGTGCACTTCTCGAATACGATGGAACTTCCTTTGAGAAGCATTCTCATTGCCGTGACGAAGTCATTGCGAGTGTTCAGGTGTGAAACCGGTGCCATTAACTATGTCCTTGAAACGACTTGTAGACAAGCAAACTCTGGTAAACGTAATGTTATTTATTTAAGTGTTGAGGAGATGAATAGAGTCTTCGTGATTGTTGAGAAGTGGGGTGAGGACCGTTATAAAATACCTGCAGGTGTAGGTACAAGAAGAGAACAGATTAGTAATGCCCCCTCATATGCCGTTTGTACGTTGTGTACAAATAACGATCAGCCATGCAGTGATATACGACTGATGTGGAAGAATGTATCTGATAATAACGTTCTTGTCCCTACGCGAAACCGATTCATCTTCGACAGAATGTTTGAAATCGTCCGATTCCGCAAGCTGAAACCTATATTAGACGTGCCTGTTACGGATATGATTTATTTTGACACACGGTTCTTGAATACGCATACACAGCTCTGCTCGACGGATTTATCGAATGTAGGAATGAACAAGACGAGAATGGTCTAGAGCTGGATGCTTATTTAAAGGGCTTAGACTCTTCGAAATATCATGAACTTTGGTACAAAGGACTTGAGCGGTACAGGGTAGAGCTCGCCTACACTGTTCACCCTGAAGAATTGTACCTCTATATAATGAGCAGCTGTCGTTACGACTTGGAAGATTATTTCAATTGCCGCTATGCAGAGTGAAGAAGAGTTCACGATTGAGAAGTTCGGGTCGGTAAGAAAAACCATCGATTGGAAAAAGAGTGTTTATAAACTTGTATTTAATAATGATGTGGTGCCTAACGATGACCTCTTTGTGCGTGCTTTTGAATGTATTCTAGCCGTTTTAAAGATAACTTGCCAACCGAATGTAAAGTGGGCACGAAAATAGTATTGAATGATATGAAGGTCATTTACATCGAGTAGAGGTATCCCTATAACTTGAGCGGTGAAATAATGTTAAATCGTATTTACTGCGTAGTGCAAAGCAATGATGATGTGACTGTAGACTCGATTACGTGCGAGTTTAGTGTTTTAGTTAAGCGCAGTAGAACATAAGGCGAATGTATTTTTATGTATATTTATTTTCAATATATTTAATTATTTAATATATATATATATATATATATTTTTTTTTGCCTGTACTTGTTCTGTTGGTTAGCCGATCAGCCCACCCTGATCGAGTAAGCCGGCGGCACGCAGGTAACCGATTGCCCTCTCCGGAGTGGACCAGAGGTTCAGCGCACTAGTGATGTGTTGTGTTCGTTGTTGTGCTAGAGCGGTACAGTCTGTTATAATGTGTTCAATTCTTTGTGGTGTGTCCTGGCACAGGTGGCAGGTGTCGTCTGTGGAGTTGTCTAGTCTGTGTTTATATGTCTGTAAGTTGGGGTGATCTCCGCATTCGGACCGAGTCGTATCAGTGCTTTGTGGGTTAGGTGTGTGTGTGTGTATGTATTTTTGTACTGTGTGATGTCTGTGGGGCGTGGTATGGAATGGAGTATTTGATTATAATGTCTCTCTGGTGTTACCTTAATGGTGCGAGGTGTCGGTGCATGATTGTACATGTAGTGGCAAGGGTGTTGTGGGTTAGTTGTCGCTGCTGCCATGAATTGTGTTCCCCTCATGTCCAAATGTTCCCTAACTTTCAGTATTTTTGTTTCTGTGTGCAGGTGTTCCATTGGTGTTCTTTGAGTGCATCCTGTAATGATACGAAGTGCGTTGTTTTGTATTCTCTGTAAGGTGTTTATATGTGTGTTTGAGATAATGGGTGCCCAGCATGGGCTAGCATAGTCCATAACTGAGCGAATATATTGTTTGCATATGAGTGATGTTGTTTCCTGCTGGTGTCCAAAGTTTGTGCCTTTTAGTACCCTAAGCGTGTTAAGTCTTGAGTACATTTGTTTTTAATGTCCAGAATGTGGTTTGCAAAAGATAATGATGTGTTGTATGTGAGCCCCAAGTATTTTGGTCCTGTGAGTATGTGGAATGTTGGTGTTGTTTAGTGTAAGCTGTGGACTTACCTGGTGTTCTTTTGTGTTGCTTGTAAGTAAGGTGATGGTTGATTTTGTGGGTGCTACTTTGAATCTATTGTGTGAGCCAGTCTGGTATACTGTTTATGTATGTTTGTAAGTTATTTGTAGCGGTGTCGATGTTGTTTTGGGTAGATGTTAGAGTGGTGTCATCTGCATATGATGATAACGTAAGCTTGTTATCTATGGGTGTTGGAATGTCATGCATGTACAGTATAAGTTGAACAGTGTTGGTGAGAGAACAGAGCCTTGAGGGACCCCGTTCGGAAAAAGCTAGTTTTGGATGACTTGCCATTAAATGTGACATGTGAGTATCTTCCTGAAAGATAGTTGCTCAGCCACCTTTTGGTGTTATTGTGCATGTTTGTGTTGAGTATTTTGTTTATGAGAGGGAAGCGTGGGATAGCATCAAATGATTTACTAATGTCTATTGTTGCTAATAATGTACGTTGAGCTGGTGAGGTCTGAATCCATGTTGAGTAGGCGATAGTGGTATGTGTGGGTTGGTGATTTGTAAGATTAGTCTTTCTGTTACTTTGGAAGGTGTGCATAGCAAAGTAATGGGTTTATAGGAAGCTGGTTCTGTTGGATTTTAGTTTGGTTTGAGTAGTGTAATAATTTTACCTTGTTTCCTTATGTCAGGAATAATACAATGTTGGTATGAATATGTGCTGATATTTGTAAGAGTTAGTATTCCCTGTGAGCCCAAGTGTTTAAGGTGTATGTTAGATATGTTGTCTGGTCCAGTAGCCTTCGAATTCTTAATGTTTTTAATGATTTACAGATCTACAGATCTACAGAAGCTAAGGCTAACAAAGACCCTAAGATCCACTCAAAGGTTAGCCCGAGAGAAAGGAAAGAGTAGGGGGTTAAGAGAAGAGAAGAGAATAAGGGGTTAAGTAAGGAGCAACACCTATCATTCGTGGGTTAACATTCACTCAGAAAAAGAGAAAAAAGACTCACCATCATCATCCGCCGGCCACTGCCGACAAGTCAGAAAAATAGTCGGAGAGAATAGGAGAGGGGATGAAAGATGAAAAGAAGTGAAATAAGAACGCTTACAAACCATGCAAACACAGTCTTAACTCACTGTCATACCATGCAAACTACAAACATGCAAGAAAAGAGAGTTACAGACATGCAAAGTAAAAAAGTAGGTAAAGTTAAACAAAAAGTAGGTTAGTTTACGCTACGAGCTACATCTACGTTCGTGTTAGTCTAATTTTTTATTTTTTTAAATTATATTGCTGGCATCACACGCTGGCATGTCACAAGCTGGCATTCATCGTCAACAGACTCATCCTCGAGCACCACCACCAGAGCTCCTGTTGTTAACTTTCTTTTTTAATTTTAAACAACGTTAATACCTTTAAAATGTCTGTCAAGACGGTTCTTAAACATATTAACGCTGGTAGAATGAACGACTGACGCGGGAAGATTATTCCATTTATCGATTACTTTAAACGTAAAGAAGTTTTTAGCGATATTAGTAATGAAACGTCTGCCACGCAACTTAAATCCGTTATTGCGAGTATTACTATTATCGAAAGTGAACAATTTGTCAAAATTTACGTTATCGATGTTATTAACGATTTTGAAAACTTCAATAAGCTCCTCCCTTAATCTCCTAGTTTCGAGTGAATACAGGTCTAACTCTTTAATCCTATCTTCATAAGGCTTATTGCGCAATGACGGAATAAGTTTCGTGGCACGACGCTGAACCCTTTCTAACCTATCAATATCCTCACGCAAGTACGGGCACCAAAACTGAACGGCATATTCTAAATGAGGCCTGACTAGGGACTTGTAAAGGGGCAATATAATATCCTTCGATTTAAATTCGAAATTACGCGCTATGAAGCCTAACATCCTATTAGCTTTTGCGCAAGACTCCAGGCACTGGTTCCTAACCTTTAAATCCTTAGATACGCGTACGCCTAAATCTACTTCCTTGTCAACGCTCGCTAACTCCCTATCATCCATCGTGTACGCGTAATTATTGTTGCGAGAACCTATATGCAAAACTTTACATTTATCTACGTTAAATTGCATCTGCCACTTATCTGTCCACTCCATAATCCTATTTACATCGTCTTGGATCCTATTTCTATCGTCCTCGTTAACAACCTTACCGCCTATTTTAGTATCGTCCGCGAATTTTGACACGTTACTAGTCAATCCTACATCTATGTCGTTAATGTAAATTACGAATAGCAATGGGCCTAACACTGAACCCTGTGGGACACCGCTACCTACATCTAACCACCCCGATTCACTACCATTAACTACGACCCTCTGTCTCCTAGCACGAAGCCATTCTTCTAACCAGTTAGCTACCTGACCGCGTATACCATGCGCTTTGACCTTCGCAATTAGTCTCCTATGAGGAACTGTATCGAACGCCTTTTTAAAATCTAAATAAATAACGTCAGCTGCTCTATGCCTATCGTATTCGCGCACTCTTTCGTTATAAAATTCTAACAAATTAGTTAAACAAGACCTATGGCGTCGAAACCCATGCTGACTACTATTAATCAAATCTCTACTTTCTAAGTGATCGATGACACGATCCCTAACTACGGATTCCAAAAGTTTACCGACAATTGACGTTAAGCTAATGGGCCTATAATTGCTAGCTACTGCGCGGTCGCCTTTTTTAAAAATAGGCGTGACGTTAGCTAATTTGAAGTCTTCAGGAATAATCGCCGTTTCGAGTGACTGATTAAAAATCTTCGTTAAGGGGCCTACGATAACGTCTTTCAAATCTTTCAAATGTCTGGGATAAAAAGCGTCAGGGCCTGGAGCCTTGCTAACTTTTAGCCTATCGATATAATGCGCAATCTCACCCTCGTAAACAGTTATTTCATCCAAAATAGTCTCGCTACTAAATGGAACGATATCGTCCACGTCGGGGACATTATTTACGTCTTCTACGGTAAAAACTGTCGCAAAAAAGTTATTGAAAATACCCGCCATCGCCTGAGGGTCAGAAGCCAAAGCGCCATTAACATCCACTAGAGGGCCTATGTTATCTTTTACCGGCTTACGATTATTTACGTATTCAAAAAACTTTTTTGGATTATGTTTACTATCCACAGCTATAAGTATCTCTAAATTACGCTTAGCATTCGTAACTGATCTTTTAACCTGACGTCTAAGCTCGATATATCTATTAAAGTTAGCTGCCGTGCCATTGCGCTTATTAAGTTTATATGCTCTATTACGCTCGTTTATGAACTCGCCTATTTCCCTAGTCCACCACTTCGGCCTACCACGATTTCTAACGCGCTTGGGCCTACGAGGAATAAACTCCCTTTCAATATTCCTAAAACTTTCTTTAAACGCCACCCAACGCAAATTTGTGTCATTACTAGTGATGTAGGTCACATCCGCATCCGCATCCGCATCCGCGGAACATCCGCACATTTTCTCGCATCCGCATCCGCACTTTGGACTGCGGATGTCGTGCGGATGTGGACCGTTGAGATAAAACGTCATTAATAAGCGGAAATTATCAAATTCTACTATATTAATAGAACTAGTTCATTGTGCGCAAAAGTGATGCAAGCGACAAGACGAGAGGCTGTTCTTGTATGAAGTTACTCTCTTGCAACCTACTTAGATCCACGTTACAAAGCTAAGTTATTTTCACCTATTACTGGGTGATCAAAAAGTAACGCAACCCATGGGAAAACGATTTATTTCAGAGCAAGTGCTGGAAGTGGGCACCGTTCTGTGCTTCACACAAGTGGATACGGCGATTCATGTTCTTAAAGACCCTTAAAGATCCAAGGTGTATTTCATCTTTTTCATATATTCACCACCTGCAACAGAAGGAAAAAATCAATTATGTGCGTTTCTCCATGGGTTGCGTTACTTTTTGATCACCCTGTACATTAGAACGAGTTAAATCATCACTTGGCAAAGCAATTGAAGAGCTTCAATCTCTTGAATCTGTCGCTTCGCCACCCACCAAAAGAATAAAAGTTTCAGTGACAGAACCAACACCTTCAACAAGCAAATCTATCACAGAATCTGTCTCTCAGCTTCTTGAGTCAAGCAGCAATGACGAGACCTACGCGATGTCAAAAGATGTAGTAAAAATGATCGAGAGCTATCACCAAGAAAAACGCCTGGCTGCATGTGGCAATCCTATTAGTTGGTGGAAAAATACGCAGAATATCTATCCATACTTGAGTAAACTTGCAAGGAAACATTTAGCCTGTCCTCCAACAAACGTACCAAGCGAGAGATTATTTAGCAGTGCTGGATTAATATATGATGAAAAGAGAAACAGACTGGCAGCAGAAAAGGCAAAAAATTAATGTTCCTTAAGCATAACCTTCCTATAATTAAGTTTGAATATTAAACGATGAACATCTTAGTTTACTTTATTTTAATTACTCATTTATAAATATGCCTAATAAAACTTTAAACTTAATATAAATAGTTATCAAGCTAATTAAAGATCTCTTTCTATAAGGGTGGAGGTTGGGGAAAGAGGTCGGTGGGGTGCATTTGAGTTGGGTTCACGTCCCGCATCCTGGTAACACAATTATGGTTTCTAATTGTGGCTGAAACTCAACAAAATATAACGAATTTATTTGCAGACGAATTCACTGATTGATTTCTATATTAGTTAGATGCTTGATATTATTTTATATGTTCAGAGAAAAGTACAGCAATTATTGTACAATTAATCAATTATACTACATTATAGCTACAGCTCTCTCTATATAATAACTTATTATATACGTTAAACACAACAAATCTCGAATATATCCTAAAAAATAACGAAAATGTAGACATCCGCATCCGCATCCGCATCCGCGGATGTCGAAATCAAACATCCTCATCCGCATCCGCATCCGCGGATGTGAAAAAAATGACATCCGCTACATCACTAGTAATGACTAGTGATGTAGCGGATGTCACTTTTTCACATCCGCGGATGCGGATGCGGATGAGGATGTTTGATTTCAACATCCGCGGATGCGGATGCGGATGCGGATGTCTACATTTTCGTTATTTTTTAGGATATATTCGAGATTTGTTGTGTTTAACGTATATAATAAGTTATTATATAGAGAGAGCTGTAGCTATAATGTAGTATAATTGATTAATTGTACAATAATTGCTGTACTTTTCTCTGAACATATAAAATAATATCAAGCATCTAACTAATATAGAAATCAATCAGTGAATTCGTCTGCAAATAAATTCGTTATATTTTGTTGAGTTTCAGCCACAATTAGAAACCATAATTGTGTTACCAGGATGCGGGACGTGAACCCAACTCAAATGCACCCCACCGACCTCTTTCCCCAACCTCCACCCTTATAGAAAGAGATCTTTAATTAGCTTGATAACTATTTATATTAAGTTTAAAGTTTTATTAGGCATAGTTATAAATGAGTAATTAAAATAAAGTAAACTAAGATGTTCATCGTTTAATGTTCAAACTTAATTATAGGAAGGTTATGCTTAAGGAACATTAATTTTTCTGCCTTTTCTGCTGCCAGTCTGTTTCTCTTTTCATCATATATTAATCCAGCACTGCTAAATAATCTCTCGCTTGGTACGTTTGTTGGAGGACAGGCTAAATGTTTCCTCGCAAGTTTACTCAAGTATGGATAGATATTCTGCGTATTTTTCCACCAACTAATAGGATTGTCACATGCAGCCAGGCGTTTTTCTTGGTGATAGCTCTCGATCATTTATACTACATCTTTTGACATCGCGTAGGTCTCGTCATTGCTGCTTGACTCAAGAAACTGAGAGACAGATTCTGTGATAGATTTGCTTGTTGAAGGTGTTGGTTCTGTCACTGAAACTTTTATTCTTTTGGTGGGTGGCGAAGCGACAGATTCAAGAGATTGAAGCTCTTCAACTGCTTTGCCAAGTGATGATTTAACTCGTTCTAATGTACTAGGTGAAAATAACTTAGCTTTGTAACGTGGATCTAAGTAGGTTGCAAGAGAGTAACTTCATACAAGAACAGCCTCTCGTCTTGTCGCTTGCATCACTTTTGCGCACAATGAACTAGTTCTATTAATATAGTAGAATTTGATAATTTCCGCTTATTAATGACGTTTTATCTCAACGGTCCACATCCGCACGACATCCGCAGTCCAAAGTGCGGATGCGGACGCGGATGCGGATGCGAGAAAATGTGCGGATGTTCCGCGGATGCGGATGTGACCTACATCACTAGTCATTACCCATAAATAAGTTATCCCAGTCCACTACTCTCATCCTATCCGCAAAACTATCAAAATTAGCCCTACGAAAATCAGGGACTTCTATTACGTTACTATCCTGGGTGTTTTCTATCAATAACTTAAACCTAAGAATTTGATGATCACTACATCCTAAACTCTCGCCTACTTCTAAACCTTCGACTATATTCTCGCCGTTCGTCATCACCAAATCTAAAATATTATCACCGCGCGTTGGTTCGGTAACTATCTGTCGTAAAAAGTTATCGTCCATAAACTCAACCAATCTCAAACCCTCCTTATTACCAGTAAAATTCTCGTAATTAACATTAGGGCAGTTAAAGTCTCCGACAATTACACTATTCCGATTGTCAATAAAATTACCAAGAAGTGAGTAAAATCTAGCATCTGTATCGAGGGGTTGAACGGGAGGTCTGTAAACAACAACAAAATTAAAACTAATACTACGCGCCCTAACTTCAACACATATCGCATTAATTGCTGCCGGAAAATCTAACTTAACCTCGATAGCCCTAAGGGAATTACGAATATACATCAAAACGCCTCCACCAAACCTATGTAACCTATCATTAGTAAAGAGTTTAAAACCCGGTATATCAAGTTCCCCCAACAAGTCCCGAGTCACGGTATTTAACCAAGTTTCAGTGACAACAACTATATCATAGTTGCCGGAATAAATTATCGCCTTAAATTCATTTAATTTATTTCTAATACTACGCGCGTTACAATAAAAGACGTTTAAGTTATTGTTTACCACGGGCCCGCGTTCCCCGGACCCACAACGTTTAAAGAAGGCTTCGACCTATACAGCTTTCGCACGTTTTCGTCTATTAACCTACCTAGCCTAGCATTACTTATTTCATTAAAATGCACCCCATCCTTTATAAAAAGGCTAGGATCACTGAATTCGGACCACAGCTTTAAGAAGGGTACATTTTCCTCAGCACAAATCTCTTCTAATTTGTTATTCAAAAATATTGTTTTTGACGTAATTCTAAGACCCAACCCGTGCCTAGGGGTAATACCTAGAACTAAAGACCTATCTGACCTCGCCTTCAAAGACCTAATTAACCCCCTATATCTCTCCAAAAGGTCAGGCATTCTCGTATCGGGCCTATACGAGTCGTTGCCTCCTACCATCGTCACCAACATTGAGTGACGGGAGGCAACGTCAATCCTATCCACTTCGTCTCTAACTCTGTCAACCCTGGCCCCTGGGAGACAGACCCTCCTCCTCTTGGTTGGATGCCGTTCAACGAACTCTTTGTCCATGTGGCGCACTAAAGAGTCCCCAATTAAAATAGTTTCCCCCTCATTCACGTCCCTTTCCAAATGGGCGAAAGGGTTCGAAACCTCGATAGGGGGGAATTCCTATCACCTAACGTCCGCGGCCTAGCTCCACCCTTAACCTCTCTAAATCCCTCGCTATCTACTACTCTCGGACTAACCTTAACCTCTTCCTCAACTCTATCTTGAACACAGATGGGGATTTCCCAACATGGTTCCAGCAGGATGGTGCTCCTGCCCATTACAGCATCCGGGTAAGAGAGTGGCTGCACCGACAATTCCCTGGTCATTGGATAGGACGTCGAGGGCCTGTGGAGTGGCCGGCGAGGAGCCCCGATCTCACCCAGTTGGATTTTTATCTCTGGGGTCACGCGGAGAAAATTCAGTGTTGCACATTTGCGGGAGCGCATCATCGACGCATGTAACACTATCACTCCTGATACCATTCGCCGTGTGTTTGCTGACTGGATATCTCGTCTGCATTCGTGTATCAATAATAATGGTGGACACATTGAACACGTTCTGTGAATAAAAGCCGTTTTTATTGCCGTTTTTATCATTTTGCCCTATGGTTCCAGACTTATGGGACACCCTGTACTATAATAATATAATATTAATAATGTATTTACGAGTATATTAAGTATTTGGAAATGAAAAGTACATGAAAGATAGAAAGGTAAAACAACAGTTAAAATATACAAAGGTTAAAAAGATGACCAATATTGTAAACAATATCTTACCAAGTTATTATAGGAGTAATAAATAATAAGCCTATTGTAAAAATGTTAGAAATGGTTAAATGTTGAAATATATTCATATCAGAATTGTTCGAAAGTTAAAATAAGTGATTACAGATTCCTTTTCCAACGATGAGGCACAGGGGCGGATCTATAAGGGGGCCATGGGGGCCATGGGCCATGGCACCCCCTAAAACCTCTAATGATGCCCCACAGACACAAAAGAAAATGCCCCCTTTCCCAAAAATACTGAAAGTATCATATTTAGTATATTAATATATTGCATCGGTAGAGCTATAAGAGGATCACGCCCCTAGGACATCTGACAATGGCCCTTCTTGCAAACCAATGTAAAAAGAGACATATAGCACTAGTATCATAATTACGCAGTGACAGATCTGAACGGTAGATATCGCCCTCCCCCTACCCCTAAAGCTTCTAATAATGCGTCCCCCCACAATTTAGCCCTGAAATTATGAAAATATGTATGTATGTATGTATGTATGCATAGCCGTACGAGCCTATATGGCTAACATGGCTAATCCGGGCAGTTAATTGTGAAAATTTGGGCAAATATTGTTTTCTGTTGTGCTCCAAATCTTTCTGGCTTTAAAGTCAGACAGACACAGCGTCAGTTCAGTTGCTGGCGTATATATTACTGCAGAAAGTACGAAAGAGAGTGTCTTTAGCTACACTTGTACAGAACCGAAAGTTCCTTATAGTCATATTTGCTTTAGCACAAAGGCTTTGAGATTGTTTTCTTATATCCGAGTCATCACTCAAGGAGCTGGTAATAGTTTGACCCAAATACTTAAACTCTTGTACTTCCTCAATTACTTCACCTTTCATTTTAAACCTAATATCAGCTGGCTGATTACAGCTTTTAGGATAGAATTGCATAACCTTAGTTTTTGTAACATTAAAAAGAATATCATGTTTCTGCGAATATAATTCGCAGACTTTTAGCAGCCGATCCAGACCTTTAACAGAGGGACTTATTAACACCATATCATCGGCATAAACTAAGTTATTTATCCTTGTGTTATCTATACAACAGCCAACTGTTGCCTCATTAAGTGAAGCAATTAATATGTCAATATACACATTAAACAGCATAGGAGAGAGCATAGAGCCTTGCCTCACCCCGCAAGAGGAGCCAAAACATTCGGATAGTACATTACCCCACGTAATAGTAAAAGATTAGTGGGAATACCAAAATTTCAATAAATTTAATATGTACATGGGAACTTTCCAGTCTTCTAGTTTTTTAAATAAAATATTGTAGTTCACTGTATCATATACTTTACTTATATCTAGGAAACAGCTAGAAATAGTTGGATTACTGTCAGTGTATTTAGATATAATTTCCTTAAGTACATAAATACACAGGTCAGTTGAGTGGAACCCTTTAAAACCAAACTGATTAGGAGATGTCCATAAATAATAATTTAATCGGTGTCACAAGAGTTTCTCTAGTAGTTTCGAGAAGAGGCGACAGCAATAGGCCTGTAATTATTGCTGGATAGAATGTCCCCATACTTGTTTTTGACCAGGGGCAAGATATATACACTCATGAACTCTGCAGGGATATAGCTATGAGCAAGCATGGCAGAACACTACGTCATTAGCATATTGTAAGTGCTCATTCGATAGGTCATCTATCCCTGACGCAGAACCAGTCTTTAACTCTTTAATTAACCTCTTTACTTCAGGAACTGATATCAAAGTATTTTCCCTTGTCCCCACCACAGGCGTTTCGTTGCAATCTACCTTAAGATTATCCCTACTTACATTATTAAGAATATTTGAGTAGCGGTTTTTCCACAGCAGTGCAATTTCATCCTTCCCCGACACCCCATTGATTGTCGGAGGGAGGGCATTTTTGAGACCCGTTTGATTCTTAACAAATTTTCAAAATTTGTTATTATCGTTATTTAAATGAGCTTCACAGGCTTTTGATGCTCGAATAGAATTTTCTTCCTGTTTACATCGCCTTTTGGCTGTCTTATACTGATCCCTACTTCTACACATGTTCATGTATACTGGTCTTAATCTGGATGTACCATGAAAGCACCACAAATCGTAGGAGTCTTTTTGATTCCCTCTTCAGGGGGGGCAATAAAATCATTCCATCCAGGAATAATCCTGGAATGATAGTTGAAGATTTAATCAGGGGTCTTCCTGCTTCTCTTAACAGGGATACTATCTTATCATAATACATATCTATGAGTTTATAGTGAGAATTATTTGAGCAAGGATTATACAGGCAAGATGCAAAAATTCTAAATTGTTAAAGCGGTGACCTGTTCTGTCTTTATATTCTCTTATATGTTGCATATTAACATTAGACCAATTGATGCAATTATTCTTACCTATTGAGTTCTTGTTATGTCGTGTTGCACATACGTTGGTAAAATTAATAAAATTAATTAATAAAATTAATTAAATTGATAAACTTTAATGACTTTCATTTTAATTTAATCGTCCTCGGCAAAAAAGTAATGAGTCTCGGAAACGAAGCGATTGCGGATTTATGTTCAGAGGAACTTTTTTGTTCACTTTGACGTCCTGAATATGTATACTAATTTATGAAACATAATTTGATAACATCCTGCATAGGCCTCTCTCTCAAGCTGTCGATAGTGATAATAGACTTCAGGAGCAAATTTTTATGTAAGCAGCGAACATGATGCGGTCATTATGGGAGACCTTAATTTACCTTGCAGGATTTGGGTGGTCCTTTATAGTCTAATTCCGGTCGTCGATTAAACGAGGATTTGCTCAAAAGTTCACTTTTCAAATGGCCAAAGAACCCAGATTTAGTTTTAAGTACAAACCTAGACAGACAGACAGATAGATGCAGATCTGTAGTAGACTACTTCTCCACCAGTGATCACAGGCAAATAACATTTATAATGTTCATAATTCGGAGAGCCTGGAATACGTTTTAGATTTTAAAAGAGCTAAATTTCGTGACAGGAAACTGCCACTTTCGATCCATAATTGGGATGAGGTTCTATCGCACGATGATATTAACGGCACATGAACTTCTTTTTATAATTACTTTAAACGTCTAAAATCAAGTAATATCCCATTACGTAAACAGAGAATGGCGAAGTCTGATAAACCTAAATGGTGGAATACTGAAATTAAAAGTAGCTTAACGTTAAAAAGGAACGCTTATTTTAAATTTAAAGAAACAAATAAGTTGTCCAATGAAAATGCTTACAAGCGAGTGAGAAGGCGAAGCAAAATTCTTATTAGAAAAAATAAGCGCAAGTATGAGCTATATATAGTGAACCAAATTAAATCGAATCCGAAGGAACTCTATAAAAATATTAGGACTAAAAAATTAGCTTCACAGACAAGTGGTCCACTCGTAGGGGAAAACAACGGAAAAATTTACGATGACTTACAAATGAGAGAAGTTTTAAATAAATTCTTCGCTTCCGTCTTCACTAACGAAAATATGACCACCATTCCTGTTTCCGTAATTATGCTCAGTGATGATAATTTAAAGCTTTACAATTTTGCCATTAGTAAAAGTGAAGTACTCTTGGCCAAAGGTAAAATTAGTCCGAATAAAACTCCCGGTCCAGATAAGCTCTACCCGAGGATACTTAAAGAAATGAACTGCGCAATAGTATCTCCTCACACACACACACATATATATATATATACAAGGTGGCGCAAAAGTAGCGCATCACAGGAATTTTCAGTGTTGATTATAATACGAGGGCCATTCAATATATTTTGTCCCACCTTTTTTTTTTCTTTCCAAGTTTCCTTGTAAGTTCCAGAAATGTTGTACACAAGTAGTTACATACCTTTTTTAAAAGTTTTTATTTTTCCACATAGTCTCCATCCTTTTCTACGGCTTTCCTCCACCTCGAAACAAGGGACTTTATTCCTTGCTGTTAAAGTCCGCTGGGTTCCAGTGGAGCGACCTCTTAACCTCCTCAACAACCTCATCGTCACTCTGAAACTTTCTTCCACGAATAGCATCCCTTATTGGCCCAAACAAATGGAAGTCTGAAGGTGCCAGATCCGAGCTGTATGGAGGGTGGGGTAACACAGTCAAGCGCATTTTTGTGATGGCCTCTCTTGTTTGCAAACTGTTGTGTGGTGGTCTTGTGTTATCGTGCAAAAGAAGGACGCTTCCAGTTTTCTCTCCAGTCGAACTCGCTTTATACGTCTCTGGAGTCTGTAGGATAGCAATATATGCCTCTGAGTTGATTGTTTGTCCTTTCTTCATAATGTCCACCAGAATCACCCCTTTCATGTCTCAGAAGATGATGGCCATAACCTTTCCTGCAGAGGGAGCCATTTTGAACTGTTTCTTGCGTGGGGAGTCTGCGTGATGCCACTCCATGGATTGGCGTTTCGTTTCAGGTTCAAAGTGGTGTACCCAAGTCTCATCCCCAGTCACAATTCGTGAAAGGAAGTCATCCCCTTCTGTCTCGTATCGAACCAACGACTCAGAAGTAATTTCTTTTCTTTGGACTTTGTGATCTTGAGTCAGTTCGCGAGGAATAAACCGTGAACACACTTTTAAGTATCCCAGTTGCTGAATTATCGTATTCACACTTCCTTCACTAATTCCTAGCTCCAGTGATAGCTCCTTGTATGTGACGCGCCGATTTGATCGAATGATGCTGTTAGCACGTTGTACAGAGTGAGATGTCACAGCCGATGCCGGGTGACCGCTGCGTGGACCATCATCGAGGCTGGCTCTCTCTCCCTCCGATGCTCTCACACGTTTAGACCAGCGTCCAACTGTGCTTCGAACAACAGCATCTCCGTAAACGTTTTGTAGACGTTTGTGAATATTTCCAACTGTTTCCTTCTCTGCGGTTAAGAACTCGATAACAGCTCTCTGTTTACGACACACGTCACTGTCAGACGCCATTTTAGAAACTACGTTAACCATCGGTTTATACAAGGGTTTAAAAGCGGTTTTATACAAGGAGGGGAGGTTAAAACTGGAAAAATCTGGTTATGTTAAGCACAGAAAGTTCAAACTTACGGCCCAAGAGACATTTCAGCCCCAGGGCCTCTTATTTAGCTAAGAAAAAAGGGTGGGGCAAAATATATTGCGTGCCCCTAGTATATTATTTTTTTTCTTTTAGGTAGGGGATGGCTGCGAAATTAACAATAGACGAGAGGGTGGGCTTGGTTTTAATCCATGGAATACCTGAAATCATTAAAAAAAATTGTTCGAAATGCTTTCCTTCCATTTCAATAACTTTTTTATTCTTTTCTTGGCCGGAATATGGGAGAACTTATCAGAGCGAGTCTACAGGACTAGGATAAAAGATGTCGCTCATTTACACGAGATAATCATTCAAAAATGGGAAGAGCTTCCACAGGAACAAGTAAATCGAGCCATAGATGAATTCCGGCCAAGAATAAAAAAGTTATTGAAATGGAAGGAAAGCATTTCGAACGATTTTTTTTAATAATTTCAGATAAATTTTACGTTAAAAATTATTTGTATAAAAAATATTAAAAAGGTTTAATAATTTTTGCATGTTAAGTAGAAAAATCATACTCTTTCGTTAAATGTTGATAGAATTTGAATTATTTGATATTTTAGTATGAAAACTTGTTTGCATATAGATGTTTTATTGTGTAGAAGTTTTATTAAAATTAAATGAAAAATGTTGATTTTATAGCCTTTTTAAAATATACCCTTTTTTGATGGCACACCGGGTTATATGTGTGTGTGTATATATATATATATATATGTGTGTGTGTGTGTGTGTATATATATATATATATATATATATATATATATATATATGTGTGTTGTGTGTGTGTGTGTGTATATGTATATATATATATATATATATATATAATAAGAATAATAATAAATCGTTACACTCTGGATTCTATTCGACTGGAAACTTGCAAACATTACGCCAATATTTAAAAAGGGGGACAAATCGCTTCCGGGAAATTATCGTCCCATTAGCCTGACTTCAATAGTTTAGTTTATGGAGACGATCATTCAGGACAAAATAGTTAATCACTTTGAAATTAATAAATTTGTAGAGACCGACCGGAAATTTCTTTCCTCACGTCCGCAAACATCTGGGTATTATCAGAAATCGAAAAACACACGTGATTTTCAAGGAGAGAGAAACAAAAGGATGTTTGTCTTCTCCCAAAAGACCCGCGAAAAGTTAGCGCCTTCCCAGCCTATATAAGCCATAGTTCACTAAACTCGCTCTCACTTTGCTTGTTACTCCTCGTGAATCTCCTCTTTCACGTAGCTCTGTTCGACCTCAGCGGACCTCAGTCCATCAAGTAACACCTCAACAATACACGAAGCGAATCAACACTTGAGGCTACCAACAATCTCATCCCGCCGGAAGCAAACATCACTCTACCGGCGTCATCCTTCTGGCCCTGGCTCCACTCATCCTTCACCACAATTCGATCGGCGCCCGTTCAACAAATCTATCAACGAGCCCTCAGCACATCCTCCTGCCGGTAGGTCAACACGTCTTCAGAGTTATCTACGGCGAAACGCAATACGGTCAAACTTCACGTAGGTTTCTTCAGCCTTCATAGTTATCTCCGTCGAAATCGCAGGTCGGTAAGCCTCTCGTAGGCCCCCACTCGGCCTACAGTGCTTTGTTACGTCGTGCTAGACTATTCAGGATTCAAAGCTGAAAAGTCCACAGACTCAGCCTAATCGCGTAGACCCTAAAAAGTGTCCTCAATACCATTCAAACTAACTCTCCCGTTAAGACCGTAGTAGGCCTATTCAAGTGTTGTACCAATACCGTAGTTTTGTATCACCTTGTTATTGTGTTCGTTCATATAACTTATTTTGCATCCGATTGTTTGATTGTTTATGTGCTCTTTTATGCATTTCATTCTACCGACCTAATCCATTTACTGTATCATGCTGTACTTTCATTATTTCAGTTATTATTGGCTTAATTACTTATTCTGTGTTCACCTCTGCATATCTCATTAGCCTACCTGAATTAGTGTATAAACTTAACAATTCGACTGTATAGTGTATAACCATTTCTTATTGCTATTAATCAGTCCTCTTTGGTAAATTTTTGACAGTCACCGGACAGTGTTTTTCTGGTGTGTTTTTAGGTGATTCGAATGATTTTGACCATCGTTTCTATAGCAGATCACTCGTTTTTGAGTTAGCGTGATTTTCGTTAGTTTTAACGAAAATATCACGACTAAACCTAACCAATCGTCAAGGGCGTACAGTTGACCTAACCGGACATTCAATTACCTAACCGGGTATTTAGTTGGCCTAACCGAGCATTCAATGAACCTAACAGGTCAAAATCATTCGAATCACCTAAAAACACACCAAAAAAACATGTTTTTCTCAATTACTTCATTGTGGTGAAACTGCTTCCGTAGCCACGCGTTGATAAACAATAATAACTTCCACGGTTCAAAGTGGATCTTGTCAAGGAATGAACCCTTGTAATCGCTCACTATGCAAAGCCACAAGCACGGCGTTTTTTCGTTTTTGGAATCTTTACCTTGTGATCACAGTACCACTGATGGCGGTCTTCATGATAATTACAAGGGTTATTACACTTAGGACACCACAGACTCTGGCAAAACACCGTGTTCCCGAAAAAAAGCAACTGTTTCACTGTTCTTTTGGTATAATCGAGCTATAATTTCGTAGTAAGTGGGAGTGCAGCCTTCACACACTGATGCCATGGCTAAAGTGAGCTATTAAATTAAAATCAGTGGTGCATGCGCAGTTACATTCCCTTGAGAAACGCACAAACGAACGAACGAGAGCGTCCCAAAAGACACAGAGAAGACGGTTTTGGACTTGGAAAAATTCTTGGATATATATAAATTTTATCTATGGATATCTCAGTAATCAGTCGTCTGCTGAGGAAACTCATAGAAGAAAAGTTTCTTAGAGTTGTCTAAAGTATGGATTGCTGTCCGGCGACTATCAAAAAATGACCCATTTTTAATATACAGGGTGTCCCATAAGTCCGGCATCATAGGAGAAATTCATATTTTTCTATTTCTACAAACCATAATTTATGCTCGGGATGCCAATTTCCCGTCCACCATTCTGTTCAGTGACGAGGATGTTTTTTATGGAAATGGTGAGGTAAATCGACAGAACACCCGCTACTGGTCTCAAAACAACCCAAATTGGTATACCTCTTCAAAGGAACAAGGTGCATCTCGGGTGATGGTATGGTGTGGCATTTGGAAGGATCGCATCATAGGCCCCCTCTTTTTCGATGAGCATGTCAATGGAGGCACCTACCTACGTATGCTCAAGAAAGAAGCATTTCCCAGTGTCTTGAACGAAGAAGGAAATTTCCCAACATGGTTCCAGCAAGACGGCGCTCCTGCACATTACAGCACCCAAGTAAGGGAATACCTGTACCAACAATTCCCTGGTCATTGGATAGGACGTCGAGGGCCTGTGGAATGACCAGCTAGAAGCCCGGATCTCACGCCACTAGATTTTTATCTCTGGGGCCACTTGAAAGCGCTGGTATACGCAGAGAAAATTAGGAGTGTTGAACATTTGCGGTAGCGCATTATTGGGGCATGTAACACCATTACTCCTGACATCATTCACCGTGTGCTTGCTGACTGGGTATCACGTCTGAATTTGTGTATTGAAAACAATGGTGGACATATTGAGCACGTTCTGTAAATAAAAGCTTTTGTTTTGCCTTTTTTTATTATTTTTCCTATGATGCCGGACTTATGGGACACCCTGTAGTATAGATACCGTTATAGAATTGTTAATCGCTGTGAACAAATAATTGATTTATTTTCCTAATTAAACACAAAACAACAAAGTAATTTCTCTCTCCTTATTATATATTGTTTGTTTGGACTGTAGGCCCAAGCTGGTGACCCCTAATTATTCATTTTAATTTAATTCATAAATTATAGTAAGCCTACTTTCTTGGTCACATCAAATTAGTGATCCGTAGGCCACTATAAATTAATCAAAGATTCTCAACACGGTTTTCGACGTAATCGTTCTTCTCTAATTTGCTCAATTTCTTTAATGATATTGTAAATATATATGACGAGGGTAAAACAGTAGATATTATATTTTCGATTTTCAAAAAGCGTTTCATAAAGTGCCACACAGAGATCATTACTAAACTTCATTCTCATGGAATTGATAGTAATGTTTTCAAATCGATCAGAAATTGGCTTAGTGGACGTAAAGAAAGAGTGGTCATTAATGGTAAAGCGTCTAACTGAAAAATTGTAACTAGCGGCGTGCCTCAGTGATCAGTTCTGGGACCAGTTCTTTTAATTATTTATATGAATGTTAACTTGGGAGTTAACAGTATAATTTCAAAATTTGCGGATGATACCAAACTAGGAGGACGAACAAAATGAACGGCAGAACGTTTGCAGATTCAAGAAGATATTAATAAATTACGAGTGGGCGGAAATTTGCCAAATGAATTTTAATATAGATAAATGTAAAACGTTGCATATCGGAGTGTTACGGAAGAGAAAGATTTAGGTATAATTGTTGTCGATATCTTAAACCGAGTAAGTAATATATCGAAGCGGTCAGAAAAGCAGATAGAATCTTAGATTTATTGGTAGAGCGTTTGAATTTAAGTCGGCGAAAACAATGCTAACATTATATAATTCCTTAGTACGCCCCCACCTGGAACACCACTGCGTCGTTCTCTTCTGGTCTCCATATTTACGACAGAACATAGACAGAATGGAGAGAGTGCATCGACGGGCTAGGGAGATGATTCCTAGACTTAGAAACAAATCATACACTACCCGTTTAGAAATGTTAAATTTATTCTCACTTGTCGAGGAGATTTAATGCAGGTATTTAAAATCATTAAAGGTTTTGATAATGTCAGTAGTATGGGCGCAAAAGGAGAGAGTGCAATGCAATTGCAAATGTTGCATAATGTATGCAACAAAGGGGAGGGGAATGTTGCAAGATGTTATGCAACACAGGGTAGATGAGAATGTTGCAAGATGTTATGCAACAAAGGGGGAAAGGGAATGTTGCAAGAGCAACAAGGGGTTATGCAACTTCGAGGCGGAGTTATCCCCCAAGAGAAAGAGAGAGGAGAAGGGGAGAGAGGAGAAGTGTTCGCCTGGCAGGAACCAAGCGCATATTTAGACCAGCCGAGCGGGCGTTGTCTTAATATGTTCCTAATCAGCCAGTTGGCTTATCTGAATGAGTTGCCAGTTTGCGTTACTTATTTAATTAAAGCATATATTCTGGCTTAATCCGCCAGTTGGTTTAGAAGGCTGAGCTGCCAGATTGCGCTATTTATTTAATTAAAGCATATATTCTGGTTTAACCTGCCAGTTGACTTAGAAGGCGTAAATGGCTTGTTCAGGTGTACAGGTTGAGTTGCCAGATTGCACTATTTAACTAAAGCACATATTCTGACTTAAACAGCCAGTTGACTTAGAAGGCGTAAATGGCTTGTTCAGATGTACAGGTTGAGTTGCCAGATTGCGCTATTTATTTAATTAATGCATATATTCTTTACAGTTGGTTTAGAAATCCGTTTTAAAAGCCAGCCAATTGATATAATTAAATAATAATAATAACGTTTATATATACAACCAAAAGAATTAAATAAAACACCATTATATCATTCTGTTTATTTAGACGAATTAATGGAATCAGAAATGTATAGAAAATAAATATACAATGGAATATATATGATCAAAAATAATAATAGCATAAGAAATACGGACGATGAATATATCAAAATAAATATACAGTGGAATATATATGATCAAAAAAATAATAATAGCATAAGAAACACGAACGAGAAATATATAATCAATAATATACAAAACGTATAACCATGAATATATTAGAACAGGAAAAAAATAAAATATATATATATATATATATATATGTATAGTTATATTAAATATTTAAATATATTGAAAATAATAATATACGAAACGTATAATCAACTGCATATTAGTACAGGAAATATATATATATATATGGGAATGATGCATTCAATCTGACGTGAAGGCAGCGAGTCTTTTGCTTATATTGAGGTTCTAAATGTAGCATGGCTAGGTGCTTTAAACCCTAGATCCATGTCCCAAAGCTGGATCCTGTCTGCTTTGCAGATAGCTGGTGAGGGAAGCTATATTTATGGGACCTCTTTGCGAGTGACCCGTTGCCCACGTCGGGCTAGCATCATGAAAAAGAAAAAATATGGTATTTGTCATTTACCATTACTTATTCGGACTATAGTGGATTTAATTATCCCAGAAGAGTTCCTTGTTCCATGCACGGTCTGTGTGTATCATATATATATATATATATATATATATATATATATATATATATACATTTAGGATAAAAACGAAGACGTAGAGCAAGAAAGTCATTATATTTGGCTGCAGCCAAGGAAAGGGCCTTCTGTGAGTGCCCCCCTCACCTTAAGCCGAATTTGTACAGACGTTATGTTGATGACACGTTTGCTTTATTCCAAACGGATAATCAATCAGTTCAGTTTTTAAATTTTTTGAACACACTTCATAAGAATATTATATTTACGCAGGAAAAGGAAGTTCAAGGTTCTATTCCTTTCCTTGATGTTTTGGTTTCCAAATCAGGCTCAACTGTTTTAACTTCTACATACCGGAAGCCTACTTTTACGGGTTTAGGTTTTAATTTTTATAGTTTTTGCGATTTTAATTACAAACTAAGTTCGATTCGCACTTTAGTGCATAGAGCTTATAATATTTGCTCAAACTTTGCTCTGCTTCATAATGAGTTTGAATTCCTTACTGATTTTTTCTTTAAAAATGGTTTTCCACGGGTTCTTGTACAAGGTATTATTGGTAAATTACTTAATAATGTTTATTCCCCCAAACTTATCCCAACGTATGATGTTCCTAAGAATTGTAAATATCTTGTTTTACCTGACCTCTACCAATTTAACACTGTTGTGAAAAAGCAATTGTTGAGTGTGGTGAGGAAATTTTATTTTCACACTGATTTTAAGGTTGCTTTTGTGAATAATAATACCCTTGAATGTTTTTTCCGTTGTAAGGACAAAATCCCCCCTGCGATGAACTGTTCTGTCGTTTATTTGTTTACCTGCCCTGGGTGTTCCCAGGGGAACTACGTTGGCAGCACAGTTCGTTCTTTGCAGGCAAGATTTTGCTCCCATATGGGTATTAGCCATAGGACAGGGAAAGTTTTATCTAAAAAGGAACAGTCTGCCATTAGAAATCATTCTGTTAAGTGTAAAGTTAATATTTCCGTTAATAACTTTAAAATTCTTAAATCATTAAAATGTCCGTCCTCTCTCCGTATTTATGAATCTTTGTGCATTAAATTTCTGAATTCCAGCTTAAATATTGATTCCAGCTGTTACCCCCTTTATATTAATTAGAATGCCTACCAACTAAATTTTTCTGTTTTCCCCTTGACCCTGTCTCCTTTTCGCCTCAGTTGTTTGAGGATGTCAAGTGAGCATGGTATGTTTTCGTGCACTTTTGCGTTTTTTCATTTAACTTTTTATTAGTGAAGTTTTTAACTAATTTTTAACTAATTTGTTTGAATGTTTTTAGTTTTAAAGTTTTACTTTTATCATGTGTTATTTGTCATGTATATAATTTTTAATTTGTTTTTGGCTTATGCTTGTTTTACGCTTTTTAATTTTTATTCTTTAAGTGGTTTTATTCTGTGCTATGAATTAGTTTGTTTTTGACATTCGTATAATTTTTTTATATTTTTTTTTGTCATGCATTAATTTTAGCCTTTTATTTTATTAGGCCTTGAAAATGGGTAGAGTTGCCCGAAACGTCGGCTGCAGCCAAATATAATGACTTTCTTGCTCTACGTCTTCGTTTTTATCCTAAATGTAAAATTACGTCTCCTTAGGAGGGATCCTATTTCATATGTATATATATATATATATACATACAGACAATTAAATAAATATACAACAAAATACTTTGTTCTACGGGTTATATTAAATAATTAAATATATTGAAAATAATAATATACGAAACGTATAATCAATTGCATATTAGTACAGGAAATATATATAAGCAAACAACCACAGGGAAAAAGGAAAAAGAAACACGAAATCCGAGCGCTTTCGTGATACATTCACCTCTTCAGGGAAAAGAAAGAAATAAGTTCCTTCCTATTTCTTTCTTTTCCCTGAAGATGTGAATATATCACGAAAGCGCTCGAATTTCGTTTCTTTTTCCTTTTTCCCTGTGGTTGTTTGCTTATTAATAAGATCACGTGTTATTTTGTGATTTTTATGCATATATATATATATATATATATATATATACACACATCAAAATACTCTGTTCTACAGTGCAAAACGCTAAACTCACACGTAATCGAGTCTACATTCACATCGTTATTACTTTGTACTACACGGTAAAACCGTCCAAGCAGAACTTCACCGTTCAAGTTATACGGATGTCTATACTCGACATAAATGGCTTTCATTTCGTTCGATACTATTTTTGTGCCCACTTTACAGTCGGTTGGCAAGTTATCTTTAAACACGGATAGAATACAATCAAAAGCACGCACAAAGAGGTCATCGTTAACTACAACATCATTATTAAATATAAGTTTACAAACACGCCTTTCCAATCGAGGGTTTTTCTTACCGTCCCGAGCTTTTTAATCGTGAACTCTTCTTCACTCTCCATAGCGGCAATTGAAATAATCTTCCAAGTCGTAACGACAGCTATTCATTATATAGAGGTACAGCTCTTTAGGGTGAACAGTGTAGGCAAGCTCTACCCTGTGCCGCTTAAGTGCTTTGTACCTAAGTTCAGGATATTTCGAAGAGTCTAAACCTTTTAAATATGCATCCAGCTCTAGACCATTCTCGCCTTGTTCATTCCTACATTCGATAAATCCGTCGAGCATAGCGGTGTATGCGTATTCAAGAACCGTGTCAAAATAAATCATATCCGTAACACGAGCGTCTACAGTAATATAGGCTTCAGCTTGCGGAATCCGACGATTTCAAACATTCTGTCGAGGATGAAACGGTTTCGCGTAGGGACAAGAACGTTATTATCAGATGCATTCTACCACATCAGTCGTATATCAATGCATGGCTGTTCGTTATTTATACACAACGTGCAAACAACGGCACATGAGGGGGCGTCACTAATCTGCTCTCTTCTTATACCTACACCTGCAGGTATTTTACAACGGTCCTCTCCCCACTTCTCAACTATCACGAAGACTCTATTCATCTCCTCAACACTTAAATAAATAACATTACGTTTACCTGAGTTTGCTTGCCTGCAAATCGTTTCAAGTACATAGTTAATGGTGCCGGTTTCACGCCTGAACATGCGCAATGACTTCGTCACGGAGACATCGTACGAGGCGTTGAGAATGCTTCTCAAAGGAAGTTCCATCGTATTCGCACGTCCACTAGGTTCAAGCTCTGAGATGACTATGACCCACAGGTGGACGGATCGGCTCGACGGGCGGAGTGAGTCACGCTGATGAAACGTGTACGGGTTTGTTCGAACTCGTGTGTTTCGTGAGGTATACGGGTGGGCCGCTCGCTGGGGGGAGCGAGTCACACCATAAACTGATGAAGCGTGTACAGGCTTGTTCTAACACTTGTGCCCTTGGACAAACAGATTTTTCCGCGACGTAAAGCAATACCGGCTTTAATGTTTTATCACTCACCAGACGTTCATTTCCACAAACTAAACATCTTCACAATCCGGTGCACTATTTGAGAGAAACATATGTCCATATTTATCCTTTTTGTTTAACAAGCGATACTCGTCTCTAAAGTCTGTTAGAAACTCACACAGCCCATTAGCCACAACCTCACTACAAACCTCGTCATGATATATATTAATGTAGTGGTAAAAATACTTAAGATTCTCCATGATGACAAGATTTACATTCTCAACCGTAGGGTACGAGTAGTCGGTATGATGTAACATGACAATATCGCTTGTCAAACCACTCATCAACAAGACTCACTATCCATAACCGTTGCTTAGCTTCTGAACGTGTTGCTTCTTCTACTTCACGGTATATGAGAGCCTTTATAAAGGTTAGGTCTACAACATACTTCAATACATCGTTTGTACTACGAAATCCTACAATGCCCTCGCCAGAATACCCGTAGAGTATTTGAACATCTTGGTCCTTCGCACGGCTCAATGTAGCCTTAAAAGTATTAAAGGAGGGGGAATAGGGAGTTTTTCAGTATCCACTACATCTTGGCACTTTGCCGAATACCACTTCATAAACGTTGAACACGCAAAATTAAAGGTAGCCATTACTATTTTTCTTCTACGCGGGAGAATACACGTCTGAGCTCAAGGGTATGCAGAGATCAACTGAGCACGCAGAGAGATATGTTCAGGTAGTGGCAGGAGTCATGTTGCCGATCTTACAGGGGGCGGAGCTTAGCTTTTTACTGTACACACACACGCACGCACGCAAAGGAGAAAATGAAACCTTAATTGAAACAAATATACGTGATAAATAAACATATCAATACACATATATATAAATACAATCAAGGAGTAAAGTCACCAAAGGGCACGGTATCATAGATACCAGGCACGGTGTATATTCCAGAATGACAAATAAGCTGAAGAAATATCGTGAATTAATAAAAATCTATCAACGATTGCCCCGGGCACTGCAACAGATGTTTGTTAAAAATATTGACTCCCACTTTTTAAAATGCATCTGTGAAATCTGTCTTAATGTTATAAAATGTAATGTGCCAATGAAACCCTCTCAGAAGGTTCGCCTACGTCGTTGCAAGAGCATAATACGAGCGCTCGCTCATAGAAGTCAAACTGTAGGTAAGAAAAAGCGAATTATTGTACAAAGAGGAGGATCATTCCTCCCCATCTTATTTTCAGTTTTGGGCCCTTTACCGACTAGATTAATATAATGAAGACAGTGGTAGTGATTCCGCACGAGGTGTATGCTTCATTGCAAAGTTCAAAGAATCCAGACACGGTTCTAGAACCCCGTAAAAGTAGGCTTAAAAGAATGGAAAGCGAGTTGCTAGCTCTATTAAACGGTGAAAAGTCACCTGATGAGAAAAGGCTCTTGTACCAAGAGGCTTTGCAGAAATTTCTTCATGAGTACGAAGATTATAAGAATCAGACAGAGCTCCCAGTGGTTATTAGGCACAGGGCGAGCAACGATGAGCATGGCGACATAGGAACTGGGGCCGATGTTAGAGATGACCAGCCAAAGAATAACGGAACGGAACACATACATTGAGGAATAAAGGCTTAAGTCTTTATAATCTACTGAGTGAGGACTAGGGGTTAAAACCGGTATTGAAATACCGGTATTAATACCGGTATTGAAGAAGTACAAATAATACCGATACCGATATTATAGGTTTTCGGTATTGACAAAAATTGCTATTGTAAAATTTAGGCAATTTAGTCCTCCGATGGGCAAATAAACTGTTTTTGGAGGATTCGGAGAAAAAAAAAGTTTCGGGGTATTTTGCAGTTAACCTCTTTTTTTCGTTTTCTATTCCTTTCTATCAAAGAAAACTATTTATTGCACTAGCTTTAAGAGTGATTCATTCAACTGTAGCCATTTCTTCAACAGAGTGGGAAATTATTGAAAACCTTTATGACACCTTACGTCCTGTTGAAATAATTCTTAAAGGGTTATGCTCGAAAGATGCATCACTCCTGACAGCTGAATCATCAATGAAATTTATTTCAAAGAAACTAGGAGAGAAAAATAATCCAATAGCAAAAGAGTTAAAAGATTGTCTTAGAAATCGTTACATTTCAAGAAGACAGCAAGACATTGTAGGTTTAATCAAATATCTTCATAATCCCGAAGTTTTAAAAGTTCAAGAAGAGGAAAGTTTTTCTGTTCCATCAAAATTAGTTCTCAAAAGAACTGCAGAAAGGCTGCATAAAAGACTTTTCCCTAAGAATGTGGTTGATTTGGAGATAGAAATGGAAGAACAGGAATTTCCATGTAACCCTGAAAATGTAGCTGCAAATAAGACTGAAGTGGAAGCAGATTCATTACTGAGTGAATACATGCAAGAAATGGACAAACTAGGAAAAGTGCCATCTAAAAAAAATTCCATTGATTTTGATGTTACTAATGAATTTAAAAGCTTGGAAGTTACTTTACAGAGAAGTGAGAATTTAGAGAAGCTGTACAAGGCACTGCTTTCAATTAAACCTACAAGTGCAGAATCAGAAAGAGCCTTTTCTGCTGCAGGCCTATTTCTGACGAAACTGAGATCAAGTCTATCTGAACAATCCCTAGATGCTCTTTGTTTCCTCAAAGCATACTTTCAAAATCAAACTAAGAAATAAATATTTAGATACTAATAATTTCTATCTACCCCAGTAGTTGTATAATAATATGCTAAAAAAAAATTCAAATAATATTTTATTACAATTTAGTAATTTACTGTATAAACTTTTTCGAATAGAATGCCATCTATTTGGAGTTGGGTCATTAATTTATAGTAAATATGGTGAGTACTGCAAGTCCCTCAGACTTGTGGGAGGGTTGGTAGGGTGGCACCATAATAAATCAAAATAAATTATTTTTTTCATAATACCGGTATCAATACCGGGATTAGCATAATTGCCTCCAAATACCGGTATTGAAAATTTTCGGTATTATGCAAGCACTAGACTGAGGACCCCATCATACAGTGGACCGATACAGGCGAGGTCATTGTTGAAGGAACAAGGGTACAAGGATTCAACATCGTTGATATTGTTCATGATCTGGTGAGAAAGTGGGACAGACCCTCACCAACAGGATGGAAGCATATTAAAACAAGACTACAACAAATAAATGTCCCAAAAAAATTGATAGATAATCTGAATAGGTTAAAAGACCTGGATCAAGTCTCGCGTGTGTCACAACTGAGTACGCCATCACCCCCAGCAGCAGCGTCTCTGAAGAAGAGAAATAAGAAAACAAACGGCCAGCCTTATCCACGTGTCTCTAAAATACGCAAATGGCTAACATATTAAATAAACGCTATTATGACATTTCTAACCCCACCTCTTATGGTGACGTTAATAGACTGTACAGAGGTGTTTACGGAGTAAGGAAAAAAGATGTTGAGAGGTTTTTGCGGGAACAAGATGCTTATACACTTCATAAACCGGTGAGAAAAAGGTTTAAAACGGCCAAGACAATCGCGGATTCTATTGACTCTATTTGGCAAGCGGATTTAACAGACATGCAAAGATATTGAGTGTATAATGACGGGTACAGCTACATCCTATTGAATAATAGATGTATTCTCTTGATATCTGTGGTTAATTCCCCTGAAAAATAAATCGCCTGAAACAGTTGCTAAAGCGACCAAAACGTTGATGTTAAAAGAAGAAAGGGTTCCTGGCTATTTTTGTACGGACATGGGGAAAGAATTTATAGGTCGCGCTTTTCAGAACATGCTGACAGAGTTTAATATCAGTTACTACACTCGCAGTTCTATACATAAGGCCTCTTTAGCTGAAAGAGTTCAACGTACCATAAAGGAACGCATGCATCGCTATTTTACACATAAAAACACATACAGATATATAAACGTTCTCGGGTCATTGGCATCATCATACAACCGTTCCACCACCGTACGATTGGCACAACACTTAACGAAGTTTTAGAAAGAGGTCCGCTGCCAGAGGTGAGAAGAGATGGAACACCGCCACCACACTCTACATATTTCAAAATCAATGATCATGTAAGGCTATCACGTTCGGGAAATAAATTCGCGAAGGGATTTGAGCAAGGATGGACACGTGAGATTTTTAAAGTTCGTGTTATGAGACCTAAAGGTGAGATAATGATGTATTACGTTGAAGATTTGAATGGGGAAGAGATCGCTGGAGGCTTTTACTGCGAGGAGTTGCAGAAAGTGACGTTTAATTTAGGGAAAAGTATGTTTAAAATTGAAAAAAAATTTGGCAGCAAAGGTTCATGAAAGAGAAAAATGTACCTGGTGAAATGGCTGGGTTACCCAGAAAGCTTTGACACCTATATAAAAGCTGCTGCAATAATAAAGCTTAATTAGTATGCAACATGGCACCTAGCCACTTCTATGTCACACTCCCGTCCTCTTCTTCTCTGTCTGTACATCCTAACAACACCCTCGCCAACTTTGTGACAGAACTCCACGGACCCATTGAAATGGAGCGTGATTCGTATGAAGTGGGTTTTTGTGAACTCCAGTTAGTCTCCATATTTTTTATTCTTGAAAATGAGCAAATCATATTTCTGATCCCTAGAAGAATCGATGAGTGCGAAAAATTAGGTAAAACCTTAGACAGTACTATGCGTTCAGTCCTTCGGTGAGGAACAGTACTATAGCACAAATGTACCGCTAGGAATCGGACATTATGATACAGCCATGGACATTATGACAGGGTTAAACAAGAGTCTTGAAAGGTCGTACCTGACAAACGATTTATTTTTTGAAGTCGTAAACATAGACACGCCTGCATGCACATTGAAGTTAAAGTCAACGCCTAGCAGAAATATTAAAGATAAAGAGCTGTTCACAATTATGGCTGAAGGACGATATAGCGCAGCTCTCCAAAGAGATACCTTTCAAGAGGCACAGCATGACTTGTCCAGCTTAATGTATCAATTGAAGATGGAGAAATTGGGTGAAAGCTCTCCGCCCCAGGCGCGCCTGCTGCGCATTGCACACATCCTCAACCATAGAGGGAAAAATTTGAGCATTACATATGACAAGCCCCATTATGTGAATGTTGCGACTAATCTATTAACCAACATCTCGATATATATAAGAACGATTGAGGGAAAAAATTTCCCACTCGGTGATGGGAGCTTAACAGTGAAACTACACTTCCGCCGTTTGTAATGACCCGAAGGCCTTTCACAGTCTATCGAGGAATAAGATACCAGCGTGGGAGTGGACTTGGATCCATTTTTTCATCCATACTACGCACGGCTGTCCCACTGTTGAAGAGGGGTGCCAGATACCTAGTGCCGAAGGCGTTACAAACAGGTTTTAACGCGGCAGAAGACATAATGGGTGGAACTAAGCCTAAAGAAGCTCTAGAAAAACATTTAAAACGTACATGGGACGAAATTATCAAAGATGCAAAGAGAAAAATGCGTGGTGGCGGAAAGAAGAGATCTGCCAGAAAGAAGGGGTTACCATCACGTGGCGCTAAACGTAAACGGAAATCAAAAAAGTGCTCCTCTAAGCGTATGAAACCTATGGCTGATCATTTTTTTAATTGATATAAGCTGAGGACACTACTCTCAAGAATCATAGGCTGACTAATACTTGTCGAGAGAGTTGGCATTATTTCTGACTCGTCATGGCGCGTTTCATCCATCCGTGTGGTTCACAATGCTGTAAATCGGAACTGTCCTTTGATATGCCCCCGACTCAGATCTCTATTGAGCATAGCGATTTATTACAATTAACCCATTAAACACAATTAGTTCCCCGAGTGCCCCTATAGAATTCGTGATACCCAGCTCAGGCCCTTACTTTTTTGACCCGAGCTGCATGCACATGTACGCTAAACTGCGTACAGCCCATTCTGATGGAACGGACTGCCATGATAGTTACTCTGCGTACCCTGAAACGAACTTTTTACACTGCATATTCAGCCAGTGTGAGGTGTATTTAAACCAGTTTAACATCTCGGCAGGAACGGGGTACTACCACCTACGAGTCTATCTGGAAAATGTCCTCAACTTTTCAAAAGAAGCGAAGGACACCTTTTTAACCACCTAGGGATATTACCATACTAAAGATGAAAACGGTATAAAGGATAAATTTAAAAATTCTAAGAAAAAGATACACAAATGTTTTGTACGTCTTCATACAGATTTCACATTCCAGGAGAAACTGCTTATGAACAGGGTGGATATGAAGTTGAAGCTTACCCGCACGATTCCTCAGATCTGCATAAATCTGGGGTCTGATCAAGAAGAGGGCGCGAAACCCGTTATAATTCACATAATGGAGGCGTATTTGCGTGTACGCCGAGTGAAATTAAGTTCGCCAAAACAAATAGAAATTGAGAAAGACTTAATACACGCCACAGTAAAATACACAATTAACAGGGTACAGATCAAACTATACACGGTGCCCGCCGGGTTGCCCTCGAAGCAACTAGAAAACGTGGCCCTTGGTGTTCTACCTAAAAGGATATTAATTGGAATGTAGGACCACGCCTCGACGAAAGGAAAATATAAAAAGAGTGCCTTTAAATTCGAGAATTTCGGCCTTAAAAATATTACTCTATACGTAAATGGAGGGACTATGATTAAGGGTTACTCATCAGACGCGGTGTTCCCTCTTTGCGCGAGAGCTTATAGTAATCTGGCTCATAATACAGGTGGCTGTGATGAGCTTGGGTTTGGTGTAACGCAGAAAGAATTTGTCGAAGAATTAAACATTTATTAATTTGATATTACGCCTGACTTCTCTGCTGGCGTAAACACGCATTTAAGTCCACAACAGAGTGGGAATATCTCAGTCAGGTTGGAATTTGCCGAGCCTATAGACGCGCCTATAAGTGTGCTAGTTTACCTCGAATCACAGGCACTAATAGAAGTTGATCGTTTCAGGAACGTAGTCACAGACTTTTAAAATGGACGCGAATACACTTCAGAGAGTAATGAAAAGTGACCGTTTCACACGCTCAAAATTTATCGGTGTGTTTGCGAAGAAGGAAATAGTGAAGTTACCAGGTACAAGAAACTGGTACGGGATTATCGTTAACACCGACATTGTGAGGGGTGAGGGGATTCATTGGTTTGTAATCTATTTTAAAAATAGGGAAAGAATGTACTGTTTTGACTCACTCGGCTCTCAGCCCTGGATTGATTCTGTGGTTGTGCAGTTTATCGCGCAATTACATGTACCTGAGATTGTGTGGAACCTGTATCGCTTTCAAGGATATTATAGCGACACGATACGATAAAAATGTATGCAGACAGATAAAAAAAAGGTTCCCATATGTTAGCACCTACTGTATTGTGTAAAGGTGTATATCTATTTTGTGTAAAGGCCTATTTGTAGCCATTAAGACTGATTTAATGGACACTGGTTCCGCTCTGTACATGTTTTCTACCATTTAATAAATGAAAATACATTGTTTTGTTCTTAACCTCAAAAATACTTACATTAGTTCCTCGATGACCTGGCACTCGCTGGACCGGATGTGAGCCAATACCTCGACTTCTGTATTCAGATCGCTGGGTTGGCTGTGCGGAGAATCATCCATATCATTTATTCCCCTTTCATCAAGACGAAAAGTAGCTATAACACGTTCAAGTTCCGCATCGGTCCTATAAAGTTAAGTAAAAATGAAGAGCTACAACAAGAGAAAATGCCACGAATTTAAAAAAATAGAATAAAAAGCAGATAATTCTTAAAAGTTTAGTTAATTTAAAAATTCTGCCTGTAGAACTTTCTATAAATTTTTAAATTATCGAGTAATATACAAATAAAACCACTATATATATATATATATATATATATATGCCGTAATAACCACGAAGGAAACAGAATTAAAAATATTTTTCAAAACGCGTATATTGCGGCTTTTTACGCTTAGGTTATATTGTTATAAACGAGAAAGTCCTGACTGATATATATTACGTCCCGGTTAGGTTATATTATTATAAACGAGAAAAGGTCCTGGGATTAGTTTTTTCGTTGTAGGAAAACTCAGAATAAAGCTAGGTTAGGCACTTATAAGTTAACACTGAATGAACCACAGAATATAATCACTTACGTTTCAAATGAATTGTCTATAGGATCTTCCAATGCATCGCAATTTTCTGTAACAGACTGCGTAGATAAAAGTTCATCCCGATCTGCAGCGCTGAAAATTAGACGCGTTGCCTGAGCATAAAAATCTTGATCTTCAAACAGATCAGGGGAGTCGTACAGCTGGCTCATGGTTGGTATTTCAAAAACACTAAGCAAGAAAAACGATTGAACTGAGGCTCTGAGATGAGCTGCTCTCTTTATAAAGGGGGCTTGTGACCACCCCACAACACAACACACAAACGCTAGCTTCCTATTGGCTAGCCGTGAATTTTGGGCGGAGCTTGACGCGTAGGCCTGAATAGCGGCCAAACAGAGGTCATGGGCTCCGCCCACAGGGCTGTGATTGGTTGCCCCGTGAAATCTGGTGCGTGTCAGATATCCCCATTCGTGGAGAGACGAGAAACGATTTGTTTTTTGATCTTGTATTCGAGAGAGAGAGAGAGAGAGAGAGAGAGAGAGGTGGGAGGGAGTTGAGGTTGGCTTGTGAAACGTGTTATGATGCCTGAAACATAAAATTGGAAGATAGTTAATTACCCATGAAGAAAACAGCTGTAAAATTTATTGTATCGTATAAGAATTCCACGATACAATAAATAAATTTAAAAATAACAGATGCATGCTGGTTGCGAGAGATAGAGAGAGAGCGAGAGATTTGTACATATGTACCTTTGCTTTCGGTACAATAAATAAATTTTAAAAATAACAAAGATGCGTGATGTGACTTTTCAGAGGAAATTGAAGACACGTGTGGGTGAAAATAGAGCAAAAGGAACTGGAAATGGCTTTTAAAAAAATATCACCAACTTTTCACAAAGACTCGTTTAATTATAGCTATTTAAAACTCGATGGCGGCGCGTCCTTCCATGGTTCGTATGCTGACCCGACGCTGGACTGTATAATTTAATGATGCACACCTTATCTCGAATCTTGGAAACTGGAGATAACTATTAAAGTCACTTATCCGTGAAGGAAAAAGCAAAAATCATCACTGCGCGAAAAGGAAGCGAATTAGCGACATTCGAAGATATATTCAAAATTCGGGTATGTTTGAGAGAAATGCTAAATTGCGAGTCAAATGCGCGTGAAGTTTAATCTTTATGATGTCTATGATCTCGAAATAAACTGCGGAAAGAAGTTTATTTATTGGAATTTTAAATCGATATTATCTATTACTTCCGTCAAACTCCACAATTTTCAGAACGATGCTAAATATAATTGTTTATATATATATATATATATATATATATATATATATATATATATATATATTAACGTAAAAAACGACGCTTGTATAGAAGAACGTTCCGCGCAAGATGAGGAGGGAGAACGAACAAATGAAAAAAATGAGGTAACCACCCGGGAATCGAACCCGGGATCTTCCGATTGCCGGTCAGATATGATAACCACTACACCATGGGCCTCACTCAATCAAAAGTCGCAATTCTCCTACATACGCGCAGAAACCAATGCACTGAGGGGGCACCTCCCGCATGCCGCATATATATATACATTTCAACTGCAAACAACACAGTATAATTAACGTAAAGAACGACGCTTGTATAGAAGAACGTTCCGTGCAAGATGAGGAGGGAGAACGAACAAATGAAAAAATGAGGTAACCGCCCCTCAGGGCATTGGTTTCTGCGCGTATGTAGGAGAATTACGACTTCTGATTGAGTGAGGCCCATGGTGTAGTGGTTATCATATCTGACCGGCAATCGGAAGATCCCGGGTTCGATTCCCGGGTGGTTACCTCATTTTTCATTTGTTCGTTCTCCCTCCTGATCTTGCGCGGAACGTTCTTCTATACAAGCGTCGTTCTTTACGTTAATTATACTCTGTGTTGTTTGCAGTTGAAATATATATATATATATATATATATATATATATATATATATATATATATATGAATGAGAGAAGTTCAGAATGGAAGGAGAGGGTGTTTATAGCCCGTAATTAAGTTTTTTTGTTGTAGAAACAGATGTTTCAAATTTTATTTTTAAATGTGAACGAAGATAAATATAACTGTGTATATATATTAGTGGTGGACCGGATGTCAGTTTTTCAATATCCGCGGATGCGGGTGCAGATATTTAGTTAATCTATCAATATAACATAGAATTATGAATATATGACAATTTTTCAAATTTCGTGATATTACTATTATGGCAGGCAATGCATAAGAATTAAAATTAATATTAATGTTTTCATTATGATAAAAGTAATAACTTTCTCAAGAGTTTCAGCCACAGAAAATTCAATGAAACAAGTTTTATTCAATTTTCTGTGTTACCAGCTATTTATATTTTGAGGTTTATATATTTGTTTGTTCATTAATAAATAATTAATACTTTACATGAAATGTGCATGACTGGGCCTTATAAGCTACTTTATAAGCTAATTTAATTGTAAATTGCATAATTTATTAGAGGTAATATCCGCATAACATCCGCAGTCAGAAGTGAGGATGCGGATGTTAAAAATGATGCGGATGCGGATATCTGGTCCACCATTAATATATATATATATATATAAAGGAATTAACGGGTTTTACATTGACATAAAATAATTGAAAAGAATAATTATCAGAATTGGTAGAGGCTGAGCTAATTAATACAGTTTGACGTGATTATAAATTTTGTGTACGTTTCCTGTACTAATTTTCAGAATTTTTTAGATGAACTTTTTTTCCGGAACTGTACATATATAGGCTTTCTTTGGTTTTGTTTGCTTCTGCCCGAATTGTTCATTCTGACGAATGTCAATCTTTTCGCCCCACCTTAGGCCTACTTTTAAACGGGGATATATATATATATATATATATATATATATATATATATATATAAGACAGCGCGTGAGAGAGATCCCTGCTAGGGCGGTCTGGGTACCCATTTACCTACCAACCGTGGAAAGATGTTTACACGAATTTTTAGATGAACTTTTTTCCGGAATTGTACAGATATAGGCTCGCCTTTTGTTTTCGATGGTTTCCGCCCGAATTGTTCATTCTGGCGAAGGTCAAGCTTTACACTCCACCTTAGACCTACTTTTAAAGGGGGAAATAAATATATATATATATATATATATATATATATATGCGCCTCGGTGGTGTAGTGGTTAGCGTCGCTGACTACGAATCCATCGACCCCAGGTTCGAGACACTACGGCAGCCGGCGCGCAGCAAAACACAGCTGTTCATCCTTCCACACAATAAAGAAAGGTGGTTGGTAGATAAATGGGTACCCTAGGTGGCCTAGTGGTTAAGACGCTGGGTTGCTAATGGGGCGTGGTTCGGATTCCACGTTAAACTGTAAGGCTAAGATGGAGTGAAAAGCTTGACCTTCGTCAGAATGAACAATTCGGGCGGAAGCTAACCAAAAGTGTGTATATATATATATATATATATATATATGTAATATAATATATATATATATATATACAGGGTGTCCCATAAGTCCGGCATCATAGGAGAAATTCATATTTTTCTATTTCTACAAACCATAATTCATATGCTCGGGATGCCAATTTCCCGTCCACCATTCTGTTTAGTGACGAGGCTGTTTTTTATGGAAATGGTGAGGTAAATCTACAGAACACCCGCTACTGGTCTCAAAAAAACCCTCACTGGTATACCTCTTCAAAGGAACAAGGTGCATCTCGGGTGATGGTATGGTGTGGCATTTGGAAGGATCGCATCATAGGCCCCCTCTTTTTCGATGAACATGTCACTGGAGGCACCTACCTACGAATGTTCAAGGAAGAAGCATTTCCCAGTGTCTTGAACGAAGAAGGAAATTTCCCAACATGGTTCCAGCAAGACGACGCTCCTGCACATTACAGCACCCAAGTAAGGGAATACCTGTACCAACAATTCCCTGGTCATTGGATAGGACGTCGAGGGCCTGTGGAATGGCCAGCTAGAAGCCCGGATCTCACACCACTAGATTTTTATCTCTGGGGCCACTTGAAAGCGCTGGTATACGCAGAGAAAATTAGGAGTGTTGAACATTTGCGGCAGGGCATTATTGGGGCATGTAACACCATTACTCCTGACATCATTCACCGTGTGCTTGCTGACTGAGTATCACGTCTGAATTTGTGTATTGAAAACAATGGTGGACATATTGAGCACGTTCTGTAAATAAAAGCTTTTGTTTTGCCTTTTTTTATTATTTTTCCTATGATGCCGGACTTATGAGACACCCTGTGTGTGTATATATATATATATATATATATATATATATATATCCCTTTGCTTTGTTCTGAGCGATAGTGCGCGTCCCTCTGTGGCGAGTATGGGAATGCATCTTTCTTCGGTGTAAGAGCTTTCTCCGCCCCCGTGGACCATTGGACACGTTTGGGGACCCGGCAGATCTCCTGCTTCTATTTCTTTCTTTCTCCTTTCACCCATTCTTTCTGGCTTCTCTCTCCTTTTTGGCGTTGTTTTTGGACCTTGATTTTGACCCCTTCCTAGGCCCTTGGGTGTGGGAGGTGGTTGCCCTGCACCCTTGTCGCTTTTCAACCAAACCCAAGCCCTGTCCCTGCCACCTTTCACCGCGCGTTGGATGAGAGTGGCCGCCTTTCAGGCACGGGACTGGGTACGGGTGTATCTCCCCTGCGTGACATCTATTGGCGGTGGGACCGAGTGTGCCCACGATTCGCCTTTCCCTTGTTGGAGTCGGTGGTGGCTGGATGCGCGCGGGGGATGAAGTTTTCTTTTTGTTTGCTATGGATACTTCTCCCCCTCGGCTTACGACTACTGCTTCTCATTCTCGGACTACTCCTCTCAACACTCGGGTGTTGGGCAACCAGGCCCTCGAGTCCTCTACCACTGGAAGACCGCAACCTGATGGGGTTGACCCCCCTGTGGAAGCGGAACGCTTGCGCTCTCCTTTTCCGTTGCCGACTCCAGTCCGTCCCTCGAATATGCCCTTGGACATACACTCTCTGGAGCAGGGGTCTCGCCCCAGCCCACCTCAGCCGCCTTCGGGCAAGTCAAGTTCCACCCAGGACTTGCCCCCAAAACCCGGCTTCTTGCTCTCCCCATATGCCCCCCCACCCGCCGTCGCCCACCTCCCCACAGAGAGCCCCGCGGCGGACGGGGAGCCGGCATTCACGGCCATCCTATCGACCGTTGATATCCCAGTCCACTTCGACTACAGCCTCCCTCTCCCTTCCAAGTATCCACAAATTCCTGGTGATCGGCCTACATCTGGGTCCCTTGACCAACTCTGAACGGACGTTCCAGGCGATCCGAACCCACAGCAACTCCAGCCGCTATGATGTAGGCCCACAGAGGGATGGCTCCCTCCTCGTAAAATCACGCTCAGCCGCAGAGACAAAAGCCCTACTCTCCCTTACTGAGGTCCTTGGATGCTCGGTGTCCGTTTCCACACACACTCGCCTGAACCAGAGCCAGGGCACTATTTACGCCACCCGCCTATTGTCGATCGCAGTGAACGAGCTCCTGGAGGACCTCGCACCCCAGGGAGTCACTAAGATTTATCGCTTCACATCCAGACAGGGAGGCACCCCCTCCCCCACCCCGCGTCTGCTCCTTACGTTCAATACCTTAATCCCTCCGGACCGCATTGTATGGGGTATGGAAGACCGCGCGTCATGCGAGTTTTCTATCCGCCCATACATCCCAGACCCGACCCGTTGCTTTAAATGCAACAAGTTTGGACACGTTAGTTCCGTTTGTCGGCATCCGCATCAACTGTGTTCATTGTGGACAAATCGCTCACCTTGAAAGGTGCCCCAACACATTCAAATGCTCCAATTGTGAAGGCGCACACCCCTCTTCATCCCGCGAATGCCTTTTCTTCACGTTCGAGAAGGAGGCCCGAGGCCTGCAGGTAACGGACTTCCTTAGCCCCCTTGAGGCACGAGACAGGGTGCGGAGTCGGGAGGTGAGGCCGGGGTTGTCTTACGGCGCTGCTCTCGGCTCTGTCATCTCGGCACGCCGCCCTGGCCTGCCGCTGAAACCCCTCTCGACCACTGCTCCCTATCCCTCCCAGAGAAAATCCTCGATGGACCCGACGGTCTCCTGTCCCCCCACCATCCCTCCTCTTCACGCACCTCACCTACCACAAATCCCCCAAGAGTCTGGGACCAGGACACCCAGGCCCCATCCACCTCAAACCCTGCCCTCCCAGTACTCTCTGCACACGCCCGAACCTACCGCCCGGAAGAAGCCGACGAGGCAGAGACGCCGGAGCGAGTCGCCAGACCCTCCGGCCTTTCAACGTGTCTCTCTCTCTTCCCCTAGAACTAAGAAGACGGCTCGGACCTTCACACCGCCCACTTCGTCTACAAGGTCTATCTCTCCCCACCGCGGAAGTCACACCACTCTACCCCCACAGACTCTGACAATAGTTGCCGAAATCCATGACCCCCCCGACGACGAGACCCAATTTGAACAACATCCTCTCCCCCGAGGATTCAGTGGATGCGGCCCTGGCGGAGCTACACGGTGTGACCGAGGGAGCTCGGCCGCGCCCATGGGTCTCATGGATCTGCCCTTGCCTCCTGGTGCCATTTCTTCCACCCCTCCACGAGACCACTCTGGTTCATCTTCCACCCCCCACAGTACCTGCCCTCCCAACATCCCCGGCCCCCTCCTTGTCAGCCACCCTGAGTACGCCCTCCTTCCCACCCGCCCGGTGCTTCTGGTAACCCCTATCGCCACCTAGGGTCCGCCGTGAGACCCCGGACAGGCGGGGAGGCGCTACTTTGGGAAGTAAAGTGCCCCCTCCTGGCCCGAACACAGAAGCCCGCCAAAACACTTCTGACTCTCTCAGCCCACGACGTTCCTCTGACTGCCGTGATCCGCGCCTCCGGTCTCGCTCGGCCGACTCGACCCCGCAACCTCCGCGGAGATCGACGGGCAGACCGATTCCTTCCCTGGTGAATGGTAGATAGCCAGCCATGCTCCTGACCCATCCTTCACCTTCACGAACTCCAGATCTCCCTTCACACTATAACCTCCTAGCACCTACACCTTTACCCATCCCCCTTCATCAACTAATGGATCCCCCGAAAACCACAATAGTACACTGGAACTGCAGAGGAATATTCGCGAACTATGAAGGCCTTAACTTCTTGATTGCCAATTCCTGTCCGGTGTGTGTCTGTCTCCAGGAGCTAATCCTGGGGACCAGGCCCATGCCCTGCCCTACTGGATATTTCTGCATCGCCACCCCGCCTCCTACCTGCATCGAAGGCGGGCTGCCATTCTTATACACCACGAAGTCCCCTTCCACAATCTCTCTATCCGGTCCCCGCTACAGGTGATTGCCGCCCGGCTTTCCCTAGATAGACAGTACACCGTCTGCTCAATCTACCTCCCTCCCCACGCTCAAGTCTCCCGCAATGACCTGGTGGAAGTCGTACAACAACTTCCCAGGCCCTTTCTACTACTGGGCGATTTCAATAGTCGCCACCCCTTGTGGGGCGACACACACTCCACCTATATGGCCCCAACCCTGATTACTGTCATGACCGAGCTCTCCTTCGAGTGCCTCAATGATGGCTCTCCTACATTCTACCATGCCACCACCTAAACTCCATCCTGTATAGACCTGTCCCTCGTTTCGACTGATGTTCTCCTAGATTTTACATGACAATTCCTCCAAGAGGACTATGGAAGTGACCATTTCCCCATTCACCTCACGCTCAATTGGCCCGACCAGACTGTTCGGTTACCGGTAAGGGGGATTACTACCAACGCGAATTGGACCCGCTTCCGCGACAATACATATGCAACCCTTACAACTGCTCACTTCCCATCCACCGACGAGTGCATCGCATATTTCGAGTCCGTCGTTATAGCGGCTGCAAGCACGAGCATCCCACGATCCTCCGCCTACCTCCGCGCCCGACGGGTGCCTTGGTGGACGGGTGCGCGGAGGCCGTACGTGCCAAGAAGAAGGCTACGCAGCGCTTCTACCGGACGCGACTCCCCATCCATCGCACGGAGATGCAGCGGGCCAGGGCCATCGCTCGCCGCACAATGAAGATAGCTCGCCGAGCCTCTTGGCGTGCCTTTGTGTCCGGCATCACCGCCACCACACCTTCGGCTACCATCTAGAAGAAGGTACGGGGTGTCGAGAGGCGACATGTCCCCTCCCGACCCGTCCTCCGGACTAACGACAGGCTCATATACGAGCCCAAGTCGGTGGCAAACCACCTCGCTTCTACCTTCGCCGCCGTTTCTTCCTCTGCAGTCGGTTCCGTACCCGCCCGTAACAATAGGCCCTCTCCACCATCCATAGACAGCACCTACAACCGGTTGTTCACCATGCGTGAACTACAGGCGGCACTGGCCTTTCGACGATCCCCTTGTTCCGGTCCGGACGGTATTCCGTACGGCATGATCCAGCACATCCACACTACCTTACAAATTTTCCTGCTAGACCTATACATTCGCATATGGCTAGAGGGCGGCTTCCCCTCCCGATGGAAGGAGGCCCACGTAATCCCTATCCCCAAACCCGGCAAAGATTCCCTGGACCCCACAAACTACAGTCCAATCGCCCTGACGTGTTGTGCCTGCAAAATCCTTGAAAAAATGGTCGCTACGCGATTATCGTTCGTCCTTCAAAATAGCAATTCCTTCCCGGCTACCCAATCCGGCTTCAGACAATTCCGCTCCACCACTGATCCCCTCCTACTCCTCAGCCGAGACATACAGGATGCCTTCGAGAATGGACAGTTCGTACTGTCAATTTTTTTCGATATTCAGAAGGCCTATGACACCACCCGTCGGGCGATGATCTTTAGTCAGTTCCGACATCTAGGTCTCGTCGGAGCCATGCAGACCTTCATCAGGGGTTTCCTTTCCTCCCGAACCTTTAAAGTCCGGGTGGGGTCAGTCCTCTCAGACACCTTCGTGCAGGAGGACGAGCTCCTATAGGGAAGCATCCTCAGTGTTCTATGCTTTTCCATCGTCATGAACACAGTCTCAAAATGCCTTCCACCCACCATCCGCTTTTCCATCTACGCGGATGACCTTGCGATCTACTTCGCAGGGCGAGAACCGTCCGTCGTTGAACGGCAAATGCAGCTCGCCATCTACCGGATGGAAAAGTGGGCGACGTCGGTGGGTTTCAGCCTCTCCACCCCCAATTCTAAGTGCATGCTCTTCAGTAGAACAAGACCCACAACCCTTCCTCTTCCCTCTGTCACATTATACGGCAGTCCTCTTGAGGTGGTACCCTCCACGCGTTTTCTGGGCATGACCCTAGACCGACGGCTCAACTGGGTTCCCCATTTCAAGCACCTGAAGCAATCCCTTCGACGTCCCCTCGCTCTCCTAGATCACTTCTCCGACACCACATGGGGTGAAGATCGACGCTCTCTTCTTCGCCTTTACACTTCCATGATACAGTCGAAGCTGGACTATGGCAGTGCAGTTTACGGTTCAGCCCTCCAACGCCCGCCTCCGTATCCTGGACTCGGTCCTTAATAGAGGCCTCCGCCTCACCACCGATGCTTTCCGCTCCTCTCCAGCCTCCACGTGGACTGCAATTATCTCCCTCTCGCCCTCCGACGGGGTCTACTCCTCATGATGACATACCTCCGTGCACAGAGGCTACCTTATTCGCTTCTGGGCACGGCGGTTTCTGAACTACCATCCCAAGGACGGAGCTGGCACTTCACTGAAGTGGTGCGCTCTTTCCTTGACCTTTTCAACATGCCCGCCCCCTCAGTTATCCCCATTTCATACAGCATCTACCCCTCCTGGCTCCTCACCCCTATCAAGTTTTTCAGGGATCTGTGTGTCCTACCGAAGAATACCAGGAGCGCCACGGTATACAGGTCACTCTTCCGTGAACACGCAACTCAACACCCGGACGCAGTCGCCATTTATACAGATGGTTCCCGTTCGGAGGCTAGTGCGGCCTCCTCAGCGGTGATTCTGTCTCAGCCGCTTTCCCGAGGCGTCAGCCTGCCCCGCGAGGCCTCTGTTTTCTCGGCAGAACTTTTTGCGATTATGGAGGCCCTCGACATTGTGCGCACCCACTCTGCCAGCTCCTTCGTCATTTAGTCAGATTCCCAAAGCGCACTTCTCTCCCTAGAAAGATTTAACCCTCCTCACCCGCTCGTCTGTACCATCCAGCAAACCTTCCACTTTTTAACGGCCTTCCGACACAAGACAGTCGCCTTCTGCTGGGTCCCGGCTCACGTCGGCCACACAAAATAAACTCCACATGATCAAGCCACAAATAGGATACTGGGTCTCCTCATTCCACCGGTCCCGCCATAAAGAAGTAATTCTAGCCCGTCTCCGCCTAGGCTACACCCGCATCACCCACGGACACCTTATGGCGAAATCGCCAGCCCCACTCTGCTCTACCTGCCATGCCCCTATCACTGTCATACACCTAGTGGAATGCCCAAACCAGTTCGCTCTTCGTCACAGGTGTTTCCCTCTCTTGGCCGAAAATCCTATACCCGACCGTCTACGATCCATACTCGCCGAAGGCCCCTACTTTTCAACAGAAGCGATTTTCCTCTTCCTCACTCATTCCCATCTGCTCCATCGCATCTAAAACCATACCCCTCCTACCCACTATCCGGCAACTGACCCTTACTCACCCCCCCTAGTCTACCACCCCCAACACAGTAACACCACCCACCCACTGCCTCGCCGAGATATGTATCGCTTTCTGTAGGTACGAATTGGCGGTAAATTAGAGAAAGAAAAAAAAAATATATATATATACTGTATATATATATATACATAAGAAAGAGAGAGAGAGAGAGAGAGAGAGAGAGAGAGGAGGGAGACAGGAGACAGGTTACCCATTTTATCTACCATTCGTGGAAAGATGTTTACACTCCATCTTAGACCTAGAGTTTAACGCGGATCATTAGGTTACCCTGACTACCAACCACGGAAGGACGCGCCGCCGCCGGGTCTCGAGCCCGACGCATATAATCGTAATATTTTATGGGCGTATAGACAGGGGTGTGTACGTGCCAAAACGAAGTGTACACTGTGCCAACTGGCTGATAATGCCTGGCGGCACTGGCTGATTAAGCCGATTGGCTGATTAGGGTCCCTATAAGACAACGACCGCTCGGCTGAAGTCTTAATATGCGCTTCGATGCCTTTTACTTCTCCTACTTTTCTTTCACCATCTTTCTCTACTAAAAAAAAAAAAAAAAATGGTGTCAATAATCCAGCAGGGTTGAAAGCACCTTAAAAAAAAAAAAAAAAAAAAAAAAATATGCGCTTCGCTCCTGTCAAGCGAACACCTCTCCTCCTCTCTCTTAGGTTAGGTATACCCCTTTGGGGGGGTGAGACCGTCCCACCTTCTCCCCCAGCGGGAGTTCATTGCAACTTGGGGGATAACTCCACATCCAAGTTGCATAATCCCTTGTTGCTCTTGCAACAACCCCCTCCCCCTTTAGGGGGTGCCTTGCAGCAAGGGGGGTTTGGCACTGGCACTGCGGGGTGCCTTGCAACAGAGGGGGAAAGGGGGTTGGCACTGCGTGGTGCCTTGCAAAAATGGGGGAGGGGTTGGCACTCTTGCAACATTGATCAACATTTGCAATTGCATTGCACTCTCCTTTTGTACCCATACTACTAATGTCGACGCAAAAAAATATTTCACCTTCAGAAGTGCAGATAGAACTCGCGGTAATAGTTTCAAATTTGTGGGTAAACATTTTAATTCTAATGAATTAACATTTTTACTTCAAATTAACATGAAGCTAAACATTTTTTCTTCAGTCGTATAGTTAATTTGTGGAGTGGATTGCCAGTCAGAGTAGTTCAAAGTAATTTAGTCGAATTCTTTAAAAAGAGACTAGATGCTTATCTTGCCTTAAACCCCCCCGTTGGAAGCATTTGTTAGTGCATAGAGGTATTGTAGAATTTTCACTCAGATTCCCTCTTCTCAGAGGAGGGAATCCGAGTGAAAAGAAGGAGAAGAGGGAAAAGAAAGAAGAAAAAAAGAAAGAAAAAAGTAAGAAAGACAAAGGATATTTAGGTATAAAAAATGAAATCTTCATAGCTACAAACTAATTCAGACAAACACAACGCTTCCCATTCTTTAGTTGCATATTTAAAAATTTTTAGACGAAGATGGCAGCACTTTATATGATAGTTTCTCAAATAAGAAAGCAGGAAGGAATATCATTGTTATATCATTGAATATCATTTCAAAAGGGTTAGTTAACTGATACAATAAGCTCCGATCTTCTAAAAGATTATCTCATGAGGTACTAGATCAATCTTAAGGATTGGGGCTGTCGGTCCAGGGAGTCCCTAGCCCGTCGGGTTCAGTCCCTTGGACCCCCGAGAGGCTACTTAGCTCGTACGCCTATGCTCCTTTGTACTTTAAAATTTTCACTTTATTTTTAAATTTCTTTCCTTCCTTTCAACCCCTTTTCTTTGCTTTGCTTTAAAACTTTCACTTGTCTTTAAATTTTCTTCCTTCTTTTAAACCTACTTCTTAAACAGACAGCCTCGTAGGGACCAGCCGGTCTGTTGCGGTTTGGTGTTCTCTGTATTCCTTTGTAAAAAATTAATACTTTTAAATGTAAATACTCTAGTGAAAAATGACAAAATTATATAGCTCTCTTTTTTGCCAGTTTCGTTCTCATTGAGAATGGTGTTATTCTCGTTGGACGATTTTCGTTCTGAAAAAAAATTTAAAAAGTTAAACACTAAAGGATAACACAAACACATGATAAAACAAACACTAAAAAGATAACACAAATTAAGAATCAGATATAGATATAGAATGAGATCTAAATGTTAAAATGCCGAGGATTTTTGTAAATGTAGTCTCTGGCTTTATATACACACACTCCAAAAATGGAAGTTCTTTGTAAATGAGTAATAAGATTCAAAATACCACAGAATAGCGTTTGCAGGCATCTGATTTTCAAAAGATTCAAAATTTTCTTATGAAAACCCTCCTGCAAAAACCGACGCTCCCTGCGTCCACAGGTCGTGGTCTTACCCCGTCTACTGGAAAAAAAATCCTGCGGACGCCCATGCGCCTAAACGACGAGTATATCTGCGCCAAATTTGGTATACACATTAAGGGACAAACAGAGAAAGTTTTAGTAACACACGTCCCTCCCAGTCTTCCCCTAGGTTGTTTCGGAGGGGTTTTGCTCAGCGGGCATTCTAATATATATATATATATATACCGTATATATATTTTTTTTCTTTAATTTACCGCGATTCGTACGTAATGTGGTACATATCTCGGCGAGGCAGTGGGTGGGTGGTGTTGCTGAGTTTGGGATGGTAAACTAGGGGGGTGAGTAATGTCCAGTTGCTGGGTAGTGGATAAGAGGGGTATGGTCTTAGACACGCTGAAGCAGGTGGGAATAAGTGAGGAAACGGAAAATCACTTCCGCTGAAAAATGGGGGCCTTCGCAAGTATGAATTGTAGACGCTTGGTACGGGAATTTTGGCCAAGTGAGGGAAACATCTGCGACGAAGAGCGGACAGGTTTGGGCATTCGACCAGGAGATGCACAACAGTGATAGGAGTATGGCAGGTAGGGCAGAGCGGGGCTGGCGTTTTAGCCATAAGGTGACCATGAGTAATGCGTGTGTCCTAGGCGGAGACGGGCTAGAATCACTTCTTTATAGCGGGACCGGTGGAATGAGGAGGCTCAGTATCCTAATTGCGATTTGATCTTGTGAAGTTTGTTTTGTGTGGCTTGGTCCCATTCCCGTTGTCAGATGGAACGGAAGTGGGAGCGTAGAGTCGGGAAGAAGTCGGAGAAAGGGAGGGGTCGGGTGGAGGCCGACAGTAAGCAAGCCGTCTTTGCCGTGCGGTCCGCCTCCTCGTTACCCTGGATGCCGACATGTGCCGGAACCCAGCAGAAGGCGATTGTCTTGTGTCGGAAGGCTGTTAAAAAATGGAAGATTTGCGGGATGGTACAGACGAGCGGATGAGGGGGGTTAAATCTTTCTAAGGAGAGAAGTGCGCTTTGGGAATCTGAATAAATGACGAAGGAGCTGGCAGGGTGGATGAGCACAATGTCGAGGGCCTTCATAATCGCGAAGAGTTCTGCCGAGAAAACGGAGGTCTCGCGGGGCAGGCTGACGCCTCGAGAAAGCGGCTGGGCCAGTATCACCGCTGAGGCGGCCACACCAGTTTCCGAACGGAAACCATCTGTATAAATGGCGACTGTGTCCGGGTGTTGGGTTGCGTGTTCACGGAAGAGTGACCTGTATGCCGTAGCGCTCCTGGTATTCTTCGGTAGGGCACACAGGTCTCTGCAAATTTGATAGGGGGTGAGGAGCCAAGGGGGGGGGTAGATGCTGTATGAAATGGGGATAACTGAGGGGGTGGGCATGTTGGAAAGGTCAAGGAAAGAGCGGACCTCCCTGGATGGGAGTTCAGAAATCGCCGCGCATAGAAGCGAAGAGGGTAGTCTCTGTGCACGGAGGTATGTCCTCATGAGCAGACCCCGTCAGAGGGCGAGAGGGCGGTAATTGTAATCCACTTGAAAGCTGGAGGTTGGGGAAGAGCGGAAAGCACCGGTGGCGAGGCGGAGGCCCCTATTAAGGACCGGGTCCAAGATACGGAGGCAGGCGTTGGAGGCTGAACCGTATACTACACTGCCATAGTCCAGCTTCGACTGGACCATGGAAGTGTAAAGGCGAAGGAGAGAGCGTCGGTCTGCGCCCCATGTGGTGTGGGAGAGGTGGTCTAGGAGAGCGATGAGGAACCCAGTTGAGCCGTCGGTCTAGAGTTACGCCAAAAACTCGCGTGGAGGGTACCACCTCAAGAGGACTGCCGTATAACGTGACAGAGGGAACAGGAAGGGTTTCGGGTCTTTTTCTGCTGAAGAGCATACACTTGGACTTCGTGGTGGAGAGGTGGAACCCCACCGACGTCGCCCATCTTTCCACCCGCTTGATGGCGAGCTGAATTTGTCGTTGAACTACGGACGGCTCCCGCCCTGCGAAGTAGATCGCAAGGTCATCCGCGTAGATGGAAGAACGGATGGTGGGTGGAAGGCATTTTGAGACTGTGTTCACGACGATGGAAAAGCATAGAACACTGAGGATGCTTCCCTATGGGAGCTCGTCCTCCTGCACGAAGGTGTCTGAGAGGACTGACCCCACCCGAACTTTAAAGGTTCGGGAGGATAGGAAGCCCCTGATGAAGGTCGGCATGGCTCCGACGAAATCTAGTCTTTGGAGCTGACTAAGGATTACTGTCCGATGGGTGGTGTCGTAGGCCTTCTGGCTGTTAAAAAATATTGACAGGACGAACTGTCCACTGTCGAAGGCATTTTATATGTCACGGCTGAGGAGCAAGAGGGGATCAGTGGGTAGCTGGGAAGAAATTACTATTTCCCAGGAAGAACGATAGTCGTGTCGCGATCATTTTTTCGAAAATTTTTCAGGCACAACACGTTAGGGCGATTGGTCTGTAGTTTGTGGGATCGAGGGAATCTTTGCTGGGTTTGGGAATAGGAATTACGTAGGCCTCCCTCCACCGGGAGGGGAAGGCGCCCTCTAGCCATATGCGGTTGTATAGGTCTAGCAGGAAAATTTGTAAGGTAGAGTGGATGTGCTGGATCATGCTGTACGGGATACCGTTCGGGCCGGGACAAGGAGATCGTCGAGAGGGCAGTGCCTCCTGTAGTTCACGCATGGTGAACAACCAGTTGTAGGTGCTGTCTATGGACGGTGAAGAGGAGCTATTGTTAGAGGCGGGTACGAGGGAGCTAACTGCAGAGGAAGAAACGGCGGCGAAGGTAGAAGCGAGGTGGTTTGCCACTGATTTGTGCTCGTATAGGAGTCCGTCGTTAGTCCGGAGGACCGGGGGTCGGGAGGGGACATGTCGCCTCTCGACACCCCGTACCTTCTTCCAGATGGTAGCCGAAGTTGTGGTGGTGGTGACGCCGGATACAAAGGCACCCCAAGAGGCTCAGCGCGCTGTCTTTATTGTACGGCGGGCGATGACCCTGGCCCGCTGCATCTCCGTGCGATGGATGGGGAGTCGCGTCCGGTAGAAGCGTCAAGTAGCCGTCTTCTTGGCGCGTACGGCCTCCGTGCACTCTGGGTTCCACCATGGTTCCCGTCGGGCGCGGGGGTAAGTGGAGGATCGCGGGATGCTAGTGCACGCAGCCGCTACAACGTTTGATTCGAAGTATGCGATTCACTCGTCAGAGGATGGGAAGTGGGCAGTCGTAAGGGTTGTATATGTATCGTCGTGAAAGCGGGACCAATTAGCTTTTGCAGTAATCCATTTCTCCAGTACCCGAACGGTCTGGTCGGGCCAATTGAGCGTGAGTTGAACAGGGAAATGGTCACTTCCATAGTCCTCTTGGAGGACTTGCCATGTGAAATCTAGGAGGGCATCGGTCGAAACGAAGGACAGGTCTATACAGGATGGAGTGCAGGCGGTGGCATGGTAGAATGTAGGAGACCCATCATTAAGGCACTCAAAGGAGAGCTCGGTCATGATATTGATCAAAGTCGGGGCCATATAGGTGGAGTGTTTGTCTCCCAACATGGGGTGGCGACTATTGAAATCGCCCAGTAATAGAAAGGGCCTGGGGAGTTGTTGTGCCACCTCCACCAGGTCATCGCTGGAGACTTGAGTGTGGGGAGGGAGGTATATTGAACAGACGGTGTACTCTCTATCCAGGGAAAGCTGGGAAGCAATCACCTGTAACGGGGACCGAATAGGGAAATTGTAGGAGACTGCGTGGTGTATGAAAATGGCAGCTCCCCTTCGAGTGCAGGTAGGAGACGGGGTGGTGATGAAGAATATCCAGTCTGGCAGGGCATGGGTCTGGTTCCCAGGATGAGCTCCTGCAGACAGACACACACCGGACGGGAAGTGACAATCAAGGAATTAAGGCCTTCATAATTCGCGAATATTCCTCTGCAGTTCCAATGTGAGGAGTTCCAAAAAACCTTAGCCCCCCATTTGCAGCTTACATGTTTACTTATATCGAAATAGTTTTTAGTGATTATAAAAATATATAAAATTCTTTATTTATTGCAGGTATTAAAATTACTGTAGCTGATAAAGTGATAATATAATTGCTTCTCAATTAATTGGTGACTCGGAGAGGCAACGTGTGATAGATCGCATACGAGCAATAACATTTCGGGAAGCTCGTAATGCTGGAGCCACGTTTATAACACGTTCATGGGTTGCCATAAAGTTGCGAAGAAGTGAGGACTTCGTCAAAAGAAATTGGAATAAAACTTTGGATGAATGTGAAATGGATACAACCAAATCTGGGCGCCCACATTTGCCACTCTCTCAGGAAACAAAGGACATCATTGAAAGCGGTACGCGTAAGCGGAAAAACAGCTGTGCTAAACTTTGTAGAGAGATCGAAGTGTTGAGAGGAAAGATCGTTAGTGGTGAGATCATTCGACTGTACCGTCACAGGCAAGGTTTACAGCCTTGGCATGAACTTCCAAAGCCAAGAAAAACTCAACTTAACATCGATGACAGAATGTGGTTTGCCCATTATCTTGAAGATTGGGATGTGGATGATTTCATGCATTTAGCTGTCTCCGATGAATTTTTTGTTTACGTAACACGTCGGCCTAACTACCAAAATGATCGAGTGTGGGCCACAATACCAGATGAAGTCGATGACAATGAACATTATCGCGAATTATTAAAAAGTCCAGACTGTGTTGGTGTGTTTGTTTTGTTCACTGCAAAGAAGCTCATGTGGGTGCTGAAGCCAAATGGTCAGAGTTGGGATGGACAGTATTTTCGTGATATTATTCTATCCCAGCATGTCATTCCTTTTCTAAGAAACCCAAACAATGTTATGGATGTCGATCAGGTCACACTTCTGCACGATAAGGCCCCCTGCTTTAAGGCATTAGCCACTTAACAGTTGTTTGCGAACCATGAGAGCGATTTCTTTGGAAATGAAGAATGGGCAGGAAATTCTCCTGACCTGAACGTCTGTGAACACATTGGATCAGTTATAAAGGACAAGGTTGAATGTCTCTTGTTTGAAGAACCTGCAGCAAATCGATTTTCGAAGGATACAATGACGCAACACATTGAAACTGTTTTAGCAAATTTGCGTAACAATCAAGATCTATTCACGTCACTTTTGGCAAGCTACCCAAAGCGAATTCAGGCTGTCTTGGAAGCCAATGGCGGGAACACCAAGTTTTAATTCTTTCTCATTAAATGCAGGATTAAATTATCTTTTGTAAGGTATGTTTAGTTTTACTGTACCTCTAATGGTTTAGGCAATGGGCGGGGGGGCTAAGGTTTATTGGAGCCCCGTACTATTGCAGTTTTCGGGGGATCCATTATTTGACGATGGGGGATGGGTAAAGGTGTAGGTGCGAAGAGGCTGGAGGGTGAAGGGAGATCTGGGGTTCGCGAAGGCGAAGAATGGGTCAGGAATATGGCTGACTATCTGCCGTTCACCAGAGACGGAATCGGTCTGCCAGTCGATCTCCGCGGAAAATTGCGGGGTCGAGTCGGCCGAGCGAGACTGGAGGCGTGGATCACGGCAGTTAGGGGAACGTCGTGGGCTCAGAGGGTGAGACGTTTCTCGGTGGATCCCTGTGTTCTGGCCAGGGAGGCGCTTTATTTCCCAAACTGGTACCTCCCCGCCTGTCTGGGGTCTCATGGCGGACCCTGGGTGACGATAGGGGATACCAGAAGGACCTGGCAGGTGGGAGGGAGGACGTGCTCAAAGTGGCTAACAGGGAGGGGGCCGGGGATTTTAGAGGAGCAGGTACTGTAGGGGTGGGAGCAGATGAACCAGAGTGTTCTCGTGGAGGGGTGGAAAAAATGGCACCAGGAGGTAAGGGCAGGTCCATAAGACTCACGGGCGCGGCCGAGTTCCCCTCGGCCACACCGTGTAGCTGCGCCAGAGCCGCATCCAGTGGATCCTCGGGGGAGAGAATGTTGTCCAGCTTGAATCTCGTCGCCGGGGGTGGGTCATGCACTTCGGCAACTATTGTCAGAGTCTGCGGGGGCAGATTGATGGGACATCTGCGGTGGGGTGATTTGGTCCTTGTAGACGAAGTGGGAGGTGTAAAGGTCCGAGCCGTCTTCTTAGCACTAGGGGAAGAGGGAGAGACATATTGAAAGTCCGGAGGGCCTGGCGACTCACTCCGGCGTCTCCGCCTCGTCGGCTTGCTCCGGGCGGTAGGTTCGGGTGTGTGAAGAGAGTACTGGGATGGCAGGGTTCGAGGTGGGTGGGGCCTGTGTGTCCTGGTCCCAGACTCCTGGAGAATCTGTGGTAGGTGAGGTGCGTGAAGAGAAGGGATGGTGGGGGTGCAGGAGGTCGTCAGTTCCTGCGAGGACACCCCCTGGGAGGGATGGGGAGCACTGGTCGAGGGGGTTTTGAGCGGCAGGCCAGGGCGGCGTGCTGAGATGACAGAGCCGAGGGCTGCGGCGTAAGATACGCCCGGTCTCACCTCCCGACTCCGCACCCTGTCTTGTGCCTCTCGGAGGCTAAGGAAGTCCGCTACCTGTAGGCCTCGGACCTCCTTCTCGAACCTGAAAAACAGGCATTCGCGGGATGAAGAGGGGTGTGCGCCTTCACAATTGGAACATTTTGGATGTGTTGGGGCACTTGTCTGGGTGAGCGATTTGTCCGCAACGAACACAATTGGTGTGGCTGCCGGCAAACTGAGCTAACGTGCCCAAACTTGTTGCATTTAAAGCAACGGGTCGGGTCTGGGATGTATAGGCGGACAGAAAACTCGCATGACGTGCGGTCTCCCATACCCCATACAATACGGTCGGGAAGGACTAAGGTATTGAAGGTAAGAAGTAGACGCGGGGTGGGGGAGGGGGTACTTCCCTGTCGGGATGTGAAGCGATGAATCTTGGTGACACCCTTGGGTGCGAGGTCCTCCAGGAGCTCGTTCACTGCGATCGACAATAGGCGGGTGGCGTAAATAGTGCCCTGACTCGGGTTCAGGCGAGGGTGTGGGAAAACGGACACCGAGCATCCAAGGACCTCAGTGAGGGAGAGTAGGGCTTTTGTCTCTGTGGCTGAGCGTGATTTTATGAGGAGGGAGCCATCCCTCTGCGGTCGCACATCATAACGGCTGGAGTTGTTGCGGGCTCGGATCGCCTGAAACGTCCGTTCAGAGTTGGTCGGAAGGGATCCAGAGGTAGGCCGGATCTCTAGGAATTTGTGGATACTTGAAAGGGATAGGGAGGCAGCAGAATCGAAGTGGACTGGGATATCCAACGGTGGATAGGATGGTCGTGAATGCCGACTCCCCCGTCCGCCGCGGGGCTCTCTCCGTGGGGAGGCGGGCCGACGACGGGTGATGGGGGAGGGGGGGGGGGCATGTGGGGAGAGCAAGAAGCCGGGTTTTGTAGGCAAGTCTTGGGTGGAACTTGACTTGCCCGAAGGCAGCTGAGGCGGGCTGGGGCGAGACCCCTGTTTCAGAGGGTGTAAGTCCAAGGGGATATTCAGGGTACAGCCTGGGGTCGGCAACGGTAAAGGAGGATGCAAGTGTTCCATTACCAGGGGGGTCAAACCCCATCTAGATGCGGTCTTCCAGTGATAGGGGACTCGAGGGCCTGGTTGCCCACCACCCGAGTGTTGAGAGAAGGAGAAGTCCGAGTATTAGAAGCGGAAGTCGTTAGCCGAGTAGAAGGAGCAATAGCAAACAAAAAGAATCTTCATCCCCCGCTGGCATCCAGCCACCACCGACTCCAACAAGAGAAAGGCGAATCGTGGGCACACTCGATCCCACAGCCAATAGATGTCACGTAGGGGAGATACACCCATTCCCAGTCCCCGTGCCTAAAAGGCGGCAACTCTCATCCAACGCGCGGTGAAAGGTGGCAGGGACAGGGCTTGGGTTTGGTTTAAGAGCGACAAGGGTGAAGGGCAACCACCACCTTCACCCAAGGTCCAAGGAAAGAATCAAGTCAAGGTCCAAAACAAAGCCAAATGCGGGATGGGAGGAAACAAAAAACTAGAAAGAGTTGGGGAAAGGAGAGAGAAATATAAGTAGGAAAGTAGATCAGCCGGGTCCCCAAACGGGTCCAATGGTCCACGAGGGCAGAGAAAGCCCTTACATCGAAGGAAGATGCATTACCCCATTGGCCACAGAGGGACGCGCCCTATAGCTCCGGACAAAGCAAAAGGATATATATATATATATATATATATATATATATATATATTAATGATAGTATTACCGTGGGTCCAAATTCTCACTTAATCTGCAGTTTGTGCAATCTGGAAACAACTGAAAATGCAGCAATAAGTGCAATTTCTGTCAAAATCTGCACGATTTTATCTGCATGAATTGGGATGATAGGAAAATATCTCTTGTCTCGAACGCGAAACAGATTGTGGGAATCAAATTTCTGTGTGACGCATGTACACGACTGTAAACTCCTTTGCGGTATTCAAAGAAATGGAGAAAGTAAATTCGAGTGTTACAAAAAAGGAGGAAATAATGAGGAAACAAGAGTCCGGAAATGTCCCAATGAAAATTCGGGTGGATGAGAGAGAGGAGGAAATAACGAATAACAATATAATAACGAATAACAATACAATACAGAATGAAGACAAAGATGAAAGAAAGGAGATAAGTAAAAGTTGCGAGGTAGTAAAACTGCCCAACGAGCAAAATGAAAAAGATAACTAAAAACGTAGGAAATAAACAGCCGAAGAAAAATAATGATAATACCAAAATTAAGAACATAGAAAATGATCAGAAAACAAGCAGTAGAGGCGTAGAAAATACCGTATGTAAATATTACGCAAAAGGGTACTGCAGATATCGGGATGGGCAATGCATCTATGCACAACCCACATTATGTAACACACATTACACAAATGGATATTGCAAATTTGGAAAAAAGTGCAAGTTTCACCATCTTACTGTCTGCAACACCTATGCAAGATATGGGAAGTGCAAATACGGACAAAAATGCCGTTACCACCACCCTCAAAGGAACTCGACAGGTGAGCAGACGAAACCAGCAACAAAGAGGGCTTCCAATTTTTTAGATACAGCCACACAATTCAACAACTGAATACCATCCAACAAATACAAAGCCAACTGACAAATACAGAGATCCGAGACCCGTACAGAAGGCATACAGAAAGACATTACATGCGATATCGGGACAACGGTTATCGAAACGGATAAAGAGAGGAAAATTCTCGGAGGATCACAAGGCAACGAAACCGACACCACCATTGGAAAATGAATCGGAAACACAAGTATGTAAAAACGAAAGGGAAAAAATAAAAATAATCCTAGGCAACATCCAGGGCCTTAAACCAAATCATTCCCCGGGCAAAATTTTATACCCGAAAGGACTCATGCAAGAAACCGGAGCAGATTTTGCATGCCTCACGGAAACCCATCTAAAGGACCGCCAAGCGAACTGTGAAAACTGAGTTCTGTATTGTCAAAAAAGAAATACAAATTGACAACTATAACATTCTCCGAGCCGACAGAACAGTGAGATGTATAGGAGGATGTGCTATTTACACACGCGAAAGGCATATGGCAAAAATGACTATAAGTTGCTCAAACAGCTACATAGAATAGAATGTATAGCAGCAAAAGTTGAAAAATTAAAAATGGTACTAATTGTAATGTACAGACCCCCAAACATGCCAACCTCAAAATTTTCAGACTCCATTACAGAGGTAAGAAACTGGGTAAAATATGTACACTCTCCAACCCCAAATATTTTTCTCTGTGGTGATTTTAATTTTCCATTCATGAAATATAAAAGGATAGGAAAAAATATATGTATACACCATGACAAGGAGGACACACGGGAAGACCAGGAGCAGGTAAAAATGCTACTACCACACACACACACACACATATATATATATATATATACATATACATATATATATATATATATATATATATATATACGATGAATAAAACCACGAAGGAAAGGAAACACAAAAAGGTGCTCAAGCGCTTTCGTCTAATGACATCCTCAGGAACACTGAAGTACATAAAAGGTTACGGCCTATATATAGGTTACAGAAAGAAAAAATAAATAAATAAATACATACATACACACAAACACATATATATATATATATATATACATATCTACACACACATATATATTATATATATATATATATATATATATATATATATATATATATATATATATATATATATATGCAATAAACAGAGAAGTAAAAATAAAAATTAAAAATTAAAGGATTAACAACGAGGCATACAGATTTGTCAGGAAAAATATCGATTTTTAGCACAAGATCAAATGAATTATAAAAATACAAATTTATACTGGAAATCTGCCCGGGTTTTAACACTTTGCCTTTTATAGTCAAGTTTCGATATATATAAAAATAAATGAAGATTAAAAGTTAATAAAGTAGCATACAAGTTTACCAAAGATTTAGCGTCCTACCCTTTTTATCTAAATCTGTTTTGAAGGAATTCAAAACAACAGGATCGAGTTGAAAAAGACCTTTGCTTATGTTGAAGTTATTTGAAAGTTGGATAATGGCAGACTCAAGAATATTTCTATTAACAATGTTGCTAGAGTGAAATAAAACTGAAGCATTATTCAATCAATACAGTGGGATAACTCTGACAAATGGACAAAAAGAGCACTGGACAACTGTCCTGTTCTAACGGAATATTGATGCTGTTTTATACGTGTGTGCAAATCCTTTCCCGTCTGACCTATGTAAAAGGAATCACATTGTTTACACCCAATTTTATAGATAATGCCTGAATTATTGGTAGGGCTATTTTTTACTATGATATTTTCACAATATTGTTATATGAAAATACTACATTAATATCCAAAAGTTTAAGTACATTAGCAATGCCTAAAAAGCCCGGGAAAAATGGAAGTACTAAAATATTTTTTGACAAAGTACGAGTGTTATTATTGACACGATAGAAAGTTCGTTTTGCCTTGTTGAGACAAGATTCCATAAACGCAGATGGATAACACAGATCACTTCCAATACCGTTGATTTTTTCCAATTCGGCATCGATGTATTCCGGACTGGCGATCCTAAGGCCGCGGAGAAACATTGATGAAAAAATGGCCTTCTTAGTGGGGGTGTCATGTCCCGAGTAAAAGTACGTAGGACAAATTGTTTGTTGTTTTCCGATAGATACTAAATTTAAAACCTGGGCTTTCCCTATGTACACGCACATCCAAAAATGGGATTGAATTGTCTTGTTCCACTTCTAAAGTAAACTTAATGGAGGGGACTTGATCATTTAACCGAAGGAGGAAGTTATCCAGGTCACGATTCATGGGCCAGATACACAAAATATCGTCGACGTACCGCAACCAAGGGATGCCAACCCCCAGGATTCTCGGAATGTAAGTAATTTCGAAAAACTCCATATAAATATTGGAGAGGAGGGGCGATAAGGGGTTGCCCATGGCCATCCCAAACACTTGTTGATAATACTCGTTATTGAAAGTGAATTTACAGTCTTTGATACAAAGCTTAATAAGCTCCAAAACAATGTGTGAAGGTAGTGGCAGGTCATACTTATGTAATTCTTGGGAGAGAAAGTCAAGCATATCATCAATCGGCACTTTTGTAAACAATGAACAAACGTCAAAACTGATCAATCTATCGTTAGTTTCAGTACGTGCATTATTCAATTTTTCAGTAAGATCCATGGAATTTTTTACATGTGAATCAGAGATAATTCCGAGAATTGGGGACAAGACTTTGACAAGCCATTTGGAGAGTTTATAAGTAATAGAGCCCACCGAGCTAATAATAGGGCGCATAGGGTTGCCAGGTTTGTGGGTTTTAATAAGACCGTAAAGGTCTTTTTCAACTCGATCCTGTTGTTTTGAATTCCTTCAAAACAGATGTAGATAAAAAGGGTAGGACGCTAAATCTTTGGTAAACTTGTATGCTACTTTATTAACTTTTAATCTTCATTTTATTTTTATATATATCTCAACTTGACTATAAAAGGCAAAGTGTTAAAACCCGGGCAGATTTCCAGTATAAATTTTTATTTTTATAATTCATTTGATCTTGTGCTAAAAATCGATATTTTTCCTTACAAATCTGTATGGCTCGTTGTTAATCCTTTAATTTTTAATTTTTTATTTACTTCTCTGTTTATTGCATATATATATATATATATATATATATATATATATATATATATATATATATTTGTGTGTGTGTGTAGATATGTATGTATATATATATATATATGTTTGTGTGTATGTATGTTATTTATTTATTTATTTATTTATTTTTTCTGTAACCTATATATACTTCAGTGTTCCTGAGGATGTCATTAGACGAAAGCGCTTGAGCACCTTTTTGTGTTTCCTTTCCTTCGTGGTTTTATTCATCATAAATATTTTTCACGTGTTACTTTGGTGAAATAATTTTCATATATATATATATATATATATATATATATATATATAAACAGATGCATGCAAAGCCCCAACAGCAAAATATATATACGAGCACAACCACCACACAAAAAACACCACTTCACCAGCAATCGGCTTAGTATAGACTTTTAGGAGCTCATCCCATCAACAGCACATGGTGAGATGAGGGCTAGAACCAATCGTCTAAGTATAGACTTTTAGGAGATCATCCCATCAACAACACGTAACCGATATGAGGGCTACAACCAAGCGTCGAAACTTAGACGATTGGTGATGAAGCAATATTACACAACCACCACCACAACCACAGCACGAAAACCATCGCTTTACTTACCAGATCCTGGTAGACCGACAAAGTCTCTAAATACGACCCAATAGACAGAGCAATTAAACATAAAAAATACGTTTATGGAGCCAAGGGGTAGACCAACAAGGTCTTAAAAAAAGGCAACGCCAATAGTTTTTCAATTGAGCTTCTCGTGGTGGTGGAAAACCACGAAGCCAATTTGACATTTGGTAGGCGATTTTTTAAATAAAAAATCGAATAAGATAAACTAAGTTTAATACAAAAACAAATTTTCGCCATAATACACAATTTTATCCTTAAACTATAACATAAAAAGCATTAATATGATTTTTAAAACAAAATAGAAATTAAATTAAGGTCACTTATTAATTTTTCCTCTTTTATCCAATTATTGTGTTTCAATATAAATTTATCTTTAAGACACCAATATATCTTTAAACCTTATTACAAAAATATTAATATAACTTTATAATAAAAATAGATTCTATTTCGGGGTAACTTATTCATTTTTCCTCTTTTGGCCAATTATTTTATTTCAATATAAATTTATCTTTAAGACTCCAATATAAATTTATCTTTAAGACTCCAATATTAAATAATCCTTTATAATCCTTTATATTAAAATATATATTGTATTTCGGGATAACTATTTCAGTTCTCGTCTTTCGCCCAAATAGATGTTTCAATATAAATTTATCTTTGCGACACAAATATATATATATATATATATATATATATATATATATATATATATATATATATCGAGGAGTGATCAAAAAGTATCGATAATTTTATTGCTATGGACAAATGAATTCAAATAAGAAATAACAGTCTGAAACAAAATTTGCTACCATGAGTCAGTAGTTGGTTGGAGCGCTTAAAGGGAGGGTGTGTTTTTGCAGTACGTATAAATCACTGAAATGGAACAACGCGTGTTCGGAGACGAACTAAATTATTAAACCAGCTTTTGGGAATGATGCTCTCAGTGTAGCTAATGTTTACAAATGGCACAAAAAGTTTGAAAATGGAGAAACATTTGCTCGTACCAGAAATCGAGTCTGTTGGACATTTTCATCCGTACGAGAAGTGGAAGGGCGGCCACTGCGTTCCTTCTCTTCAAGCGATGTTTCTCCATTTTTAAACTTTTTGTGTCATTTGTAAACGTTAGCTACACTGAGAGCATCATTTCCAAAAGCTGTTTTAATCATTTCGTTCGTCTCTGAACACGCGTTGTTCCATTTCAGAGATTTATACGTACTGCAAAAACACACCCTCCTTTAAAGCGCTCCAACCAACTACTGACTCATGGTAGCAGATTTTGTTTCAGACTGCAGACGCCAGAGGGCAGGAAAACTCACATATGTAAATGGTTATTTCTTATTTCCATTCATTTGTCCGTAGCAATAAAATTATCGATACTTTTTGATCACTCCTCGTATATATATATATATATATATATAATATATATTATATATATATAATAAAACAATTGATAAATAATATTGATTTTGGCTCTAGAAGGACGCAACGGGTCGATAGGATTTAGATTGCGGCAGATCGGCGCCTGGTCAGTTTGCTTGACGCCTAAGAAAAACAAATTTTACAACAAAACTTCTCTCTCTCTCTCAACGAAACTGTTTCATTTCTGAAAGAAATCTATGGAATGGATAAGTTATATTTGACACGCCTCCAAAATTCGCGGCTCGTCCAATTACAGCCCAATGGGCGGAGCCTCAGAACGGCCCAGGACCTCTGGTTGGTGGGTAGTCGCGCATACACGTTATGCACCACCCAAATTTCACCGACGACCAATAGGAAACTCGTGATTCGGCTATTTGGGGTGGTTACAATTACGACCGCGTATATAAAAGGGGGCATTTTCATCTGGATTCCACAACAGCTGTATTTATCAACGAGTAACTACAGAAATATATCGCCAGGAGTCAATCACAACAGCTTTACTGCTCCCCGCAGTTGTTTGAAGACGGGGACCTCTATGCAGGGGCTACACTATACCTATCTGGAGCGGCTGACTGGAACGCCCTACTTTCAACGCAAAGCATTGCAGAAATTTGTGACGGAGAGAAAGAAACAGCTGATGAAGTAGACATTGAAATGTAAGTAAATAAATTAATTTGTGATTCGGGTTATGTATACATCGTTTCTTCACTGCCAGTGTTAAATAATTTATAAAAAGCCATAATAAATGCGGATTCGGAAACTAGTTTGTGATTTAAGCGGAAGGCCGGGCTATGTATATGTATATCGCTTCATTCAGTGCAAGTGTTATAATTTATAAAAATTCGTAATAAAACGAAGTAAAAGGATATTTGCCCAGGGGTCGAGACCCGGTGCCGGGAGACGAAGCGTAGCACACCCAGCTAATCTTCCTCCCTGATAACCTCATTTAGACAGTGAATTTTATTATGCGATGAAAGTTTCCATTGAAAGTTAAATTTTATTACACGCTTGTTTCTGATAACTTAAAAATGTATAGAAAGTTTTACAAATAGGGTTTTAGAATTACCAAAACTTTAAAGAATTGCCTAAAGTCCCGGGTTCGAGACCCGATGATGGCTGATGATGCGTAGTACACCCAGCTAATCTTCCTTTTGAGCCCAGTTAGGATAGTTACTTTGTGCTCATTATTTGACCCGGGTACCCTATCCTAAATTTTCTCTTATTGTAACTCTCTCCTCACATATATACATCTCGGTGTCCTGCCATATAATTGCATGTTTACTACAGGTTACTGTGCTAGGCATTCTGTAATTAATGTATTTTATTAAGTATTTAGAGAGTAAATTTTGTTTATCAAATATTTACACTTATTAAATTTATAGAAAGTTCTACAGGTAGGGCTTTAGAATTACTAAAATTTTAAAGAATTCCAACGGTCCTGGGCTCGAGAACCTGTGATGGTAGGCATTGCGTAGTATGCATAGTTAGGATAAAAGTATTTCCGGCGTTGTAAATTACTACACTTCTAACGCCTTGCAACTCTCTCTCTCTCTCTCTCTCTCTCTCTCTCTCTCTCTCTCTCTCTCTCTCTCTCTCTTCATAATATGTTTCCCTGTGTGTATTTTGGTGAAAAACAATAGGTTTTTAATTATTTTCCATTCTGTTTCCTACGTGGCTATTTCGGCATATATATATACTATATATATATATATATATATATATATATATATATATATGGTGTGGTTGTAATAATACATTTCTATTCCTCATATTTTATTGTAAATGTTTCATGGTGGGTATCCTCAATTATAGAATAGTTTGCATTAGTACTGAGCGAGACTTTCTAAATACAATTCGATTTATGAAAAAATGGATTTTAATTAAAAAAGATTCAGTATGGACTAATCATGTTAATTTCTTCTTAAGGGACCGATGCGGAACTTGATCGTGTTATAGCTACTTTTCGTGACAGTTTGGATGAAAGACAAATAAATGACTGCGATTTGGAGGCTTTACCGCGCAGCAAACCCAGTGACCTGAATATCGAGGTCGAGGCATTGGCTCACATCCGGTCCAATGAAAGCCAGGTCATCGCGGAACTAATGTAAGAATTTTTGTGGTTAAGAACAAAACATTGTCTTTTCATTCAATTTATTAAATGGTGGAAAGCATGTTTTAGCAAAATTCGGCTTACAGAACTAACGTCCATTAAATAAGACTAACATTAATGGAGACATTTTACAGTTACAATTATATACACACACGTAAAACTTTACACAATATAGTTACAATTATATGTACACACGTAAAACTTTACACAGCACAGCGAGTGCACAAAAATGGGTACCTTTTTTATCTGTCTGCATACCAATTCATCATTCTTCTCAGTGTCGCACAAATCGAATAATTCTAAAAAATTAATAAATCCCCTCCCACGTGACATGTGCAGGAGAAATGAAAGACTACATGCCACAAATATTACTAAAATATACTTGGAAACGTTAAGGATTCCAGACAATTTCAGGGACATGTAGCTGTTCGATAAATTGTACAACAATAGGGTCACTCCAGGGATTAGTGCCGAGTGAATCAAAATAGTACATTCTTTCTCTATTTTTAAAATAGATTGCAAACCAATGAATCCTCTCACCTCCACAATGTCCGTATTGACGATAAGACTACACCAACCTCTAGTAGTTGGCAACACGTTTCATTCTTCGCAAAAACACCGATAAATTTGGAGTGTGTGGCTCGGTCACTTTTCATTACTCACTGGAGTGTATTCGCGTCCATTTTAAAAGTCTGGGACTACGTTCCTGAAGCGGTCGAGCTCTATTAGAGCTTGTGATTCGAGGTATACTAGTACACTAATAGGTGCGTCTATAGGGTGGTCGAATTCCAATCTGACTGAGATGTTCCCACTTTGTTGTGGACTTAAGTGTGTATTTACACTAGCAGATAAGACTGGGGTAATATCAAATGGGTAAAGGTTAAATTGAACGACAAATTCTTTCTGCGTTACACCTTACACCAATCCCAAGCTCGTCACAGCCACCAGCAATATGGGCCAGATTACTATAAGCTCTCGCGCAGAGCGGGAACACAGGTCTGATGAGTCGTCCGTAACCACAGTCCCGCCCAATGCGCCGCCATTTACGTATAGAGTTATATTTTTAAGGCCGAAATTCTCGAATTTAAAGGCACTCTTTTTATATTTTCAATTCGTCGAAGCGTGACCCTGCATTCTAATTAATATCCTTTTAGGTAGAACTCCCAGGGCCACGTTTTCTAGCTGCTTCGATGCCAATCCTACGGGCACCGTGTATAGTTTGACCTGTACTCTGTTAATTGGGTATTTTACTGTTGCGTGTATCAAATTTTTTTCAATTTCACTCGCTGTACGCGCAGATGTTTCCATGATGTGAATCACAACGGGCTTTGTGCCCTCTTTTTGATCAGGTCCCAGATTTATGCAGATCTCAGGACTCGTGCGGTTGAGTTTTAGTTTCATGTCGATGCCGTTCATAAGCAGTTTCTCCTGGAACGTGAAGTCTGTATGAAGACATCCAAAACACTCGTATATCTTTTTTTTAGAATTTTTAAATTTATCCTTTATACTACTTTCGTCTTTAGTCTGATAATAGCCCTCGGCAGTTCAAAAAGGTATCCTCCGCTTCTTTTGAAAAGTTGAGGACATTTTTCAGATAGGCTCGTAGGTGATAATAACCCGTTCCTGCCGAGATGTTGACCTCATTTAAATACACCTATACGCAGTTTAGCGTACATGTGCATGCAGCTTGGATCAAAATAGTATGGGCCTGAGTTGGATATCACGAATTCTATAGGGGCACTCGGGATCTGATTGTGTTTAATGGGTTAATTGTAATAAAGTCACTATGCTCAATAGAAACCTGTGTAGGGGCATATCAAAGAGGGACAGCTCCGATTTACAACATTGTGAGCTACACGGATGGATAAAGTGTGCCATGACGAGTCAGAAATAGTGCCACCTCTCTCGACAAGTAGTAATCAGCTTATGATTCGTGAGAGCCATGTCCTCAGCTTATATCAGTTAAAAAAAAATGAATCAGCCATAGTCTTCATTCGCTTAGAGCACGTCTTTTTTGATGTCCTTTTACGTTTAGCGCCACGTGTTGGTAACTCCTCCTTCCGGACAGCCCTCTTCTTCTTTCCGTCACCACGCATTTTTCTCTTTGCATCTTTAATGATTTCGTCCCATGTACGTTTTAAATTTTTTTTTATAGCTTCTTTAGGTTTAGTTCCACCCATTATGACTTCTACCGCGTTAAAACCTGATTGTAACGCCTTCCTCCCGAAGTATCTAGCCCCTCCCTCTTCAACAATGGGACAGCCGTGCGTAGTATGGTTGAAAAAATGGATCCAAGCCCACTCCCACGCTGATATCTTACCCCTCAATAGACTGTGAAAGGCCTTCGGGTCATTATAACTGAATGCGACGAAAGTGTAGCTTCACTGTTAAGCTCCCATCGCCGAATGGGAAATTTTTCCTCTCAATCGTTCTTATATATATTGAGATATTGGTTAATAGATTAGTCGCAACATTCACATAATGGGGCTTGTCATATGTAATGCTCAAACTCTTCCCTCTATGGTTTGGGATGTGTACAATGCGCAGCAAGCGCGCCTGGGTGTCCCCAACAAATTGATGCTCTATGATATTGCTGGAAATATAGCACCTTGTCTGGGGATGGATAGCTTTCACCCAATTTCTCCAATTTCAACTGATACATTAAACTGGACAAGTCATGTTGTGCCTCGTGAAAGGTGTCTCTTTGGAGGGCTGCATCATATCGACCCTCGGCCACAATTGTGAACAGCTCTTTGTCTTCAATATTTCAACCAAGCGTTGATTTTAACTTCAACGTGCATGCAGGCGTGTCTATGTTTACGACTTCAAAAAGTAAGTCGTTTGTCAGGTACGACTTTTCAAGACTCTTGTTTAAGCCCATCACAATGTCCGTGGCTGTGTCATAATGACCGATTCCCAGTGTTACATTTGTACTCTAGTACTGTCCCCCACCGAATAGGACTGATCACATAGTGTTGTCTAAGGTTATGCCTAATTTGTCACACTCATCGACTCTTCTAAGGATCAGAAATATGATCTGCTCATTTTCAAGAGTTAAAGATTTGGTGGCTAACTGGAACTCAAAAACACCAACTTCGTACGAATCACGTTCGAACTCAATGGGCCCATGGATTTCTGTTACAAAGTTGGCCAGTGTGTAGTTAGGATGTACAGACAGAGAAGAAGAGGACGGGAGTGTGACATAGAAGTGGTTAGGCGCCATGTAGCATACTATTTAAGCTTCATTGTTGCAGCAGCTTTTATATAGGTGTTGAAGCTTTCTGGGTACCCTAGCCATTTCATCAGGTACAGTTTTCTCTTTCCTGAACCTTTGCTACCTAAAATTTTTTCAATTTTAAACATTTTTTCCTAAATTAAAAGCCACTTTCTGCAACTCCTCGCGGTAAAAGCCGCCTGCGATTTCCTTCCCATTCAACTCTTCAACGTAATACAGCATTATCTCGCCTTTAGGTCTCATAGCACTAACTTTAAAAATGTAGCCATCATTATACACTGAATATCTTTGCATGTCTGTTAAATCCGCTTGCCAAATAGAGTCAATCGAAGCCGCTGTTGTCTTGGCCGTTTTAAATCTTTTTCTCACCGGTTTATGAAATGTATAAGCATCCTGCTCCCGCAAAAACCTCTCAACATCTTTTTTCCCTACTCCATCATTGTAAACATCTCTGTACAGTCTATTAACACTACCATAGGAGGCGGGGTTAGAAATGTCATAGTACCGTTTTCTTAATATATTAGCCATTTGCGTATTTTAGAGACACGTGGATAAGGTTGGCTGTTTGGTCTCTTCTTTCTCGTCTTCAGAGATGCTACTGTTAGGGGTGATGGCGTACTCAGTTGTGACACATACGAGACTTGTTCTAAGTCTTTTAACCTATTCAGATTTCCTATCAATGTTTTGGGGACATTTATTTGTTGTAGTCTTGCTTTACTGGCCACTTTCTCACCAGATCATGGACAATGTCGACGATATTCGATCCCTGTATCCTTGTTCCTTCAACAATGACTTCGCCTGTATCGGTCCACTGTATGATGGGGTCCTCACTCAATAGATTATAAAGACTTAAGCCTTTATTCCTCAATGTATGTGGGAGACTGCTTTTTAATACATGCTCGATGTGTTGCGTTCCGTTATTCTTTGACTGGTCATCTCTGACGTCGGGCCCAGTTCCAATTTCGCCATGCTCGTCGTTGCTCGCGCTGTGCCTAATAACCACGGGGAGCTCTGTCAGATTCTTATAATCTTCGTACTCATGAAGAAATTTCAGCAGAGCCTCTTAGTACAAAATACTTTTCTCATCAGGTAACTTTTCACTGTTTAATAGGGCTAACAATTCGTTTTCCATTCTTTTAAGCCTACTTTTACGGGATTCTAGACCCGTGTCTGGAGTCTTTGAACTTTGCAGTGAAGCATACACTTCGTGCGGAATCACTACCACGTTTCATTACTAATATCGCTAAAAACTTCTTTACGTTTAAAGTAATTGATAAATGGAATAATCTTCCCGCGCCCGTCTTGAACTCTACCAGCGTTAATGTGTTTAAGAACCGTCTTGACAGACATTTTAAAAATATTAACGTTGTTTAAAATAAAAAAAACAATTAGCAACAGGAGCTCTGGGGGTGGTGGTCGAGGATGAGTTTGTTGACGATAAATGCCAGCTTGTGACATGCCAGCGTGATGCCAGCAATAAAATTATTTAAAAAAAAAATATATATATACTAACACGAACGTAGATGTAGCTCGTAGCGTAAACTAACCCACTTTTTGTTTAACTTTACCTACTTTTTTTTTTCTTATCCTCTCCTTACTTTTCATGTCTGTACCTCTCTTTTCTTGCATGTTTGTAGTTTGCATGGTATGACAGTGAGTTAAGACTGTGTTTGCATGGTTTGTAAGCGTTCTTATTTTACTTCTTTTCATCTTTCACCCCTCTCCTATTTTCTCCGACTATTTTTCTGACTTGTCGGCAGTGGCCGGCGGATGATGATGGTGAGTCTTTTTTCTCTTTTTCTGAATGAATGTTAACCCACGAGTGATAGGTGTTCCTCCTTACTTAACCCCTTATTCTCTTCTCTTCTCTTCTCTTAACCCCCTACTCTTTCCTTTCTCTCGGGCTAACCTTAGAGTGGATCTTAGGGTATTTGTTAGCCTTAGCTTCTGTAGATATTAATCTAGTCAGTAAAGATCCCAGAATTGAAAATAAGATGGGGAGAATGATCCCCTCTTTGTAAATAATTCGCTTTTTCTTACCCACAGTTTGACTTTTACGAGTGAGCGCACGTATTATGTTCTTGTAACGAAGTAGGCGAGCCTTCTGAGGGGGTTTCATTGGCCCATTACATTTTATAACATAAAGAGAGATTTCACAAATGCATTTTAAAAAGTCGGAGTCGATATTTTTAACAAACATCTGCTGCAATGCCCGGGGCAATCGTTGATAGATTTTTATTAATTCACGATATTTCTTCAGCCTATTTGTCATTCTGGAATATACACCGTTCCAGGCTCGTTTCGGAATATATTCGTTCTTAGAAGCACCCTAAACGTGTTTCGCGGGTGAAGGTCACAAAGCAAATATCCGTAACGCTGACTTGTATCTTCTTTATAAACCTCCAAAACTCCTTACGCTGAATCGGGAACATTTGCTTGGCTAATATCCCAATTTGTGACACATCATAAATGCAAAAAACTTCACTTTTTTCTACGTGAAGGTCAAAATAGGATAATTAAAACTCCCTCTAATAGACAGTTTATTAGAGTGGGTTTTAATTATCATATTGTGACACATCTCTACGTTGGCGAATAAGACAAGATATTGTGTATTTAACGACACATCACATATGTATCTATTTCTGAAAATTAGATTCTAATTGATGAAGAATACGCTTATGTTAAGATGGTGGGAGAACACTGTAAATGTCTCAGCAAAAGTTTTATCCATTTCTACATGAGATCGTCAATTACAATGACTGTATGCTCATTTCCCTTTAACGAATTAACGTCATATACGCCTTTGTGGAACAAAATATCATCTTGGTACTCGTTGAACACTGATTGATACGTCGAATAGCACCATATTACTTTATGCACAAATTTTGAGAACATCTCCCCCTTATCTTTAATGATTTTAAGCATAAACACAGTTTTACCACATTCTGTAGGACCAGATATAATACATGTCGATGGGCTTGTGAACCTGAATTTTTCTACAGATTCCATCTCTAACACGTCACACCCCTAAGTGGGTCATTTATAAAATATATCAAAATTTAAGTGCTACTCCTTATATTCTTGTTTTTCTTCTTCCACAGAACCGTGAATTTCGACGATGTACAGCCCCCATCATCGATAATACAGATGACCCCAATGACCCTGTAGCTACAGACTCCATCCCCGCTGACGAGCCCTCACCAGCGATACCTGTAGCATGCGACAATTCAAAGCGGAAGCATGATGAAGAACCCTCCACGTCAGGTATAAAGCGTGCCAGGATTGCGCCGGTTGTTAGACCCCCAGTAATAGATCCCCAACCCTCTACGTCTTACGACACAACCCCCACAATACTACCTTCCTCAAATATACCCTCTTATTCCTGTTCAATTCCGAGTACTTCCTCCACATCAGCAGCAGCAGCTTCTCGTGCTGTGGAGGAAGGTATAACATTCGAGTTGGTGTGGACCGCTACCCCCACCTCTTCCCTGAGTAGAAATCGGTACGTGGTCAGGGTTGACCATGGATCCCTGTATACGAACGGTGTTGGACTACAACGCGTAGTTGAACGTATTGTGGAGTTTGCCCTTCAGATCCGCGACGAACGTGAAGTCACGGACGAGGATATACTTCAGGTTCGGTTCAGATTACGAGGATGTTGATTTTTGGGTAGTAATACCGTTCAGACGCTTGGCAGCTGTAGACATAGAATATACAGTATCTTGGGCCGTATAATGCAGGCCTCTCAAAGTAGTACAGCCTTCAATATGGACAACTTCACGGTAAATACTGACAGAGTATTCCGGTTATTTACAGAAAGCATTTAATCATCGATCGTGGTTGCGGCGTTACAGCAATAGTCTTAGCTCATATGTTCACTGTGCTAAATACAATCGCGTATAATATCTGGCTGCCTACGGTTGTGCAGCGTGCCCGTAAACTGGCTTCAGATTGTAAGCTTGAGTTTGAGTAATATGGGTTCTGAAGAGCTGAGAAGGGGAGAGCAGGAAATGAATGTTCGTATAGTTGTATTTGGAATGGATGACCGTCGTAGGACTGTGTATGTTTTTAAAAACTGTGTGAGATCGTACAAGACCTCTACTTATTTTAGGATTGTCAGGAACATTGTATCTCCCCATCCGTAATATAAGGACTCTCTACGCTAATTATAATAAAAGTCGAAAATATGGAAGGCATCATGATTTGTGTAAGGAATGTCTCGAGTTTGCAGATGATATAGTGAAACATTGTAAGGGATGCTACATGGTATGTAAGGAGTGTAAAAGCCCCAAATGTGAAAGTCGTGTAACTGAAGCTGAGAAGAGGGAATGTAATGTGTGTAGACGTACATTTTTCAATAATAAATGCTTTGAACTCCATAAATCAATTGGCACTTGCAGGAAAATGAGGATTTGTAAGTGCGGTATGTTTCACATGATGGATAATTGGGTGAATTTCAAATATAAATGCGATGAAATTCACTGTTCTACATGTCATGAAAAATATAAGGCGGATGGAGTGAAGCATGTATGTTATATGAAAGATGCTAAGCCCTTGTATAACCGTGTACTGGATATAGAACCATACAAGAACGCTGAAACCAAAGAGGTTATTCCACATTTACTCGTAAGTCAGACTATCTGTGATGAATGCATGGATGTCGAGTGTGATGAGTGTCACAAATGTGGTAAACGGACAAACGTTTTTAAAAAGATTGCACACGACAGCCCTGTGAAACTCTTTGTATCCTATATTGTCAAGTTAGCGGACAAGTTAAAAAAATTACTGTGTATATTCTTGCTCATAACGGAGCAAAATTTGACACATTTCCTTTACAAGGAGTTGCTTGAACACGAGTCATCGGAGATATTTATAGGCGACCCCTTGAAAAGAGGGAACAAACTAATACAAATGCAGGTAAGAGGTAATGTTCAGTTTAAAGACAACCTTCTGTTCATACCTTGTAAATTAGCCAAGCTACCCAAGGCCATGGGTGATAGTGAGCGTGAAGATTTTGACCGCTACCACAACAGTTTTAATAAAACTAGTCCATACAATATAGCTGATGAATGAGAGCGTTATTGCGTGAATGATGTGCGCGTGCTTAGAGTATGTTTCCAGGCCTTTAGAGGCATGTACATGCCCGTTTCAAATGCGATCCGCTGCAAGTCGCAACAACGATCGTCTCATTATGTTTTACGGTGTTCAAGAATAACTTCATGCCTAAAGACGCCTTATTCGTCATTCACAGAAACAATCCCCGCAGTTATGGGCACAAGGCTATTTACTGGCTCATACACATACAGCAACAGACCGGGGTGTGTGTATATATAAAACACGCCCGCAACAGGGGGGAAGTACCCATTAAGGTCAGTGGTCGTGTTTTTTGGGTTGATAGTCTAAGTGAGGATCCAACCACTGGTGAGAAGCCTGTGTTCTCCTTTAACGGCTGCTGGTGGCATGGATGCCCACGCCCTGAATGTGTCGTCACAGGGGACCTCCATGGAAGATACCCCGCCGACAGCCTCGCATAGACCCGTAACCGCGATCAACTTATAGGCTCCCAGTTCACTCACAAGTTCGTGTGGGAGCATGAGTATGATGCACAGATGGAAACAGATGGCCAGTACCGTGAAGAAATAAGGACTATCAATCGTTCAATGGTGTTGGACCCCCCTCAAATGCGGTGACAGCTTGTTTGGAGGGCGTACAAACCCATTCAAACTATACTTTCAGCCTACGGAGGGTGTGAAACTCCATTACTACGACTTCCGTTCTTTATATCCCTACGTGATGAAGAACAATCCGTACCCCGTAGGTGCACCTGAAAAACTGGTGGGCCCCGCCACGCCAACCATCGAGGAGTTCTCAGCTAATTTGAGTGAGCGCTACTTTGGACTCTTTTTCGTAGACATGCTCCCCCCCCTCGGGATTTATGGGTGCCGATCTTACCCGTCGTTATAGATCACAAACTCATGTTTCCCCTGTGCGTGAAGTGTACAGAGGAGAACAACGGGGATTGTAATCATACAACCAATCAGCGTAAGATCAAAGGTGTATATACAAGCCCTGAACTGGACCTAGCCGTTCGCCATGGCTACAGAATATTGAAGATACATGAGGTGTGGAGGTTTCAGAAGCTACCCAACCTTTTCACGCCATATATAAACATTTTTTTGAAGAATAAGGTAGAAGCATCAGGGTATCCGCGAGGCGTTGATACAGAAGATGAAAAATCGGCTTATATTCAGCGTTACCGTGCCCGTTAAGGTATACAGCTTGACCGTTCCCAAATTCTTAAGAACCCTGGCAATGGCAAGTGCTTTAGAGCAAAGTTGTGTCTAAACAGTCTTTGGGGGAAATTTGCACAGAATACTGGCAAAGGGAACGTTCATTTGACACACAGTTATAGTGAAGTCTGGGATTATGCCAACGCTCCCGATAAAGAGGTTATGGAGATCGTAAATGTAGTTAATACTTGCATAATAAAGTACAACGTCACCGAACTGGCCACAGATACCTCACGGGTTACAAACATACGTGTAGCCAGCTTCACAACGGCCTACGCCCACATCAAGCTTTGGGGACTACTGCACTCTCTTGGGCGGAGGGTGCTGTACGCTAACACAGATAGTGTAATATTCACAGAGAGGAAAGGTGAATACTTGCCTCCTATTGGGGAATTCCTGGGAGAGTTAACTGACGCATACGCTGACTCATTTGTATCAACAGCGCCAAAAACTTATGGGGTACGGGTGAGGGTGGAGGAGGATATGAAATATACCATGAAAGCTAAGGGTATCACGCTTAACCATGTGAACCGACGATTCGTTAACTTTGACTCGTTGAAGGATTTAGTGTGCTTGGAAGATGAGGACGACCATCCCACCCCAACTGACTGTGGGGACCCACAATTTTCGGGCGCAGAATAATAATAATAATAATAATAATAATAATAATAATAATAATGTTTTACAATACTAGAAAAATTAAGCATTTAGGAAAGTATAAGCATATAGTAAGAATAAAGTTAAATAATATAGAAATAAGATCTCACAATAGTTATTTACACATGACGACCAAAACGTTTCGTTTATCTCCGTTTTATCACATTTGTCTCATACAAAAACTGTAATTAATACGACAATAATAAAAATAATAATAATAATAAGGATAATAATAATAATAACAAAAATATTAATAATAACTTCAGCTATATTCCTATTCTTGCCCACTGAGATATGACCTGGGAGCCTGTCTGGCGCCCCCTAGTAGCAGCGGGGCCCTAAGCGGCCGCTTAGTCTGCTTATGCCAGGAAACGGCCCTGGCCATACTGAATGAAAGGTTTAGTTTTCTTGTTGATAGATCTATGTCCAGTGATGAAGTGGCCTCTAGAGCAAGGGCATTAATAGATACATATCCATCAGTTCTCGAACATGCATTCACAGATGAATTTCTATTGTTCTCACGTATGTATGCAGACAAGAAATCTGTAGCAGAAATGATCAGTGCACAAATAGCGGATAAGTTGGTGACAAGTTTTCCAAATGTTAACATTGCTTTTAGAATATATCTTGCCATTTTTGGAACAAGCTGTGAAGGGGAGCGCTCTTTTTCAAAGCTGAAACGTATAAAGAACTGTCTTAGATCAACCCTGGGACAGAAACGACTATCTTCACTTGCACTGCTCTCAATTGAGAATGAGTTTTTGCAAAATTTAAATTTGAAGATATAATCTGTGATTTTACTAACAAAGAGAGCCGCAAAGTTAATGTTTAATGTACCTTTACTTAAGTCATATTATACCTGTATGCTGTTTGTTGACTAAAGATTTAATCAAGGAGATTGTCAAAGTTAAGGTGGATAATCATATTACATTTACTGAAGCCATGCTGCTAAGATGGGTCCATTGTCATTTCAGCCTGTCTCTTATGCTGGGGTGGGTCGAGGGTCTCTATCACCTTCAAGCAAGATACAGACTTCTGGATTGCCAGTAGCAGCTTCCGGTTCTATTTCTAACAACTCCCCGCCCATAAAAACCAAGTCTTGTGGTACACAATGTTCATTCTCCGATTTTGACCAACCCTCCTCAGACCCTGCTTTGTCACCGGATATAGAGCCACTTCATAGTATAGATAGCTTTGGGTTAAAGGGAAAACTTGATTCCACTGGTGATCGTCCTAGGTCAAACGGCTCATTCTGTGGTCCTTCCTGTATATGATACCTTACTTTGGAGGTGCTTATTGGAGTTTAAGTCACTCATGGCTAAAAATACAGCTCCACAGGCTATGGCCCCAAAAATATCTCAATTCTTTACAAAGAATGGTTTTCAAAAGACTGCAGTTGATCCTAGGGATAGGTTCCGGATATTATTTAATAGCACAGATTCATTTTCATATGCACTGTTAGCTTTTGCTTTCCCTTATCCTTTTACATTATGACTTTATTCACCTTCCAGTGGAATGTAAGGAGTTATAGGAGACGACTGCCTTTTATACAGCAGTTATTATCTCATTATGCCCCTCTCATCCTTGCTATTCAAGAAACTTGGCTGGATTTTCCCATTCTGCAGGTGTCAAGGGTTACAGTTTGCTCCGGAAAGACAGGGGTCCCCATGAGGGTGGTGTCTTACTAGGGATCCACAGCTCTCTTCATTTTACTCTAGTTCCTCTTGATATTGATACTGAAGCAATTGAAGCAACAATCCATACTTCCTCTTTTGCTGTGACGGTGTGTACTGCATATTTTCCTCCGGGTCCTCCCTTCTCTACAGTTATATTAAACAGACTGCTTCTCTTACTTCCTGCCCCTTTCCTTCTAATAGGAGACTTCAATGGTCATCACCCCCTATGGGGTTCCCCCTTCAGTGACCAGCGGGGCTCCACTATTGCTGACTCCATAAATGCCAATAATCTCTTTCTATTTAATGATGGTTCCCCTACATTCCTCCATAGTTCCAGTGGGTCCTTCTCACATTTAGATCTATCACTTTCTACTATGGACCTCATGTTTTTGGTTAGGAAGTTTTGAGTGATCATTGTGATTCTCATCATTTCCCCATTCTTCTCACATCTCAGGTACCAGCTGTGGGCTCTAAACGCTCCCTATGGAAAATAACAGAGAAAGGTCTGCATAACTTTCATGCTGCTTTGTCTTTGCCACATCCTGGAGATGATACCACTGTAGCTGAAAACTGCCATACTCCAGTCTGCCATACTCGCACAATTAACATGCAGCTCAGGAACATTTCACTCTCACTTCCAGTACATTTAATGCTAAATATCATACAGTTTGGTGGAATGATTTGTGCCAGCGGGCTGTTAGAGTAAGAAAGGTAGCTTATAGGTTATTTAAACAAAATCCTGTTTTACAGACCTATATCCTGTACAAAAAAGTTCGAGCAATTGCTCGGCGTACAGTTAGATTATCCAAATGTTCTTCCTGGCATGCCTTTATCAGCTCTACCTCTCATCGAACAACTGAGAGTGTGGTCTGGAATAAAATTAAAAGACTGGAGAGAAAACCTCTCGCGCATCTTATTGTCTTGCAGGATGGTGGTAATGTCATTTTCCAGCCCCAGCTAGTTGGTAACTCCTTGGCTGCATACTTTGCCTCCATCAGCAGTAAATCTCATTATACAGTGCAGTAGCACTCCGTTATAATAGTTCTTTTACTCTGCTGGAATTGGATATGGTCCTCTCTAAGCTAAAAAATACCTCTCCTGGGGAGGATATGGTACGAGTGTACCCTTTCCTCACCAATCTTTCATTTTCTAACAGGCAAGTTTTATTGGCTTTTTATAACAAGGTTTGAATGACATGCTCCTTTCCACATGTTTGGACTTCTGCTTTGCTGGTGGCCGCCCATAAGCCTGGTAAAGCTCGTACTGCTGCAAGCTCATACCGCCCCAAAGCTTTGACTAGCTGTTTGGGCAAAGTGCTTGAAAGGATGGTGTTACATCGTTTTTACTCTATTCTATTTCTCAAACTGGACATCTTTCAAAGTGGCTTTCGGCCTCATTTTCCTACGATGGACAACCTGGTGAGGCTTGAGGGATCGATCAGAGAGTCTTTCCTTAGAAACGAGTATATTTTGGCAGTATTTCTTGACATTGAGGTCTATTGTACTGTCTGGCACTGCAGTTTACTCTCTAACTTGTATCATTTAGGGTTGCGGGGCAATCTACCCATGTTTATCCAAAACATTTTGCAGCATAGCCACATACGAGTATCAATTGGATCCTCTCTTTCAGATATTTATCATGTGGATGCTGGAGTTCCACAAGGTAGCATCAACAGCCCCCTTTTATTCAATGTCATGATTAATGATTTATTTCAGAGTATGGATCCTACTCTTAGCTATTCTCTGTATGCAGATGATGAGGCATTGTGGATATCCCATGTTGACATTCATGTTGCCAGGCCATCATGCAGGATGCTCTACACAGGATTACTAACTGGTCACAGAATAATGGTTTGCGCTTTTCTCCTGCCAAGTCTTCCTGTGTCATTTTCAGTAAGACACAGTAGTATGGACGCAAAATGGACGAGTGCAATGCAATGTTGCAAATGTTGATCAATGTTGCGGATGAGATGTTGCAAGAGGTTATGCAACAAAGGGGGTTATCCCCCAGGCTGCAGTGAAGGGAGGGGAGTTATGCAACGTGTCAATGCTGTAAAGGGAGGTTATGCAACAAGAGGGAGGAGTTATCCCCAAGTTGCAATGAAGGGGGAGGGAGCTTTGGGGGAAGAAGGGAGGATGACCTCCCCCCAAAGGGGTAACCTTAACCTAAAAGAAGGAGAGAAAGGAGAAGGAGGAGGGTCTTTGGGGGAGAAGGTGGGATGTCCTCATCCCCCAAAGGGGAACCTAACCTAAGCCTTAACCTAAGAAGGAGAGAGGGGTGTTCGCCTGGCTCCAGCCAGACGCATAATGAGCGTCCAGGGACCCAGTACTTGTTATATAGAGGGTCGTGAGTTGCTATATACCATTTATTTATTTATTTATGGAGGGGTTACCAGAGAGCACTATATATTTATTTATTTATATAAGGAGGGTTACCAGATACCACCTTTTTAATTATTTATTTATAGATGAGCTTCTAGAGACTCCTAAATAGTTTAATTATATGCAGGGTTACCAGGCTGCACCATTTATATTATTTATTTATTTATTAAAGGCAAGAGAGACGTTCTCCATAATTGCTTGAATTAATTCAATACATTTAAACGCAAAATGATCCCCAATATTAACAATAAAAGAAATACACTTGACAATTAATCCATGGCTTAGCAAACGAAATAAATAAAACACCAATATTAATAATAAAAGAAATACACAGGACTCTTTGTATTGTACATTATTCCAATAACATTCTATAAGAATAATATTTAATTTACCTATAATTCTAAAGATCTGAATCGCTTTCCTTTACTCTAAAGCCAAACCGAACGTGTCTATTTACTTTTTGTCAATCATCTCTTATATAAAATTTCTTCAAAAACAACATTTATTTTTATTCCAAGAAAGACAAAAATGCCCGAATTGTTCATTCTGACACAGGTCAAGCGTTTCACTCCACCTTAGACCTACAGTTTAACGTGGAATCCGATCCACCACCAGCCCAGCGTCTTAACTACTAGGTCACCCAGGGGACCCCTTTATCTACCAACCAATTGTGCGGAAGGATGAACAGCTGGGATTTACCGCGCACAGGCTGCCATCGCCGGGTCTCGAACATGGAACCGATGGATTCATAGTCAGCGATGCTAATCACCGAGGCGGGACTTTGAATGAAAAACAATTGGCTGAAAATACAAGCAATATAATATACCACACTTTATATATATATATATATATATATATATATATTCTTAAATAACTACAGGAAAAATTTTATATTAAGCAATAAAATTTTAACAAACTTACCCGAAAGTGTCTATTTACTTTTGTCAATCCTTTCTTTGAAAACAACTTTTTTTTTAATTCCAAGAAAGGAAGAAGAATCTAATGGTATAAATTCGATTCACTTTACACGCACGTGAATTGCCTGAGGCACTCTAAAACCGCAAAAGGTTAGAATGGAACGCGATTGACACATTCCTCCCAAAGACACACATCTTCCTACTTTCTCTCTCATACGATTGTTTTCCTGTTATTGTATATAATTTTTTTATATTTTATAAACTTCGTTGTTTATATGCCTTATCTTCCTTTGCGTCTAATTTGCATGGTATCTTCTTTCTTCATAGTCATGTTAATCCTTTACATCGTTTAAATGAAAAAATGAAAAGATTTATTATTATTATTATTGTTACTATTATTATTATTATTATTATTATTATTATTATTATTATTATACAGGCATTTGCACAATTTTTTGAAAAGAAAAAAGCATTTTTCTGTACCTTAATTTCGGATTCTTTTTTTCTATGAGGGTGGGCACTTTTGCGGGCGTTCTGCCTTGGCTCATCTTTCCAGCATATATATATATATATATATATATATATATATATATATATATATATATGATGAATAAAACCACGAAGGAAAGGAAACACAGAATGGGGCTCAAGCGCTTTCGTTTAATGACATCCTCAGGAACACTGAAGTACATAAAGAGTTACAGCCTATATATAGGTTACAGGAAAATATATATATATACAATAAACGGAGAGATAAAAATGAAAATTAAACAGTAAAGGATTGTGGGAGGAGCATACAAATTTGTAAGGCAAAACTACCGATTTTTAGCACAAGATCAAATGAATTGTTTCCAACCAATGTTATAGATAAATAAAAATAAAAAATAAAAATTTATACTGGAAATCTGCCCGGGTTTTAGCACTCTGCCCTTCTTGTTTAAGTTCGATGTATATAACCCGGGCAGATTTCCAATATAAATTTGTATTTTTTTTTTTTTATCTGTAACATTGGTTGGAAACAATTCATTTGATCTTGTGCTAAAAATTGGTAGTTTTTCCTTAAAAATTTGTATGCTCCTCCCACAATCCTTTAATGTTTAATTTTTTATTTTTCTCTCTCCGTTTATTGTATATATATATTTTTTTTTTCCTGTAACCTATATATAGGCTGTAACTCTATATGTACTTCAGTGTTCCTGAGGATGTCATTAGACGAAAGCGCTTGAGCACCATTCTGTGTTTCCTTTCCTTCGTGGTTTTATTCATCATAAATATTTTTCACGTGTTACTTTCGTGAAATAATTTTCATATATATATATATATATATATATATTATATATATATATATATATATATATATATATATATAAGCACACCGGACAAAAAATTAGTCACCCCTCTCAGAATGTACCTAATAACGTGTGACGGCGCCTCTGGCCTTGATAACCGCACGAATCCGGCGAGGCAGAGACTCTACGAGGTTGTGCATGTACTGAAAATCGATTTGCTGCCACTCGTTCATCAGCCGGTCCCGAAGTTCCGCCAGAGTCCGTGGGTGTCTATTCCTGCGCTTCACTTTCTGTTTCCAGCCAGAACAACACCTTCGACGCATTCAGGATTAAAGGCTTCATTGGACCTGCGATGTACTCGTCGCCTCCCATCATTGGAGAACAAACAAAAACGGGACTCATCGGACCAAATTACACGTTTCCAATCTGCTGCAGTCCAGTTTTTGTACCTCTGAGCCCATTTATAACGTGCCAATTTGTGACTTGCTGTTAACAGCGGCCTCTTCCGTGGTACCCTGCTCCAGATGTCCATCGCATGCAGTTCTCGTCGCAATGTCCATTCGGAAATTGGTCGCTGGAGAACCTCATTGGTTTCTTGGAGCAATTGTTCTCTGGTTTGAAAACGATTTGCAGTTACTAGACGAGAAACATGGCGGCGGCCCCTATTGTCGAGAATTGTTTTCCGGCCACAGTTACGCCGTCGATTGTCAGTTGATTGCGAACTACACCACTCTTGTAAACTCGCTGGACAGTACGCGTTGACACACCAACAAATTGGGCTACTTCAGACATTTTGTGTCCGTGGGCTCTGCCAAACACGATGGCTCCTTTTTGCCACTGAGTAACGTCTGCCTCACGACCCATTTTGCAGACTATATCCAACACACACTTTGTTCTTCACCACCTCACGAAACAGATCTGATCCTGTGTGCTACGTCACCGCTACTTGTCACTTACCAATGCTACATCAGCGCCCTCTGTGTGACCTTGAACTTCCTACTATCGGTGCTATTAGGGGTGACTAATTTTTTGTCCGGTGTGCTTATATATATATATATATATATATATATATACCTTTCAGCCTTTCAAATGTTCCGTACGATGATTCCTCATTTCACAAAGATCAAGCTTAACGCCCCTCCTCTCGAGTTGGCCTGATGAAGTAGTGAGTTGCCTTCTTTTACTCTCCACCTCACATAAGTACACCCGGCTCATCGTGGATTGTATGTACCAAACGTCTAATCTTCTTTTGCAGTCCATGGATTTTAGTTCCTACCTTTTTCCGTACTGTAACAGTTGAAATTTCTCAGTGTTAAACTTCATATAAAAACCAAGCGACTTCTAAAATTTACTACATTATTACCCCCTGTCCCATCCTTCATGCATTAAAAAAGTTCCACTTATTGGTAACCATCGATTAGCATCCCCCGAATTGTTCATTCTAGCGAACGTCAAGCTTTTCACTCCGCCTTAGACCTACAGTTTAACGTAGAATCCGAAACACCAGCAACACAGCGTCTTAACCAATTGTGTGGAAGGATGATCGTTTACCACGCGCCGGCGGCCGTCACCGGGTCTCGAGTCCAGATGAACTCTGAAACTATTCTTTTCACTATACTTCATTTTGTACAAAAATGACTAAATCCTGTTGTATCTCTACAAAAACATTCTGCTTGTAGAGATCTTCTAGATTTCATATTTTTCTAATGATCTTTGTGACATCGGATGTTTACTGTGCTGTCTCTGGTAATGATCTATGTCAGGATTATGAAGAGTAGCGGCGCTAATTCTGTTTCCTGTGGTACTGAGCTGAGGGGCTCTGATGAAGATATTCCTGAAACGACTTGTCGCCATTCAAATTGCCCATCTCCCTATCCAAAATATGGAAAGTTGAGGATCGAACAGTATGACCGCAAATAATAATACTGCAAGATATTGTCATGATAGAGAATACAATGTTGTAAATGTTGATCAATGTTGCAGAGGGGTGAGGAATATTGCATGAAGGGGTGGGTTCCAAAATGGGAAAACCGAGAATAGTATGGGCACAAATAATATTGCAAATATTTGAAACCATCGTGGTAGAGGTTGCAAGTGGCAATTCACTCATACACCTTCAGATGTCAGCATTAAATCTACGGAGAGAAGATAAAGACACTATTGGTCGACCAATCAGGACGTCCAAAGCGTGGGTCCGTTATATCGGTGTTACGACTGGCACATAAATTTAACATAGCCCTGCCCAGTTACACTGACAACCAATCAGCAAACTTACGAACCGCCTATTAGTCTTTTGGGGTGGTGCTTGGGGATCGTGCCTCTAAAAGGAAATATTTTCAGCTGGGATTTACAGTAGTTATTTTCACCAGTGAATAAACATTCCCTCCGTCATGAATCAAGAACTTTACAGTTTACCGGATTTATATCAAGTTGGAGACACTGCAGCGGTGTCAACAATTAATCTTTTTAACGCAGCCGACAGGGACGGCTTATTGCCAACGCAAAACGTTGATGATATTTGCAATGACGCTCCTTACGATCCAACGCAAGGGACTTCCGTAGAAATGTAAGTAATTATGTGCCTGTAATTTTATTTTTTGTAGCCAATTATTCGCGAATTGGTTATTTATTTAGTGTGCCTGTCATTAGGAGAACGAGCACTGTTCTGGATTATTTCATTATATACAGGGTGGGCGGAAAGTAGCTCCCTAATTTAAATTACATATAAATTATGTATAAATTGTGATTGTATTGTTATATTGTTATGGTGTGTTCTCTAAAGTGGTACAATTGTAACGGTCATCTTTTTTTCTCTAAAGTGTTCTCTTTGTGTTCTCTAAAGTGGTACAATTGTAACGTTCATTTTTTTTTCATTTCAGATTGAAGGGTAACATGGCTGAGCGTTTAACACTGCAGGAGCGCGCCCAGTTGGCGGCACGGTACGAAGTTTGGCAATCTGTCGTTCGAGTTCAAAGATGGTGGCGGGCCATTCACGGACCACGTGCCCAAGTGGACCCGAAAACAATCAAGAACTGCCACTCGAAGCTCATGACCACGGGGTCTGTGGCAGATGTTCGAAGATGTGGTCGCCCTTCGACATCCAGGGCCCAGGAGACGGTGCAGGCAGTTCAGGAAATGTTCGCACGGAGTCCACGAAAGTCAACTCGCCAGGCAGCTCGGGAAAGTGGACTCTCCCACTACTCAGTGCGAACTGTGCTGAAGAAGGAGCTGAACTGGCGTGCGTGGAAGCCGCATTACTGCCAATCTCTCTCGGACGAGGACTGCGACATTCGCATGGAGTTCGGGGAAATCATGCTGGCTTGGCATGAAGACTGGCCCCATCTCTTCCGCAACATCCTCTGGAGCGACGAGGCGGTGTTCCACGTCGGAGGCTTTGTCAACCGCCACAATTGCCACTACTGGGCAGGAGAGGATCCCATGGTTACCGCTGAAAAACGGCAGAATCGGTTCAGTGTAACGGTGTGGTGTGGTATGACCTCAGATCAGGTTGTGGGCCCGTTCCTTCTGCGCAACACCATGAATGCTGAGCGGTACCTTGCTATGTTGCGAAACGAGGTCTGGCCGGTTGTCAGCACATGGGAGAACATCGACGATCTGATATTTATGCAAGATGGCGCCCCTCTGCACTTCGCTCTTGTTGTCCGTGAGTGGCTGGATGCCCACTTCCCTGGGCGTTGGATGGGTCGTCGTGGTCCACATCAATGGCCAGCCAGGAGCCCCGACTTGACACCGTGCGACTTCTTTCTTTGGGGGTGGGTAAAGGAAGAAGTCTACCGCACCAAACCGAGGACATTGGAAGAACTGGAGGACCGAATTCGGGAAGTCATGTCCTCCATCCCGCCGGAGTTCCTGCTAAAGTCAGTGGACGCCATTCCTGGGCGGCTCCAGAAGCTGGTGGAAAGAGTTGGAGCCCACATTGAATTTTAGAGAAAACCTACCATGTATGCCTACCTTTTCATATTATTTCTTCTGAAATAAATGGATAATATACGTATTTTTTTACCAATCCAAAATAGGGACCTACTTTCCGCCCACCCTGTATATGGAGGGTTGTAGTAATTAATCTCATCAAATTTAAAATACTTCATTTAAATAGTAGGTATCCGCAAATATAGATTAGTTTGCAATTAATATTATGCTAAAGTCCTGTTTTGATTCGTTGAATTTTTTTAAAGCAATCCTTTTCAAGTTTTAAATAATTTTATAAATTCCATAATAAGTTATTCGGCATTTTCTCTTAAAGGAACTTGTCTGAGTGGCTCGAAGATATTTTCACATTGTAATACTCTTACTATATGCATACTCTGCATATGTTTTAAGCAATTGGGTTTTCATTAAAAAAGATTCAGTATGAACTAATTAATATTATTCTTTCTCCTTTAAGGTCCGATGAAGATTTGTCTTGTGTTATACAATTGTCTCATCATTAACGAAATAATATAAGTTTTTTATTATGTTTCGATCTTTTTTTTCGGGTAAGACACAATGTATTTTTATCAATTTAGTAAAATAATTAAATGAAAGAAATCATGTTTTTAGCAAAATAACCATCTTAAATAAGCTACAGAATACACAAACTAACATTACTGGATACAAATATATATATATATATATATATATATATACGAACAAAACATCATACTATACAACGAGTGCGCACAATAGGAAAACGGTTTTTTATCTGTCTGCATACCATTTCGTCGTTTCGTTGAGTGTGACACGGATCCAATAATTTTTAAAAATTTATAAATTCCTTACCACGTGACATATGCATGAAAAATGAAAGGCAGTACCTCCCACAAGTATTACTAAAATATTCTTGTAGACGGAAGGGATTCTATACAACTTCGGGGATATGCATCTGATCGAGAAATTTTACAATAACAAGGTTACTGCAGGGTTGAGTGCCAAGTGAATCAAAATAGTACATGCGGTCCCTATTTTTAAAATAGATTGCAAACCAATGAATCCCTTCACTACCAATAGCATCTGTGTTCACAATAAGGCTACCGCAATCTCTCGTAGTTGGCAATTTCAATGTTTCATTCTTCGCAAACACCGATAAATTTGGAACGTGTGATTCGTTCACTATTCATTACTCTCTGAAGTGTATTCGCATCCATTTTAAAAGTCAGTGACAAACGCCCTAAATCTGTCTACTTCTATTAGGGCTTGTGACTCGAGGTAACTAGTACACTTATAGGCGCGTCTATAGGCTTGGCGAATTCCAATCTGACTGAGATGTTTCCACTCTGTTGTGGACTTAAGTGTGTATTTACACTAGCAGATAAGTCAGGTGTGATGTCAAACGGATAAAGGTTAAATTGATCGATGAATTCTTTCTGCGTTACCCCATCCCGAGCTCATCACAATCACCTGCAATATGGGCCAGATTACTATATGCTCTCGCGCAAAGCGGGAACACAGCGTCTGATGAATAATCCATATCCATAGCCCCCCAACGCAACGTATAGAGTTATATTTTTAAGGCCGAAATTCTCGAATTTAAAGGCATCTTTTATATTTTCCATTCACCGAGCATGGTCCTGCATTCCAATTAATATCCTTTTAGGTAGATTTCCCAGGGCGATGTTTTCTATCTTTCGATGCCAACCCTGCTGGCACCGTGTATAGTTTGATCTGTGCTCTGTTAATTGGGTATTTTACTGTGGCGTGTAGTAAATTTTTCTCAATTTCTATTTGTTTTGGTGAACTTAATTTCACTCGCCGTACGCGGAGGTATGTCTCCATAATGTGAATCACAACGGGTTTTGCTCCCTCTTCTTGATCAGCATCCAGATTTAAACAGATCTCAGGATTCGTGCGGGTGAGCTTTATTTTCATATCCACCCCATTCACAAGCAACTTCTCCTGGAATGTGAAGTCTGTATGCAGGCGTCCAAAACACTATATATCTTCTTTTAGAATTTTTAAATTTGTCCTTTATACTACTTTCGTCTTTAGCTTGATAATAGCCCTCGGCACTTAAAAAGGTATCCTTCGCTTCTTTGGAAAAGTTCAGCACATTTTCCAGATAGGATCGTAGGTGGTAGTACCCCGTTCCTGCCGATATGTTGACCTGATTTAAATATACGTCACACTGGTTGAATAAGGAGTGCAGAAAGTTTGTTTCAGGGTATACAGCATATTTGTCATCACAGTCCGTTCCATCAGAATGGGCTATACGTAGTTTAGCGTACATGTGCACACAGCTTGGTCAAAAAAGTAAGGGCCTGAGCTGGGTATCACGAATTCTATAGGGGCACTCGGGGAACTAATTGTGTTTAAAGCGTTAATTGTAATAAAGTCGCTGTGTTCAACAGAAACTAGAGTTGGAGGCATGTCAAAGAGGGACAGCCCAGATTTACAACACTGTGAACTACACGGATGAATGAAGCGTGCCATGACGAGTTAGAAATAGCCCCTCTCTCGACAAGTAGTAAACAAACTATGATTCATGAGACCAATGTCCTGAGCTTATATCAGTAAAAAAAATGGTCAACCATAGGTTTCATTCGCTTAGAACACGTCCGCTTTTTTTATATCTTTTAAGTTTAATGCCACGTGCTGGTAACCCCTTTTTCCGGACAGGCCTCTTCTTCCCACCACCATGCATTTTTCTCTTTGCATCTTTGACGATTTCGTCCCGTGTACGCTTTAAGTGTTTTTTTAGAGCTTCGTTAGGTTTAGCCTCAACCAATATGTCTTCTGCCGGGTTAAGACCTGATTGTAGCGCTTTCCTTTCGAGGTATCTGGCACCCCTCTTCAGCAAGGGAACAGCCGTACGTCGTATGGTTGAAAATATGGATCCAAGTCCAGTACCACGCTGGTATCTCACCTCGATAGACTGTGAAATGTTCTCTGTCCATTATAACTCACGGCGTCGAAAGTGCAGCTTCACTGTTAAGCTTCCATTACCGAATGGGAAATGTTTTCCCTCAATCGTTTTTATATGTATATATATTGAGATATTGGTTATTAGATTAGCTGCGACATTCACATAATGGGGCCTGTCATATGCAGTACTCAAACTCCTTCCTCTATGGTTGGGGATGTGCGCTATGCGCAGCAGGCGTGCCTGGGTATCCCCAACAAACTGTTGCTCCACTATATTGCTGTAAATATAGCACATGTCTTGGGGTTTATAGCCATCAACCATTTTCTCCAATTTCAAGTGATACATTAGGCTGGACAAGTCGTGTTGTGCCTCGTGAAATGTCTCTTTGGATGACTGATCGAGATCGTCCATCGGTCGTAATTATGAACACTCTTTGGTCTTTAATATTTCGGTTAGCCTACGAAATTAAGGCCACAGTACATGCATGGGGATCATTGTTTACGATTTCGTATACTAAATCGTCCGTAAGATTTGAGCTTTTAAGCTTATGTTTAAGTCTCTCAAAACATCCTCAGCCGAACCATAACCCGGACCTAGTGTTACTTCTGTACTGTAATATCGTGCATCCCCAGTCAGGGCGGTACGCATGGTTTCATCCCGAGTTACCCCGGCTTTTTCACACTCATTACAGTCTCTAAGAACCGTAAAAACGGGTTCTTTATAATCAATGCTTAAAAAAAGGGTATTCAGCTGAATTTCGCATATATCCACCTCATACGTATCACGACCCAATTCAATGGGTACGTGGAGTTCTGTTACAAAGTTGGCTAGTGTGTTGTTAGGGTGTACAGACAGAGATGAAGAGGACGAGAGTGTGACGTAGAAATGGTTAGGCGCCATGTCGCATATCATATTTAAGCTTCATTATTGCATCAGCTTTTATATAAGTGTTGAAAGTACATTTTTCTCTTTCCTGAACCTTTGCTTCCTAAAATTTTTTCAATTTTAAATACATTTTTTCCTAAATTACATGTCACTTTCTGCAACTCCTCGCGGGAAAAGCCTCCTGCGATTTCTATCCCATTCAAATCTTCAACGTAATACAACATTATCTCGCCTTTAGATTTCATACCCTAACTTTAAAAATCTCACGTGTCCAGCCTTGCTCAAGTCACTTCGCGAATTTATTTCCTGAACGCGACAGCCTTACATAATCATTGAGTTTGAAACACGCAGAGTGTGGTGATGGTGTTCCATCTCTTCTCACATCAGGCTCTGTGCGCGTACCTCTTTCTAAAATCTCGTTAGGTGTTGTCCCAATTGTGCGATGGTGTGAGCGGTTGTAGGATGAGGCCAATGATTCCAGAATGTCTATATATCTGTGTTTTTATGTGTAAAATAGCGGTGCATGCGTTCCTTTATGGTACGTTGAACTCTTTCAGCTAAAGATGCCTTATGTATAGAATTGGTAGTGTAGTAACTGATATTAAACTCTGTCAACATGTTCTGAAAAGCTCGGCCTATAAATTATTTTCCCATATCCGTACAAAAATAGCCAGGAACCCTGTTTTCTTTCAACATCAACGTTTTGGTGGCTTTAGCAACTGTTTCAGGCGATTTATTTTTCAGATTAATTAGCCACAGATATCTAGAGAATACATCTATTATAAATAGGATGTAGCGGTAACCATCGCTATACATTGAATATCTTTGCATGTCTGTTAAATCTGCTTGGCAAATAGAGTCAATCGAAGCCGCTGTTGTCTAAGCTGTATTAAACCTTTTTCTCACAGGCTTATGAAGTGTATAAGCATCCTGCTCCCGCAAAAACCTCTCAACATCTTTTTTTCCTACTCCATCATTGTAAACACTTCTGTACAGTCTATCTACGCCTCCGTAGGAGGCTGGGCTAGAAATGTCATAATAGCGTTTTCTTAATATGTTAGCCATTTGCGTATTTTAGGGGCACGTGGGTAGGGTTGGCCGTTGTTTAACCTCTTCTTTCTCCTCTTCAGAGGTGTTACCGCTGGGGGTGATGGCGTTTTCAATTGTGACACGTGCGATGTATGTTCCAAGTCTTTTAACCTGTTCAGATTTCCGATCATTGCTTTGGGGATATTTATTTGTTGTAGTCTTGCTTTAATATGCTTCCATCCTGATGGGGATGGCCTATCCCACTTTCTCACCAGATCATGGACGATGTCTACGATATTCGATCGCTGTACCTTTGCTCCTTCCACATTGATCTCACCTGCATCGGTCCATTGTATGTTGGGATCCTCTTTCAATAGATTATAAAGACTTAAACCTTTATTCCTCAATGTATGTGGGAGGATGCTTTTAAATACATGCTCGATATGTTGTGAGGCCGACCCGTTAATCTTTGGTTGGTCAGCTCGGACACAGGCCCTATGTCACCATGCCCATCGTTGTCCGTGCTGTGCCTAATAACCACGGGGATCTCTGTCGGATTCTTATAATTTTCGTACTCGTGAGGAAATTTCTGCAGAGCTTCTTGGTATAAGATTATTTTCACATCAGGTGTTTTTTCACTGTGTAATAGGGCTAACAATTCGCTTTCCATTCTTTTAAGCCTGCTTTTACGGGGTTCTACAACCGTGTCTGGATTCTTTGAACTTTGCAGTGAAGCATACATTTCGTGTGGAATCATTACCACTTTCTTCATTATATTAATCTAGTCAGTAAAGGACCCAAAACTGAAACTAAGATGGGGAGGAATGACCCTGCTCTTTGTACAATAATTCGTTTTTTCTTCCCCACAGTTTGACTTTTACAAGCGAGTGCACGTATTATGTTCTTGTAACAGCGTAGGCGAGCCTTCTGAGGGGGTTTCATTGATACATTGCAATTTATAACGTTAAGACAGGTTTCACAGATGCATTTTAAAAAGTCGGAGTCGATATTTTTAGCAAACATCTGTTGCATTGCCCGGGGCAGTCGATGATAGATTTTTATTAATTCATGGTATTTCTTTAGCCTCTTTGTCATTCTGGAATATACACCGCTTCAGGCTCGTTTGGAAATATATTCGTTCTTACTTAGAAGCACCCTAAACTGTTTCGCGGATGAAGGTCACAAAGCAAATATCCGTAACGCGGGCTTGTTACTTCTTTATAAACTTCCAAAAACTCCTTACGCTGATTCGGGAACATTTGATTGGCTAATATCCCAATTTGTGATACATCTCTACGTTGCGTGAAGAAGACTAGATATTGTGTATTTAACGACACATCGCGCATGAATCTATGTTTGAAAAATAAATTGTGATTGATGAAGAACACGCTTATGTTAAGATAGTGGGAGAATATTGTAAATGTCTCGGCAAACGTTTTATCCACCTCCAACATGAGAGCGTCAATTACAATGATTGTATGTTCATTTCCCTCTAACGAATTAACGTCATATACACCTTTATGGAACAAAATATCATCTTGTTACTCGTTGAACACTGATTGATATGTCGAATAGCACCATATAACTATGCACAAATTTTGAGAACATCTCTCCCTTTTCTTTAATGATTTTAAGCATAAACACAGTAGGGCCAGATATAATACATGTGGAGGGGCTCGTGAACCAGAATTTTTCTACAGAATCCATCTCTAACACGTCACACTCCGAAGTGGGTCATTTACAAAATATATTAAAAATTTAAGTGGTTTTCCTCATATTCTACAGTATTGTTTTTCCTCTTTTTCCACAGAACCGTGAATGACGATGAGGTACAGCACCCCATCATCGATATTACAGATGACCCCGACGACAGTGTAGTTGTGATCACAGACTCCATCCCCACTGCCGAGTCCACACCAGCGATACCTGTAGCACGCGACAATTCAAAGCGGAGGCATGATGAAGAGCCCTCCACGTCAGGTATGAAGCGTGCCAGGATTGAACCGGTTGTTAGACCACCAGTAATAGAGCCCCAATCCTCTACGTCTTACAATACAATCCCCCACAATAATACCTTCCTCAAATAAAATTATACCCCCTTATTCCTGTTCATTTCAGGGTACATCCTCCACAGCAGCAGCAGCTTCTCGTTCTGTAGAGGATGGTATAACATTGAGTTGGTGCGCACCGCTACCTCCACCCCAGCCTTGACTAGAAATCGGTATATAGTCAGGGTTGATCCTAGATCCATGTTTTGCAATGGTGTTGAACACGGATTACGGCGCATAGTTGAACGTATTGTGGAGTTTGCCCTTCAGAACCGCGACGAACGTGAAGTCAGGACGAGGCTGTCCTTCGGGTTCGGGTCAGATGACGGTGATGAGGATGATTTTTGGGTAGTAATACCATTCAGACGCTTGGCAGCTGTAGATATAGAGTATATATTATGCCGTATAATGCAGGCCTCTCAAATTAGTATAGCCTTCACTATGGACAACTTCACGGTAAATATTGACCGTGTATTCCGTGTTGCGGGTCATAGTGCCACACCTTATACTCTTAACTTCAATTCTCAGGCTATTTTAGACGGCATATAAACGTCGATCGTGGTTGCGGTTTTATAGCACTAGTCTTGGCACGTATGTTTACTGTACTAAATAAAAGAGTCAAAAACATTTAGTTGCCTACGGTAGTGGAGCGTGCCCGTAGACTAGCTGTAGACTGTAAACTTGAGTTTGAGTGTGATATGGGTCCTGAAGAGCTGAGAAGGGTAGAAGAGGAAATGAATGTTCGTATAGTTGTAAGGGTGATCCAGAGAAATGGGACCCAAAAGAAACCCCTGTAACTCTTAAAGTATAAGTCCTTTTATAAAATCATACGCATCATTCGAAAGAGGATAGTTACAAGTTTGTACAGGATTGTATAGGTTTTGACAATACAAGACAAGATAAGATACAAAACAAAATAAAAGTGTTAGTTAAAACTAACCCTTCAAGATGACTGCATGGACTGTGGAACAGCTGCGTTTCATAACTGAGCAATATTATGAGCATGGAAGAAGTGTAGTTTCAGCTCTTAGAAGGTGATTTTGACATCTGAAAATTTGTCTTGAAAGATCTTTGAGCTGAAACTACACTTCTTCCATGCTCATAATATTGCTCAGTTATGAAACGCAGCTGTTCCACAGTCCATGCAGTCATCTTGAAGGGTTAGTTTTAACTAACACTTTTATTTTGTTTTGTATCTTATCTTGTCTTGTATTGTCAAAACCTATACAATCCTGTACAAACTTGTAACTATCCTCTTTCGAATGATGCGTATGATTTTATAAAAGGACTTATACCTTAAGAGTTACAGGGGTTTCTTTTGGGTCCCATTTCTCTGGATCACCCTTTATTTGGAATGGATGATCGTCGTAGGACTGTGTATATTTTTAAAAGCTGTTTGAGAGATCGTACAAGACCCCTACTTATTTTAGGACTGTCAGGAACAACGTATCTCACCATCCGTAATATAAGGGACCTTTACCCGAGTTATGATAAAAGTCGAAAATATTGAAGGCATCATAATTTGTGTAAGGGGTGTATCGAGTTTGCGGATGATATAGTGAAACATTGTAAGGATTGCCACATGGTATGTGCGCAGTGTAAAAGCTCCAAATGTGAAAGCCGTGTGGTTGAAGCTGAGAAGAGGGAGTGTGATGTATGCAGACACACATTTTTCAATAATAACTGTTTTTAGTCCATAGGTCAATTGGCACGTGCAGGAAAATGAGAATCTGAGAATGTGGTATGTTTCATATGATGGATAATTGGGGGAATTTCAAACATAAATGTGATGAAATTCACTGTTCTACATGTTATGAGAAATATAAGGCGGTTGGTGTAAAGCATGTATGTTATATGAAAGACGTTAAGTCTAAAAATAGACCTTGTATAACTGTGTACTACTATACAGAAACATATACGAATGCTGAAACCAAAGAGGTCATTCCACATCTACTTGTAAGCCAGACTATCTGTGATGAGTGTATGGAGGTCGAGTGTGATGAGTGTCACAAATGTGGTAAACGGACAAACGTTTAAAAAACGATCTACAGATCTACAGAAGCTAAGGCTAACAAAGACCCTAAGATCCACTCTAAGGTTAGCCCGAGAGAAAGGAAAGAGTAGGGGGTTAAGAGAAGAAAATAAGGGGTTAAATAAGTAGCAAAACCTATCACTCATGGGTTAACATTCATTCAGAAAAAGAGAAAAGAGACTCACCATCATCATCCGCAGGCCACTGCCGACAAGTCAGAAAAATGGTCGGAGAGAATAGGAAAGGGGTGAAAGATGAAAAGAAGTAAAATAAGAACGCTTACAAACCATGCAAACACAGTCTCAACTCACAGTCATACCATGAAAACTACAGACATGCAAGTAAAGAGAGTTACAGACATGCAACTAAGGAGAGGATAAGAAAAAAAAAGTTGGTAAAGTTAAACAAAAAGTGGGTTAGTTTACTCTACGAGCTACATCTACGTTCATGTTAGTCTAATTTTTTTTTTATTTTATTGCTGGCACCACACGCTGGCATGTCACAAGCTGGCATTAATCGTCAACAGGCTCATCCTCGACCACCACCCCCAGAGCTCCTGTTACCAATTGTTTTTTATTTCAAACAACGTAAATATCTTTAAAATGCCTATCTAAACGGTTCTTAAACATATAAACGCTGGTAGAGTTAACGACTGACGCGGGAAGATTATTCCATTTATCAATTACTTTAAACGTAAAGAAGTTTTTAGCGATATTAGTAATGAAACGTCTGCCACGCAACTCAATTCCGTTATTACGAGTATTGCTATTATCGAAAGTGAAGAGTTTGTCAAAATTTACGTTATCAATGTTATTAACGATTTTGAAAACTTCAATAAGCTCCCCCCTTAATCTCCTAGTTTCGAGTGAATGCAAGTCTAACACTTTAATAATCCTATCTTTATAAATCTTGTTGCGCAATGACGGAATTAGTTTCGTGGCACGACGCTGAACCCTTTCTAACCTATCAATATCCTCACGCAAGTACGGGCACCAAAAGTGAACGGCATATTCTAAATGAGGCCTGACTAGGGACTTGTAAAGGGGCAATATAATATCCTTCGATTTAAATTCGAAATTACGCGCTATGAAGCCTAACATCCTATTAGCTTTTGCGCAAGACTCCAGGCACTGGTTTCTAACCTTTAAATCCTTAGATACGCGTACGCCTAAATCTAATTCCTCGTCAACACTCGCTAACTCTCTACCATCCATCGTGTACGTGTAATTATTGTTACGAGAACCTATATGCAAAAATTTACATTTATCTACGTTAAATTGCATCTGCCATTTAACCGTCCACTCCATAATCCTATTTACATCGTCTTGGAGCCTATTTCTATCGTCCTCGTTAACAACCCTACTGCCTATTTTAGTATCGTCCGCGAATTTTGACACGTTACTAGTCAATCCTACATCTATGTCGTTAATGTAAATTACGAATAGCAATGGGCCTAACACTGAACCCTGTGGGATACCGCTACCTACATCCAACCACCCCGATTCACTACCATTAACATCGACCCTCTGTCTCCTAGCACGAAGCCATTCCTCTAACCAGTTAGCTACCTGACCGCGTATACCGTGCGCTTTAACCTTCGCAATTAATCTTCTATGCGGAACTGTATCGAACGCCTTTTTAAAATCTAAATAAATAACGTCAGCCGTTCTATGCCTATCGTATTCGCGCACTATTTCGTTATAAAATTCTAACAAATTAGTTAAACAAGATCTATGGCGTCGAAACCCATGCTGACTACTGTTAATCAAATCTCTACTTTCTAAGTGATCGATGATACGATCCCTAACTACGGATTCCAAAAGTTTACCGACAATTGACGTTAAGCTAGTGGGCCTATAATTGCTAGCTAGTGTGCGGTCGCCTTTTTTAAAAATAGGCTTGACGTTAGCTAATTTGAAGTCTTCAGGAATAATCCCCGTTTCGAGTGACTGATTAAAAATCTTCGTTAAGGGGCCTACGATAACGTCTTTCAAAACTTTCAAATGTCTGGGATAAAAAGCGTCAGGGCCTGGAGCCTTGCTAACTTTTAGCCTATCGATATAATACACAATCTCACCCTCGTAAACAGTTATTTCATCCAAAATAGTCTCGCTACTAAATGGAACGATATCGTCCACGTCGGGGACATTATTTACGTCTTCTACGGTAAAAACTGTCGCAAAAAGTTATTGAAAATACCCGCCATCGCCTGAGCGTCAGAAGCCAAAGCACCGTTAACATCCACTAGAGGGCCTATGTTATCTTTTATCGACTTACGATTATTGACGGATTCAAAAAAACTTTTTTGGATTATGTTTACTATCCGCAGCTATAAGTATCTCTAAATTACGCTTAGCATTCCTAACTGATCTTTTAACCCTTTAACGACGGATGGTACCGTAAGGTCCACCAGAAATAATAATATAAATTGTACTACAATGCCTCGTTTCTATAAATGTTTCAACGTGTTTATATATAAATGTCATTTAGTTGTCGGGAAAGGAACCCAAAATGTGTATCATTTCAGTGACTAGTTACTAAAAGATTTAGTTTTCAATAACAATAAAACCTATACGTTCTGGTAACAAAAGTGACCGCATATGCTGCGGACTTGTCCGTAAAGGGTTAACCTGACGTCTAAGCTCGATATATCTATTAAAGTTAGCTACCGTGCCATTGCGCTTATTAAGTCTATACGCTCTGTTACGCTCGTTTATGAACTCGCCTATTTCTTTAGTCCACCATTTGGGCCTACCATGATTTCTAGCGCGCTTGGGCCTACGAGGAATAAACTCCCTTTTAATATTCATAAAACTTTCTTTAAACGCCTCCCAATGCAAATTTGTGTCATTACCGATAAATAAGTTATCCTAGTCCACTACTCCCATCCTATCCGCAAAACTATCAAAATTAGCCCTACGAAAATCAGGGACTTCTATTACGTTACTATCCTTAATGTTTTCTATCAATAACTTAAACCTAAGAATTTGATGATCACTACATCCTAAACTCTCGCCTACTTCTAAACCTTCGACTATATTTTCGCCGTTCGTCATGACCAAATCTAAAATATTGTCACCGCGCGTTGGTTCGGTAACCATCTGTCGTAAAAAAATTATCCTCCATGAACTCAATCAATCTCAAACCCTCCTCATTACCGAGTTAGCGGAGAAGTTCAAAAAATGACTGTGTATATTCTTGCCCATAACCGGGCAAAATTTGACACACAGGTGATCCCTTGAAAAGAGACAACAAACTTTCACAGATGCAAATAAGAAGTAATGTACAGTTTAAAGACACCTTATTATTCACACCTTGTAAATTACCAAAGCTGAAGTTTCAATAGGATATTTCCCTTACACATTCCTCACTAGCGAAACTTTAAATTACGTAAGACTACCTCCACCCAAACATTACTTTAACTATGAATATATGAGTACAGATGAACGTGAAGATTTTGACCGCTACTACAACAGTTTTAATGAATCTAATCCTTATAATATAGCTGATGAATGTGAGCGTTATTGCGTGAATGATGTGCGCGTGCTTAGAGTATGTTTCCAGGCCTTTCGAAGGATGTACATAGACCGTTTCAATTGCGATCCGTTGCAAGTCGCAACCACCATCGCCTCATTATGTTTTACGGTATTCAAGAATAACTTCATGCCTACAGACACCTTAGCCATCATTCATAGAAACAATCGCCGCACTTATGGGCACAAAGCTATTTACTGGCTCATACACCTGCATCAGCAGACAGGTGTATACATAAAGCATGCCCGCAACACGGGGGGAAGTACCCATTAAAGTTAATGGTCGTGTTTTTTGGGTTGATGGTCTAAGCGAAAACTCTGCCACTGGTGAGAAGACTGTGTACTCCTTTAACGGTTGCTGGTAGCACAGATGCCCCCGTCCTGAGTGTGGAATCGTAGGAGATATCCTCGGTAGATCTCCTGCCGACAGTCTTGCATGGACATGCACCCGCGATCAACTTATAGGCTCCCAGTTCACTCACAAAGTCTTGTTGGAGCATGAGTATGATGCACGGATAGAAACAAATGAACAGTACCATGCAGAAATAAACACGATCAAGTGTTCAATGGTGCTGGATCCTCTCAAATGTGGTGATAGCTTGTTCGGAGGGCGTACAAATCCCTTGAAGCTATACTTTCTGCCTACAGAGGGCGTGAAATTCCATTACTATGACTTCTGTTCCTTATATCCCTACGTCATGAAGAACAATCCGTACCCCGTAGGTGCACCTGAAAAACTGGTGGGACCTGATCTGCTCACCATTGAGGTGTTCTCAACAAATTTGAACGGGTACTATTTCGGTCTTTCTTTCTTAGATGTGCTCCCCCCCTCGCGATTTATGGATGCCGATCTTACCCGTCGTTATAGATCACAAACTCATGTTTCCCCTGTGCGTGAAGTGTGCAAATGAGAAAAACGGGGATTGTAATCATACAACCAATCAGCGTAAGATCAGCGGTGTATATACAAGCCCTGAACTGGACCTAGCCGTTCGCCATGGCTACAGAAAATTGAAGATACATGAGATGGGGGGGTTTCAGAAGCTACCCAACCTTTTCACGCCATATATAAACACTTTTTTGAAGGATAAGGTAGAAACATCAGGGTATTCGCGAGGAGTTGATACCGAAGATGAAAAGTCGGCTTATATTCAACGTTACCATGCCCGTTAACGTATACAGCTTGACCGTTCCCAAATTCTTAAGAATCCAGGCAAGCGCTTTAGTGCAAAGTTGTCTAAACAGTCTTTGGGGAAAATTTGCACAGAATATTGGCAAAGGGAACGTTCATTTGGCACAAAGTTATAGTGAAGTCTGGGATTATGCCAACGCTCCCGATAAAGAGGTCATGGAGATCGTGAATGTAGGTAATACTTACATAATAAAGTAAAACAATACCGAATTGGCCACAGATACCTCACGGGTTACAAACATACCTGTAACCAGCTTCACAACTGCCTACGCACGCATCAAACTTTGGGGGTTATTGCATTCTCTTGGTCGGAGGGTTTTGTACGCCGATACAGATAGTGTGATATTCACAACGAGGGAGGGTGAATACATGCCTCCTATTGGTGAATTCCTCGGAGAGTTGACTGATGAGATTAAGGATGAGTATGGAGACATCGCATACGCCGACTCTTTTGTCTCAACAGGACCAAAAACTTATGGGGTACGGGTGAGGATAGGGAGGATATGAAATATATTGTGAAGGCTAAGGGTATCACGCTCAACCAGGCGAATCGGCGGGTCGTTAACTTTGATTCGTTGAAGGATCTAGTGTGCTTGGAAGATGATGAGTGCGACCAGCCATCCTAACTAACTGTAGGGACCCACAATTTTCGGGCGCAGAAGCTGGGGGGCGTCAATGAACTTAGGGGTACGAAGGTGTGCCGTAATACCTATAGGAAACGTTATGAAGTGCCTGGTACCTATGATACCGTACCCTTTGGATACCATAATCTTTGACTGTTATACATGCCTATTGTTAACGATATGTTTATTTTATTTATTACATGTGTTTGTAAATATATATATCTTGAATAATTCGTTTATTAAATAAATCGTGTTTCAATTAGCATTTTGCTTTCTCCTTTGTGTGTGTGTGTGTGTGTGTGTGTGTGTGTGTGTGTGTGTGTGTGTGTGTATTTACAGGAGAAAGTTCTAAACTCCGCCCCCTGTATGATCGGTCACGTGACTCCTGCGACTACGTGGGCATCCCGACGTGGATGATATCGTTCCATTTAGTTGCGAGACTATTTTAGATGAAATAACTGTTTACGAGGCTGAGATTGCGCATTATATCGATAGGCTAAAAGTTAGCAAGGCTCCAGGCCCTGACGCTTTTTATCCCAGACATTGAAAGATTTGAAAGAAGTTATCGTAGGCCCCTTAACGAAGATCTTTAATCAGTCACTCGAAACGGGGATTATTCCTGAAGACTTTAAATTAGCTAACGTCACGCCTATTTTTAAAAAAGGCGACCGCGCGGTAGCTAGCAATTATAGGCCCATTAGCTTAACGTCAATTGTCGGTAAACTTTTGGAATCCGTAGTTAGGGATCGTATTATCGATCACTTAGAAAGTAGAGATTTGATTAATAGTAGTCAGCACGGGTTTCGACGCCATAGGTCTTGTTTAACTAATTTGTTAGAATTTTATAACGAAGTAGTGCGCGAATACGATAGGCATAGGGCAGCTGACGTTATTTATTTAGATTTTAAAAAGGCGTTCGATACAGTTCCGCATAGGAGACTAATTGCGAAGGTTAAAGCGCACGGTATACGCGGTCAGGTAGCTAATTGGTTAGAAGAATGGCTTCGTGCTAGGAGACAGAGGGTCGTAGTTAATGGTAGTGAATCGGGGTGGTTAGATGTAGGTAGCGGTGTCCCACAGGGTTCAGTGTTAGGCCCATTGTTATTCGTAATTTACATTAACGACATAGATGTAGGATTGACTAGTAACGTTTCAAAATTCGCGGACGATACTAAAATAGGCGGTAAGGTTGTTAACGAGGATGATAGAAATAGGATCCAAGACGATGTAAATAGGATTATGGAGTGGACGGATAAGTGGCAGATGCAATTTAACGTAGATAAATGTAAAGTTTTGCATATTGGTTCTCGCAACAATAATTACGCGTACACGATGGATGATAGGGAGTTAGCGAGCGTTGACGAGGAAGTAGATTTAGGCGTACGCGTAACTAAAGATTTAAAGGTTAGGAACCAGTGCCTGGAGTCTTGCGCAAAAGCGAATAGGATGTTAGGCTTCATAGCGCGTAATTTCGAATTTAAGTCGAAGGATATCATATTGCCCCTTTACAAGTCCCTAGTCAGGCCTCATTTAGAATATGCAGTTCAGTTTTGGTGCCCGTACTTGCGTGAGGATATTGATAGGTTAGAAAGGGTTCAGCGTCGTGCCACGAAACTTATTCCGTCATTGCGCAACAAGCCTTATGAAGATAGGATTAAAGTGTTAGACTTGTATTCACTCGAAACTAGGAGATTAAGGGGGGAGCTTATTGAAGTTTTTAAAATCGTTAATAACATGATAACGTGAATTTTGACAAATTGTTCACTTTCGATAATAGTAATACTCGCAATAACGGATTCAAGTTGCGTGGCAGACGTTTCATTACTAATATCGCTAAAAACTTCTTTACGTTTAAAGTAATTGATAAATGGAATAATCTTCCCGCGTCAGTCGTTCATTCTACCAGCGTTAATATGTTTAAGAACCGTCTTGACAGACATTTTAAAGGTATTAACGTTGTTTAATTTAAATAACAACAAAGTTAGTAACAGAAGCTCTGGTGGTGGTGCTCGGGGACGAGTCTGTTGACGATGAATGCCAGCTTGTGACATGCCAGCGTGTGATGCCAGCAATAAAATTATTAAAAAAAAAAAAAAAAAAAAAATTAGACTAACACGAATGTAGATGTAGCTCATAGCGTAAACTAACCCACTTTTTGTTTAACTTTAACCTACTTTTTTTTCTTTTTTTTTTTCTTATCCTCCTTACTTTGCATGTCTCTAACTCTTTTCTTGCATGTTTGTAGTTTGCATGGTATGACAGTGAGTTAAGACTGTGTTTGCATGGTTTGTAAGCGTTCTTATTTTACTTCTTTTCATCTTTCACCCCTCTCCTATTCTCTCCGACTATTTTTCTGACTTGTCGGCAGTGGCCGGCGGATGATGATGGTGAGACACTTTTCCTCTTTTTCTGAATGAATGTTAACCCACGAGTGATAGGTGTTGCTCCTTACTTAACCCCTTATTCTCTTCTCTTCTCTTAACCCCCTACTCTTTCCTTTCTCTCGGGCTAGCCTTAGAGTGGATCTTAGGGTCTTTGTTAGCCTTAGCTTCTGTAGATCTGTAGATCTCTTCCCTGCGTGTTCAGCTGACCGCTGCAAGCCCTGGATCTCAGACGTGTATTTTTCCACGTAGACGAAAAATAGTAATGGCCACCTTTAATATTGCGTGTTCGACGTTTATGAAGTGGTATTGTGTGAAGATAAGGTTACTGAATGGCTCCCTATTCCACCTTCCTTTGATACTTTTAAGGCTACATTGAATCGTGCGAAGGAACAAGAGGTACAAATACTCTTCGGCTATTCTGGCGAGAGCACCGGAGTGGGAATAAAATGTGTTTAGTTCGTGAAAATCCCCTTGAACGAAAATGTCTGGTGCGCATTCTGGAGAGTGGGAGTGATAAAACATTAAAACCGGTATTGCTTCATGTATCGGAAAATTTATGAAAACACCTACACAGTATAATGGGTTACAAGTATTCACGTTGGAACAACGCCGTACACGTTTCATCAGCTTATGATGTGACTCACTCCTCCTATCGAGCCAATCCGCTCGCCTGTGGCTCATAGTCATCTCAGAGCTTGAACCGACTGGACGTGCACTCCTCGAATACGATGGAACTTCCTTTCAGCAGCATTCTCAACGCCTCGTACGATGTGTCCGTGACGAAGTCATTGCGCGTAAAACCGGTGCCATTAACTATGTACTGGAAACGACATGTAGACAAACAAACTCTGGTAAACGGAATGTTGTTTATTTAAGTGTTGAGGAGATGAATAGTCTTCGGTGTAGTTGAGAAGTGGAGTGAGGATCGTTATAAAATTCCTGCAGGTGTAGGTACAAAAAGAGAACAGATTAGTGATACCCCCTCATATGACATTGTTTGTACGTTGTGTATAAATAACGATCAGCCATGCATTGATATACGACTGATGTGGAAGAATGCTTCTGATAATAACGTTCTTGCCTACGCGAAACCGTTTCATCCTCGACAGAATGTTTGAAATCGTCGGTTTCCCCAAGCTGAAGTCTATATTAGATGCGCGTGTTACGGATATGCTTTATTTTGATACGGTTCTTCAATATGCATACACCGCTCTGCTCGACGGGTTTACCGAGTGTAGGACTGAACAAGGCGAGAATGGTCTAGAGCTGGATGCTTATTTAAAAGGTTTAGATTCTTTGAAATATCATGAATTTTGGTACAAAGCACTTGAGCGGTACAGGGCTGAGCTCACCTACACCGTTCACCCTGAAGAACTATTTCTTTATATAATGAGCAGCTGTCGTTTCGACTTGGAAGATTATTTCAACTGCCGCTAGGCAGTGTGAAGAAGAGTTCACGATTGAAAAGCTCGGATCGGTAAGAATGAACCATCGATTGGAAAGGTGTTTATAAACTTGTATTTAATAATGATGTTGTGGAAAACGATGACCTCTTTCTGCGTGCTTTTGAATGTTCTAGCCGTGTTTAAAGATAACTTGCCAACCGAATGTAAAGTGGGCGCGAAAATAGTATTGAACGATATGAAGGCCATTTACATCGAGTATAGGTATCCCTATAACTTGAGCGGTGAAATAATGCTAAATCGTATTTACTGCGCAGTCCAAAGCAATAATGATGTGACTGTAGACTCGATTACGTGCGAGTTTAGTGTTTTAGTTAAGCGCAGTAGAACATATATTTATTTTCAATACATTTAATTATTTAATATAATTGTTTGTGTATATATATATATATAAAGTGAATGTATTTTGAGGTATATTTATTTTCAATATATTTAATTATTTAATATAATTGTTTGTGTATATATATGTGTATATATATATATATACAAACTCAGAATGGTCCCCTGAGAAACTTAGATGTTAAACACAGACCGTGCATGGAACAAGGAACTCTTCTGGGAAAATTAAATCCACTATAGTCCGAATAAGTAATGGTAAATGACAAATACCATAATTTTTCTTTTTCATGATGCAAGCCCGACGTGGGCAACGGGTCTCTCGCAAAGAGGTCCCATAAATATAGCTTCCCTCACCAGCTATCTGCAAAGCAGACAGGATCCAGCTTTGGGACATGGATCTAGGAAAGCAGCCTAGCCCTGCTACATTTAGAACCTCAATATAAGCAAAAGACTCGTTGCATTCACGTCGGATTGAATACATCAAAGAAAAAGGGGGTAACTATTGTATTTTTAGCCAAAAAAACAAAACTTAAACCTCAACCGGGACATTGAGCGTCCACTTTTCAAGGCACATAACACGTCCGTTTAATATACACAAACTCAGAATGGTCCCCTGAGAAACTTATATGTTAAACACAGACCGTGCATGGAACAAGGAACTCTTCTGGGAAAATTAAATCCACTATAGTCCGAATAAGTAATGGTAAATGACAAATACCATAGTTTTTCTTTTTCATGATGCAAGCCCGACGTGGGCAACGGGTCTCTCGCAAAGAGGCCCCATAAATATAGCTTCCCTCACCAGCTATCTGCAAAGCAGACAGGATCCAGCTTTGGGACATGGATCTAGGAAAGCAGCCTAGCCCTGCTACATTTAGAACCTCAATATAAGCAAAAGACTCGTTGCATTCACGTCGGATTGAATACATCAAAGAAAAAGGGTAACTATTGTATTTTAAGCCAAAAAAACAAAACTTAAACCTCAACCGGGACATTGAGCGTGTTATGTGCCTTGAAAAGTGGACGCTCAATGTCCCGGTTGAGGTTTAAATTTTGTTTTTTTGGCTAAAAATACAATAGTTACCCCTTTTTCTTTGATGTATTCAATCCGACGTGAATGCAACGAGTCTTTTGCTTATATTGAGGTTCTAAATGTAGCAGGGCTAGGCTGCTTTCCTAGATCCATGTCCCAAAGCTGGATCCTGTCTGCTTTGCAGATAGCTGGTGAGGGAAGCTATATTTATGGGACCTCTTTGCGAGAGACCCGTTGCCCACGTCGGGCTTGCATCATGAAAAAGAAAAACTATGGTATTTGTCATTTACCATTACTTATTCGGACTATAGTGGATTTAATTTTCCCAGAAGAGTTCCTTGTTCGATGCACGGTCTGTGTTTAACATATAAGTTTCTCAGGGGACAATTCTGAGTTTGTGTATATTAAACGGACGTGTTATGTGCCTTGAAAAGTGGACGCTCAATGTCCCGGTTGAGGTTTAAGTTTTGTTTTTTTGGCTAAAAATACAATAGTTACCCCTTTTTCTTTGATGTATTCAATCCGACGTGAATGCAACGAGTCTTTTGCTTATATTGAGGTTCTAAATGTAGCAGGGCTAGGCTGCTTTCCTAGATCCATGTCCCAAAGCTGGATCCTGTCTGCTTTGCAGATAGCTGGTGAGGGAAGCTATATTTATGGGACCTCTTTGCGAGAGACCCGTTGCCCACGTCGGGCTTGCATCATGAAAAAGAAAAACTATGGTATTTGTCATTTACCATTACTTATTCGGACTATAGTGGATTTAATTTTCCCAGAAGAGTTCCTTGTTCCATGCACGGTCTGTGTTTAACGTATATATATATATATATATATATATATATATATATATATATATATTTCTCTTGTACTGTTATATTGATGGTTATACTTCATCGTTTTGTATTTCTTATATTAGGTTTTTATTATATTTTTTGATTATATATATTCCATCGTTTAAAAATGTGTATTTCTTATGTTATTATTAATTTTTATTGCATATATTCCCCGTTTGTATAGGATTGTATATTTATTTTCTATATATTTCATGAAATTGTTTCCAATAATTCGTCTAAGTAAACAGAATGATGTACTGATGTTTTATTTCATTCTTTTGGTTGTAAAGGGTGATCCAGAGAAATAGGACCCAAAAGAAACCCCTATAACTCTTAAAGTATAAGTCCTTTTATAAAATCATACGCATCATTCGAAAGAGGATAGTTACAAGTTTGTACAGGATTGTATAGGTTTTGACAATACAAGACAAGATAAGATACAAAACAAAATAAAAGTGTTAGTTAAAACTAACCCTTCAAGATGACTGCATGGACTGTGGAACAGCTGCGTTTCATAACTGAGCAATATTATGAGCATGGAAGAAGTGTAGTTTCAGCTCAAAGATCTTTCAAGACAAATTTTCAGATGTCAAAATCACCTTCTAAGAGCTGAAACTACACTTCTTCCATGCTCATAATATTGCTCAGTTATGAAACGCAGCTGTTCCACAGTCCATGCAGTCATCTTGAAGGGTTAGTTTTAACTAACACTTTTATTTTGTTTTGTATCTTATCTTGTCTTGTATTGTCAAAACCTATACAATCCTGTACAAACTTGTAACTATCCTCTTTCGAATGATGCGTATGATTTTATAAAAGGACTTATACTTTAAGAGTTACAGGGGTTTCTTTTGGGTCCCATTTCTCTGGATCACCCTTTATATATAAACGATATTATTTAATTATATGTATACCAAATGGCTGGTTAGGCCTTCTAAACCGACTGGCGGATTTCTAAGCCAACTGTCAAGAATATATGCTTTAATTAGATAAATAGCGCAATGTGGCAACTCAACCCTAATAATGTACACCTGAACAAGCCATTTACGCCTTCTAAGCCAACTGGCTGATTTACACCTTATAGGACAGCGGACGCTCGGATGAACTTTCATTATGGTCTGGCTGGAGCCAGGCGAACACCCCTCTCTCCTTCTTAGGTTAAGGCTTAGGTTAGGTTCCCCTTTGGGGGATGAGGACATCCCACCTTCTCCCCCAAAGACCCTCCTCCTTCTCCTTTCTCTCCCTCTCTTAGGTTAAGGTTACCCCTTTTGGGGGAGGTCATCCTCCCTTCTTCCCCCAAAGCTCCCTCCCCCCTTCATTGCAACTTGGGGATAACCCCTCCCTCTTGTTGCAGAACCCTCTCCCCCCTTTGCAGCATTGACTTGTTGCATAACCCCCTCCCCTTCATTGCAGCTTGGGTGATAGCCCTCCCCGTGTTGCATAACCCCTCCCCTTTGTTGCATAACCTCTTGCAACATTCCCTTTGCAACAGTGCATTATGCTCGTCCATTTTTCGCCCATACTACTAGCGGCCAGTTCCTCCTCATCTCATTCAGCCTCTTGTCTTGCTGACTAGCCAGATTCCTTTTGCCTCCTCTCATAAATTTTTAGGTATTACATTTGACATAACCTTGGCTTGGAATCCTCATACTGCTTCCTTTGTGGAGCGTTGTGAGGGTTCCTTTAATATCATGCAGTATTTATCCAATAGAACATGGGGCTCTAAAAGGAAGACTCTATTGTAGTTTTACAAATCTCTCATCTGGTCCAAGTTAGATTATGCTTCATTCCCCTATGATACAACATCCCCATCTCTACTTGTAAAATTAGATAGAATTCAGTATAGGGTTATTCACCTGGCTATTGGAGCCCTCAAATGTACCAGAGTTGACACCTTGAATGAAGAGCCCTTTCTCCTTCCTCTAAGCCTCCGTTTCAGTAGCTGGGTATCAACTATGGTGCCAAAGTGATGTCATACGACCAGCATCCCATCCGGCCTTTCTTTGTAGATTTCTATATTTACCAGTTTTATAGGTTGAGACTCCATCCACTTCCCTTCTTTGGCCGATTTCAAGATGGATTGACTGAAATGAGCCTTTCTTCAGGGGATATTGCTACAAGTTCCCTATTACTAATCACGAGTTGGGTTCCAATAGATATCATTTATGACCTTAGATTTTCTTCTGCTTTGAAACCTACAACCTGTGCTAATAACTTTCAGTGTGAGTTTCTTTCATTGAAAGCATCATACCTAGATTTAGGTCACAAGTTTCTTTTTATTGATGGTTCGAAGTCCCCAACTGGAGTAGGTTGTGCCTTTAGTTTTGAAAGTACCCTGATGGGTTATAAGTTGCCACCTCATTGCTTAGTATTTACAGCTGAACTGTATGCCCTTTACAAAACAGTTCATTTTGTTTCTGTAAATTCTACACATCGTAAGTTTCTCATCTGCTGTATTCTCTCTCAGTTCTAATGCTATGAAGTCAGGGAATGCTACTCATTTTCTGATCAATAAAATTATTGTTTTGTTAAAGTCTATTCCACATTAGAGTTTTGTTATTATTTTTGTCCCTGAACATGTTTGAATCCTGGACAATGAGGTGGTGGACTTGGCAGCCAAGTCTGCTGTGCACTCGGGAGAGGCGGTCAGTCTTCGTTTCTCCCTGCAGGAGGTTCTGAGTTTGGCAGTCTCTTGTGTGCGCATTAGCTGGCAGTGTCAGTGGAATCGTAGCAATAGTTTTCTCAGTGATGTTAAACCCCTTCTTCAGGATTGGGAACATCCATACATAGGTAGCCGAAGAGACCAGACTGTCCAAGCCCGGCTCAGACTTGGGGGTGTGTCTTCTGACCAGGGACGTATCCAAAGGGGGGGGGCGAATGGGGCGGTCGCTCCCCCTTGGACTAGAAAACATATTGTATGTAAAATATTAATTGTATGTAAATATTAAATAGGTAATCATTATAAATGCATTTCATCAAATTACAGTTGTTCGATTGTCCGGTTTAGAAAACATCATCAATTAAAAATTGTAAGAAAAAAAATCGCTAGAAGCCTATAATTAGCCTGAATCTTAACATGTAAAATTCATCATCAAAAGTTTAATTTCGTTATAAAAAAACTTATACTATTCTAATTTAAGACAAAAAACAACAATTTATATAGCTATTTCCATGCTGATTTTTATGGCATAAATATCACAAAGTTATTTTATTAACATATAGTCATATTAATGTGTTTATATCTAAAAATCATCCGATGAAAATAGCTCAAAAAGTCAAGTAAGTCAGGTTAAAATGGATGGCATATCTGGCTATTCGCTGGCAACGCTGGTTTAAATTTGAGTGTTGATTCGATATGTTTTTTTTGTCAGAATTGACAATGTACATTTATCCAACAATTATGTTTCGCTGAATTATTTTATTATGTTTGGTTGAATTATGAATTTGATTGAATTATGTTGAATTTTGTTGAATTGAATCATGTTAAATTTGGTTGAATTATTTTATTTAACGACTTATATTATTTTATGCCTATTGAGAAACATTCACGATGCAATTTAGCAAAACACCACAGATGAGTACTATATCATCACCAAAAATGATGTAGTAGAGATGTTAGAAGTGAATGTCAAGATTTACGGCATCGCGATTCTAATGCTAAGAAGAATGCACTATAAAAGATAATAGTTTATATATGCATTTGAAGAAATATAGTATAAAATACGTAGAACATTATGTCAATTGATTTAAAAAAATCAACATTGTTTCTGAGGCTAGGTTATATGGAGTTATTACAGTGTTGTAAAAAATCCAGTGTTGTCAATGGGGCTGTAACTATATGTCAATGTGTCAGTTTAATACTGGCACCCAATACATTAGCAAATTTTAGTGTTTATAATAATTGTGCAAATGCAGATTAGTGCTGAATTATATAAATTGAAAATAATTTAGACACTAATTTAAAAGTATATGCCAGCTTTTGTAATAATTGGTTATCAAGGTTTAGGTTGACCTAATTATATGTGGTATGATAGTTTTATCAATAAATTAGTCATAGTTGTGCATAATTTTCTTATCAATATAAATGATGTACATTTATTGAAAATTTAAATCTATTCACTATGTATTTTGAGTATCTGAACTATCTGTTTAATGTGATTAATTCATAATTATGTAATCTATGTGTAACAATCACATATATTGATACTATTTATGCTTGAAGTATTAATGAATGTGTATTCTTATGATATGTACATAAAGTATTTCTTAAACTCAACTCTATGTTAACATTAGAATCAGACAATTTGCGTTTAAGCGATGCAGACGAAGTTTTGGACAGATTTGCTCGTAAAAAAGCGAGACGATTGAACATGATGCTGGAATAACACTAGAAACCAAAGAAATTATCGCACAACAATCGCTGCACTAGTTTTGTGATCAAAAAGTGTGTCCGTAACGTCACAACTCCCGGTTCTACTTTGGCTGTTGATTTATTGATCAAATGATCTAATACTCTCTTATGTGCTAGTTTTGTGTCTACCTGACTATATGCACTTGAGTAATTGAGTATGTATATCTGTGGTGTGTAATCATTTCCCTGTATATAAATTTGCCAGGCCGTTAGATTACGTAACTTATAAATATTGATTTCGCTGTCAAATTTAATAAAAATTAATCCCAATTACAATAAATCTGTATGTTTACCTGCCCTTTGATCGTATTGAGCTAGCATGAACTATTTGAAAACGTACACAGTGTAACCTGTTTATATCACATCGCTTTGGATCATAACTCGGTTGATATTACTATATTTGATAAACCACGTACGACTGATATTCAACACATGAAAAATGCCTTGCTCAATATCACTAAAGAAACTGCTTATTATCACGTTTTTCTAATAATCAATTGTTGTTACGTCGGTGGAAAAACAATGACATATGCAAGTTTTCAAATAATAAAACATGTTAACATGCTAAAAAGCACTAATGCAAAAGACGTTCATTATCATTTCATCCTACACCGAGACCGTGATATTAAGCATGTTACATTGTATCATAGTAGTATAGTTGAATGATGAAACGTAGGTATAACCTACAACGTTCCCTTCGCCCCCCCTTGAGCAAATCCTGGATACGTGCATTATTTTAGTGCCTGTCCCATTCCTACCTGTCTCCATTGTAATATGACTCTCACATTGGAACATATTTTTGATTGCCCATTTTTTTTGCACTGCAGAACGGCTTCATTTCACCCTCTCTACCGACTTATCTTGCCTTGTGCCTTCTAAGCTCATTTTAGATTTCTTAAAGTCAGTCATTTTATATTCCTCCATCTAATCAACAATCATCCTCTTGTGTTCGGATAGTTTTTCATAAAGTACCAGTACTATCCCTTACTATGACTTCATGCTTCACTTTTTCCGTGATCTGGAGCCGACCCCAGATCTGAAGATGGATTAACTTTTTCCTTCCCTTTGTAGACAGATTTTCTTTTTTTTGCAGGTGTAAATGACCTAAAGCTGTTGAACACACTATAAACAGACCTATAAATAAATATTTTGAACTTTGATTGCTTGGAAGCAGACGGCTAGCCTTGAATTGTCAAAATTTCGGTGTTTAAAGTGTGTGAAATTTAAAATAAGAAATAATTTTCATCGAAGGTTTTCCCTGTAAAGGAATTTCTGCATTAACAAAATTAGATTTGGTCGGATAGAAACAACAAATTATAACGCCAATAATCTAAGAGTTGTCTCTGCAAAAGAGGACACGAAGTTGGAAGCCAGATCTCGCGACTTCCCATTAGTAACCTGCTTGGCGTATTCTCTGTAAACAAACTCCTATTTCAGGCTATTTGTACAGTTAAAAGTGTCAGTTATTTAAATAATGAATGTTGTAAGTTTAGGTTTAGGTTAAGTTTGGGTTTCGTTTAAGTATTGAATTTATTTATTTAAGCAGCTAATATTAGGTATAGAATTTACTTCGTTTGTATTTATCAATATATTAGTTTCTTAATTTAATGTTTTACTGTTCTTGGCTGGGGCGACACTGCGCTATAAAGGGGACATACACTTATTTGCTTAGAGAATCCTGGTCACGGTAACAATACCAAGGGCCCTCACCTTTGTCACAAGTTCCTCCTATGGCACTTTGTCAAAAGTTTCTTTGAAGTCTAAATATACTATGCCTACTCTCCTGGAGCGATCGTATTCAGGAAACATGTGGAAGAATTCCAGCAGATTAGTCGGACAGGACCGATACTTACGGAAGCCATGCTGGGAATCAGTTAAGAAGTTGAGCAATTCCAAATAATCTACCATTCTTGCAATAATTATTGATTCCAAAAGCTTGCCTACAACAGATGTTAAGCGAGCCGGCTTGTAGTTGTCAGGTAACTCCTTGTCTCCTCTTTTTTAAGACAGGAGTCACATTGGCCAGCTTCCAGTCCCTTGTGCAGGGCCGCAGAGAGCTGCCACGGGCCCAGGGGAAAGATTGGTATATGGGCCTCCCTGTTTACTCAGTATTCTATGAATGTTTTTGGTGTACATAACAAGCAAACTGTTACCCAAGACATCGGCAGACTTAGATTCCCAGTCTATCCTACTACAATTTAAGTTCCCTGTAATTAAAGCTAGTTTTCCCCTCTATGGTTTGACCAAGGGTGCTCTAAAGTTCGAGATTCAAATCAGCAGACTACTGTAATGGGGTTTTCTATATACTAGCATTACGTGCAAACTTATTTCACAAACTGAGCTGAACTCAGGTACTGCAGACGTAAATATCCAACTTTCGTTTACTGCTATGACGTCGAAATTTTCACTAATAACTAAAGCTTTAAGATCGTCAGATTTATTCCTAATAGAGCTCGCGTTAAGCTAGATGATCTTTAGGGTGCTTATAGCGAGTTGAGCTACTCTAGCATAGCCTCGTTTCCCGACGATATTACTGGGATAGATTCATCTTTGGATATATCTGTACAAACAGAATCATTCACCACTGCTCGAATAGACTCGTTTGTCAGAGATTCCACTAAAATTAACTCGTCCTTCAGAGGCTCTGCCTCATCGGTCTTGTCTGCCAATGGCCCAATACTTTTTTCCCCTAGTCCTAGTTACCTCTAACTCCCGTTTAGTTTATTGATTTTTGCTACCGGAAAGCAGTTGACATTTTCATAATTTTTTCCTTTGCAAAGTAGTGCGCCTGTTCACAGACTCCTTCAAGGTCTGAGAACAGCTTGTACTTATTTTCTAGTCTAATGCTGGTAGAATTCTCCACGACCTATTTGGCCCTTGATAAATGCCTGGTATGCACAATCCGGAAATCGTTCTCTACCTGCTCTATGACAACGGCGTCTTTATTAATATTTTCAGCTTGGAGTAAGTTACTATCAACCCTATTGGATAACAGAGCTAGTTCCTCTTCTACTCTGACAAACTTGCGATCTAAGCGTCTGTAACTGTCGGCCACCAATGTCCCAGTGCCACTGGTGGCTACCAGCTGCCAAAGTTCATTTGTCAGACAATCATTTTTAATTTCTAGCCTATTAACCACGTCCCTAAGAAGACTTATTTTCTTATCTTTGTTCTTTTTTGATTTGCAAAACAAACTGACAAGGAGAACAATTCGTTCATGAAATTGACTCAGAACGAAGAGGGCCAGTGTTTTACAGTACACGAGTAGCAGATGTGCTTTAGGTAGTGGGGAGGGAGCCATTTCTATTACCAGCTATAGTGAATACCCGATTTTAACTTTAATTTTAATGTATGAATAGAAATTAATATTTCTAGTACTATTACAGTCTCACAAATAAAGCACACCAAGCACGTGCCAGGCACACGAACACGCGACATCTTCACGTGGGAGATGGAGTAGAAATAAGTGAATAAATAATACCAATTATGGATTTTGAAACACTTTTGAAACACATTCAGAATAACACTATATATCGATCGTCTATAAGTATGTTTCATGCGAGTAGAAGTTACTTAAATTAATTTCAATGAACTAATTAAATAAAAATAACACTAAAGTAAATATAAAAAAAGATAAATCAATGCAAATAATCAATACAAATAATGCCTTCCTAGGCTTCCTAGTTGCTCCCCGAAATTAGGTGAAAGGCTCCAACTCCAACTCCAAACTGGAAGAATCAGCTCAGCTAAAAGGCACGTGGTGAAAATGGAAGTGTACTAGGCCTATCAAGTCGATATGTTTAGACTAAGACTACTGTTAAAACTAATAAAATACATTAAAGAAGATTTTAAAAATGATGAATTAGCACTAATAATTATAAAACAATGGAAGATGACCAAGGCTAAGAAGCACATGGTGAGACTAGAAGTGCAGTAGGCCTATCCAGTTGATATATTTACACTAAAATTACTATTAAAACTAGTTGAATAAAAGTAACACTAAGGCAGATTAAAAAAATTATGAATCAACATTAATAATTTCAAGCAAACATTTATTTTCTACTAAATATACAAATGATCATTTTATTTAAAATTGTGTAAAACATTCAAGCGATCCGTCGAAAATTTCCAACGGCATTTATGCCTACATGACAGGCAAAAGACCGACGTCTTTCTGTAATAATTGTATATGTCTCCGAGAGAACTGGTTTATATGTGATTACGGTAATCTACCCTCGGCTTTCTGTATAGACTTCTTCGAAGCCGAGTCCATAGTCGAGGCGAATTGTTCTAGTAAATGTAGTCCTGACAGTCTAATTATTCTGTTAATAGGCTTAGACCTATAATTTCACTGCGAGACTAGTATGTAATGTCTTAAAGAATAGAAGAGAATAGAATAACCTTTATTAATAATAATAAAATAAATAAATTTTTTTCAATTTACAATGACATGAATAATTTTGAAGCTCGACTGTTTATTTTATTTAATTTGACCTTTAAGCTTTAGGCTTTACTGGACTCTTATTAAAAATAAGCAGGTAGTTGTTCTTAATTAATAATAATAAATAAATAAATAAGTAAATAAGTATTATTAATAGTTAAAACATGTATTACAATATTAAACAATATTAATGGACAATATTAAACAATATTAGTGGATATTAATCCTAGATTTTTGTTAGTATGCCATTATTAATCGGAATTTCAACTTGGTTTTAAACAAATTTACATTCACAATATTTTTTATATCGGCATGCAAGTCATTCCATAGTTTCAATCCAATGAAAATGGGTAGTTTTTGAGATGAAGACAATCTAAATTGAGGTATAACAAGCTTTGATCTACTTCTGGTCTGATACAAGTGGATTTCTTGAGTTAAAATATCTATTTACCCATTGCAAATTAATGATTTTGTTCTTACACTTGTAAATAAAAATAAAATGTGCCAGTTTGGTTATATCGTTGAGCTTTAGTAGGTTTAGCTCTTTAAATAATGCACTAGAGCAGTGGTCGGGGAACAGGGGTAAATTACCCCAAATGGGGTAAGTTTAAAAATTTTGGGGGTAATGCGTGCGGTATGAGAGACACTTCCCTCAGAGCCTCAGTCGTGTGTATGGTATCATGAAACGAAGAGGTGCTTTTAGTGCTTGACACTTTGTGCTGATATTTTTTTCGTATATTTTTATTTTATTTTGTTACATAAATGTGGCGTTATTCTAAATTTTAGAATATTACGAATTTACGTCCTGATTTTGATGTTGTTGTATCAAAAATGAAACAGCATCATTTTTCCAAAACCTGAAGTGGAGATGTTTTGAATGAAATTCTTCAGTTCTTCAATCCTTTTTACTAATTTTGTTTGTGTGCTATTCTTATGCCAGCATGTGTGGCTTTTTTTTATTTCCCCATAATAATGGATCCAATAAACATTTTTTTAATTTGAATTTTTTGTATACCATATGCAACAATTTTAAGAGCAATTGGCTTGTTTTTGTTTACTTTGAAGTCTGGGGGTAATTTCATTTTACTCAAATAGATTTTTGGGTAATACCCAAAAAAGTTCCCCGACCCTTGCACTAGAGTGATCAAGGAAATCAGCATCAGATAATAACCTTATTGCTCGTTTTTGGATGACAAAGATACCATTTAATGCGTTGTTAGCGGAGTTTCCCCAAACAAGGGTGCAGTATGTTATATAAGGAAGAACAAGAGTATGATAAAGAGTCAATAAAACTTGTTTAGGGACTACATTTCTAAGTTTAAACATTATAGCAACGCCCCTTGAAATCTTTTTCGCGATATAATTTACATGATCACTCCATTGCAACTTCTTATTTAGCATTACACCCTTTGGCATATATATTGTCGAAGTAGGCCACCAGACATAATTGTTTTTGTGGTGGGCCTACCTTTTTTCTATTTAATTAAGCGCACACATATTCACTACCCTTTGTGAGAAGATTTAACACGTCATCTCTTGTCTGGAACATTATGCGACTGAGATAGTACTGTGAATCAGTGGAATGTTTCTTGTAAGTTTTTGCCGATGCCAGCAGTGGAAAATTCTAATACATTTTCTTACGTATTGGTATTATTTATGTTGTACTGATTTCGGTGACAGTGCCGAGCGGAAAGTTTGGTATGAAAGAATGTTTTCTTACGTCTTGTTTCATTGATGTAGGTAATTCCTCTATTTCCAAAAGGTTCTATCCAAAAAATCTGAGGCTATTCGCAGTTATACAATATAATAAGATGTATTATTTGTATTGAAATGTAACTTGTAAGGTACTGTATTAAAGTGCAACTTGTAAGGGGCCGTTCAAAAATTACGTAACGCTATTTTTGCTAAAACTTGACGCCCCAGATCCCCCAGGAACGTCGTTCTGTAACGCTAGACCAGACACCCCCTAAGATGTTATGTAACACTTCCCCCACCCCCACACGTTACGGAAGGTTACAGGGGAGTGGGGGTGTCAGGTTTTAGCAAAAATAGCGTTACATAATTTTTGAACGGCGCCTAAGGTACTGTATTGTACGCGGGTTTAGGTCTGGGGTCAAGGTAAGCTTTGCTGTAAACTGTAATGTAAATTGTATAATAGATGTGTATAGTTTGTCATGCACAGTGTAACTCACTACGTGATAAAAGAAATTGTATTTAAGGTTGCGTATTATATAAACTAATTATATATTTATATGAATGACGATGAGGTACAGCACCCCATCATCGACATCACGGATGATATATATATATATATAATAGTATGGCCTCCTTTAGCAAATAAATAGATTTAGCGTCAACTGCTTCATTTACCGTTTTATTTGATAGTCGTATATTCTCTCGTATATAACCATCAAATATGAATAATTCAGAAGTATCGGAACAGATCCGTGTACCATCATCATTTAAATCCAGTTCATTGTCAGCACAAAGAAAAAATTGCCTAAAAATTCCTGAGACTAATCATAACTGCTTGCACTGATAAAAGTGACTTTGGAAGTGATGATAGACGCAGCGTTGACAAAATTGCAGAAGAGTTAAAATTCGTGAACCAAAGATGGAATGATGAAATTGGAAACGTTTGGGTTGCACCAAACCCCCCAAAAGTAAAATTCTGTGACAACGTTCTAACTTACCCCGTTGCTGATTGCTGTAGAAGGGGACAATGGGAAGAGTGCGCTCGGGACAGATTAAGATTTCAGAGACGAATTGAGGAAACTGAATCTATTTTAAAACCGGTATTAATTCGTGAACATAGGCTAAAAGTATTTAATAGAAAGCACTCTTTAAAGTATTAGGATACTGTTGTTTGTGATCACCAAATCTATGCATTTGTTTTTTCTTGTGTTTTCTGTTATTTCTTGTGTTAACATAATTTCAATTGTTAATTTATTTATGACACGTATTTGTAAATATATATATACTTTGAATATAATCATTGATGTGTCTATTGTTAACTTATTTATTACACGTATTTGTAAATATATATAACTTGAATATTTCATTTATTAAATAAATCATGTTTCAATTAGCGTTTCGCTTTCTCCTTTGTGTGTGTGTGTGTGTGTGTGTGTGTGTGTGTGTGTGTGTGTGTGTGTGTGTGCAGGTGAAAGTTCTAAGCTCTGTCCCACTGGAAAACCAGCAACGTGAGTCATGCTACTACCTGGGAATCCCTGCGTGGTCAGTTGATTGTAGTAAGCCCTTGAGCTCAGACGTGTATTCACCCGCGTAGAAGAAAATGGCTACCTTTAATATTGCTTGTTCAACGTTTATGAAATGGTATTCAGCAAAGTGTCAGGATGTGGTGGATACCGGAAAACTTCCTATTCCCCCCTCCAATGCTTCTTTTAAAACCACATTGGATCGTGCGAAGGAGCAAGATGTACAAATACTCTACGGATGTTCTGGTGAGACCGTTGCAGGCTTTCGTTGCACAGACGATGTGCTGAAGTATGCTGTAGAGCTAAACTTTATAAAGTCTCACATATACCGTGAAGTAAAAGAAACAACGCGTGCAGAAGAGAAGCAGCAGATATGGATAATGAGTCTTGTGGATGGGTGGTGTGACAAGCGGTATTATGTCATGTTACACCATGTCGATTACTCATACCCTACGACTGAAAATGTGAATCTCGTCATCATGGAGAATCTTAAGTATTTTTATCACTATATTAATGTATATCATGATGAGGTTCGTAGTGAGGTTGTGGCTAGTGCCCTGCGTGAGTTTTTAGCAGACTTTAGAGACGAATATCGTTTGCTAGGCAGAAAGGAAAAATATGAGCATATGTTCCTCTCAAATAGTGCGCCGGAGTGTGAAGATGTTTAGGAGAGATAAAACATTATAAAATGTGCCTAGTTCGTGAAAATTATCCTGAGGGAAACTGTCTGGTGCGTATTCTGGTAGTGATAAAACGTTAAAACCGAAATTAATTCTTGTACCGGAAAAAAACCTACCCAATATAATGGGGTACAACAATTCGCCGCACACGTTTCATTAGATTATGGTGCGACTCGCACCTCACGGATCATACGAGTTCGAACAAACCCATTCACGTATCACCAGGGTGAGTCAACCGCCCATCGAACCGTTCCTGCCTACCTGCGTGCCTCACGCGGCTCATAGTTATCTCAGAGCTTGAACCGAGTGGACGTGCGCTCCTCGAATACGATGGAACTTCCTTTGAGCAGCATTCTCAACGCCTCGTACGATGTGTCCGTGACGAAATCGTTGCGCGTGTTCAGGCGTAAATCCGGTACCGTTAGCTATGTACTGGAAACGGAATGTAGACAAACAAACAAACGGAATGTTGTTTATTTAAGTGTTGAGGAGATGAATAGAATCTTCGTGATAGTTGAGAAGTGGAGTGAAGATCGTTATAAAATACCTGCTAACGTACGTACAAGAAGAGAGCAGATTAGTGACGCACCCTCATACGCCGTTGTATGTACGTTGTGTATAAATAACGATCGGCCATGCATTGATATACGGCTGATGTGGAAGAATGCTTCTGATAATAACGCTCTAGTTCCTACGCGAAACCGTTTCATCCTCGACAGAATGTTTGAAATCGTCGGATTCCGCAAGCTGAAACCTATATTAGACGCGCGTGTTACGGATATGCTTTATTTTGATACAGTACTTGAATACGCATACACCGCTCTGCTCGATGGGTTTACCGAGTGTAGGGCTGAACAAGGTGAGAATGGTCTAGAGCTGGACGTTTATTTAAAAAGTTTAAGACTCTTTGAAATATCATGAACTTTGGTACAAAGCAATTGATCGGTACAAGGCTGAGCTCACCTACACCGTTCACCCTGAAGAACTATTTCTTTATATAGCGAGCAGTTGTCGTAACGATTTAGAAGATTATTTCAATTGCCGCTATGTTGAGTGAAGATGAGTTCACGATTGAAAAGCTCGGGTCGGTAGAAATAAACCCTCGATTGGAAAGGCGTGTTTATAAACTTGTGTTTAATAATGTAGCTAACGATGAACTCTTTGTGCGTGCTTTTGATTGTATTCTAGACGTATTTAAAGATGACTTACCAACCGGTTGTAAAGTGGGAACAAAAATAGTACTGAACGATATGAAAGCCCTTCATATCGAGTACAGGTTTCCCTATACTTTAAGCGGTGAAATATTATTAAACCGCGTATACTGCGTAATGCAGAGCAATAATGATGTAATTGTAGACTCGATTAAGTGCGAGTTTAGTATTTTGAAAAAAAGTGAAATGTATTTATATATTTAACATATTTGTGTGTGTATATGTATATATATATATATATATATATATATATATATATATATATATATATTGCTATATTGATGCTTATACGATTTCTTATGTTGCGCGGTAGAAGATAAAGTGTATGTATTTATTTATTTAGTTGTGTGTATATATTTCTGCTATGTTGATGATTATATTATTTCTTAGTTTTGTTTTTTGATCATTCCAATGTATATTTATTTCTATATATCTCCATAATTGTGTGTGTGTGTGTGTGTATATATATATATATTTCTCCTGTACTCATATACTGACGGATATATTTTTTGATTATATGCATATTCCTCGTTCATATTTCTTAAACTATTATTATTTTTAATTGATCATTCAAATGTATATTTATTTTCTATATATTTATAAAAACAGAATGATGTAATGTTGTTTTATTTAATTCTTTTGGTTGTAAACAATTATATTAAATGGCTGGTTACGCCTTCTAAACCTACTAGCGGAATTCTAAGCCAACTTTTAAGAATTAATTAAATAAATGGTACAATCTGACAACTTAATAATGTGTACCTGAACAATTAAAATGGTATCTGGCAACTTGCCCTAATAATGTATACCTGAACGATTAAAATAAAAAGTGGTATCTGGCAACTCAACATGAACAAGCCATTTAAGCCTTCTAAGCCAGTTGGCTTAGAAGGAGTCTATAAGACAACGCCTACTCGGCTGAAGTCTTATTATGCACTTGGCTCCTGCCAGGTGAACACCTCTCCTCCTTTCTCTCCTTCTCCTCTCTTTCTCTTGGGGGATAACGCCGCCTCCAAGTTTCATGACCCCTTGTTGCACCTGCAGCATCCCCCACCCCTTTGCAACATTGAGTTGTTGCATACCCCCACCCCCTTTGCAACATTTGAACATTATCTCTTGCAACATTCCTGCACCCTCCCTTTTTGTGGCTATACTACTAATCCAACATTTTGTGTTTTAGTGGATTTTAGTTTCGGTTGTTATTATTTTCAATTCAGTGGCACACTTTTGCTGTTGATATTTTTTTTAATAAAAAATAGTTAGAAGTATATTAAAGGTGTTGTGTTCGTATAAATTACACTATAATATAATTTATTTTTGTTGAAGTGCAAAGCTGCAAATTAGCATTGTAGACATAGCCACCGAGGCTATATACCGTATTTATGTTTCTGCAGTGTTTGAAACTCTGCCTAGGCTCTATCCTTTATTATATTTATTATTATTGTGTTAAAATATTTATATATTTATATTTAATATTAACTAACTAATCTAGATTTAGCTAATGCTTAAACATTTTAAGACTTTATTATCATTATTTTTTATAAACCGGGAAACAACCGAACGAACGAGACCTTTAAACGTACGAACGAAAGAGTGAATTTTAACCCCATAAATTGCTCAAAATGGCTTCCAAAGGTCAGGTAAACGCCCTGAAATTAGAAATGAGGGATCTAGCAAATAAGTATAATTCCCTCTTTGACTTAGTGCACAAAAGTAATAGTGTAATCAAAGACCTTGAGGCAGTAATAAAAGTTGTACAACATAATAACGAATTGTTAAAGAGGGACAATGCAAGACTGGAATATAGAAATATGGAGCTCGAAAAGAGCATTCAGTATGCACACGACGAGATAAAGGATTTTAACTCTAGTCTAAACTCGCTTACTAAAAATAATCGTACCATGGAGATGATAAAAAACGAGCACGATTCAATTAGGAATAAATTAAACAGCCTAGACGATAATTCACGTGCCAATAACTTAATCATAATGGGGGTATCTGAAATGAATAGAGAAACAAACGGCGAAACGAAGAAAAAGGTGGAGGACATAATAAAAAGATAGACTGAATTTGGGGAATATTAAGATCAAAAGTGCATTTAGATTAAAAAAACAAATTCCACCACAAAAAGCAAATTCTAGAGTTAATGACATGACTGAATGTCAGGATGAAACTCACAGAGATTTAATACTAAAAAACAGAAGAAAGCTGAAAGGATAAAAAATCTTCGTCAATGACGACGTATGTGAGGAAACACGTAAAATTCGTAAAGAAAAGCTCCCTAAACTCATAGAAGCGAGGAGACTCGGGAAAGTTGCCTACTTCCTTGGAGCGAAGTTAATTATTAAAGAAAGAGAGACTCCTCCAACGCGGAATACTTCGGTCAAAGGAGTTCACCTTGTTAGTGAAGAAGCATTCGAAGCTATGAGAACTACGAAAACGCCAGCCGACAGTCGGCACAGAGGAGGCCTGCGAATAATTCCGCGTACAATCTCAACAGTCGACTTCCCCATTCTCGGCTCAACTGGGCGGTAACCCCTTATTCCTGTATTTTGTATTTAGTGAAATTGTTTGAGAACTACTGTTAAATGGCTTTCATCGATAAAGACTTTCATAGTATATGTGCCGATATTAATCATTTCAATTCATTACCAAACAATTCTGTATCCAGTTTAGAGAATCTAGAACAGGAATCTGGTGTAGGCAATTGCATGGTCTCATCGATAGATGAGTTTAATGCCTTTGTATTACAAAAAGATATTTATACAAATCTTTCAGTGCTAAATCTAAACATTCGAAGCTTACCTAGGAACTATAACTACTTATTGGCCCTTTTGAAAACTTCTACGGTCAAATTTAGTGTTATAATTCTCACGGAAACCTGGTTAAACAGTAGTATTAAAAACCTATATAATATAGATAATTACGTTGCTTATCAAACTGTAAGAGATGGTCAGATTGGTGGGGGTATCTCTATGTAGGTGCATCAAACTTACGACTCTAACGAAGTATTTTCTCTATGTAAAAGTGACAATGAAAACCTGATTGTGAATATAAAAGACAAAAGTAATGAATACTCTGTCCAAGCAATATATAGACCACCTAATACTAATATCAATAGCTTTTTAATTCACTTAGATAACATGTTATGCAACTTTCATAAATCGAGTGCCATAGTTGTGGGAGACTTCAACATCAATTTGCAATCTGAAGCAATCTCTCATAAATTTTTAAACTTAATGAATTCTTTCTATCCTAGTCATTCTATTACCAAACCCACTCGAGTCTGCAGCTATGGCAATCGAATAACAGAATCTACGATCGATAATATATTTGTAAATAGCAATGCCCTCGTAAATTTTGGAATTATAACCACTAACATCAGTGATCATTTTCCTACTTACGCTATATTCAGTAATATTGCTCAGGTTGCGGACAAAACAACTATATACTGATTACAGAATATTCTCAGAGGTTAACAAAAGGAAATTTATTGGAGCTGTAAAAAATACTCTACTTGACTGTGACGAACCTTTAAATGACCCAGATCATATGTTTCAATTCTTCTATGACACCTTATTCCATATTTTTAATATTTGCTTTCCTTTAAGGAGAAAAACAGTTTCGCCCAAAAGTGTCGCAAATCCATGGATCACTCCAGGAATTATCACTTCAATAAAGAACAGAGATAAATTATTCAAATTGCAATTGCAGAGCAAAATTCCTAAAATACAATATACTCAATACAGAAACAAATTAACTAAAATAATCAAAATTGCAAAACATAACTATTATAACAATCAATTTTCCAAACATAAAGGAGATATGAAAAACACTCGGACAACCATAAACAATCTTCTCGGAAAACAAATTAAGAAAAATTCAATAGAGAAATTAAATGTTGATAATAAAGAAATCACTGATGATACTGCTATTGCAGACTCTTTAAATGCACATTTTACTTCAATAGCAGATAAGCTTCGCTCACAATTAATAAATAATGATCACTCACCTCTAGAATATATACCACCCAGCCCACTAAATTCATTTTCTTTTGTTCCTGCTACCTCTACTGAGGTCCAGAATATTATTGGTAAATTAAAAAATACAAAAAATAACATTCATAACATTCCTGTACCTATATTGAAACTTGTTAAAGATAAAATATCTGTAACTTTGGCCAAAATTATCAATCAAAGTATTTCCAAAGGAATATTCCCATCAATGCTAAAAACTGGTTGTATAACACCCCATTTTTAAAGGGGGTTATCCTACACTAGCAACAAATTACAGGCCGGTGTGTTCATTATCTGTGTTCAGCAAAGTTTTTGAAAAAATTGTAAAAAGTAGAATGCAGCGATATTTAGAATCCTACAATTTATTATCTCCAAATCAATATGGCTTCCGTAATAATAAAACAACGGAAATGGCTGTTTTAAATCTTATGGAAAATGTAAATATAGCAAAGGAGAACAAAGAAATAATGATATCAATATTTATGGGTTTGAGTAAGGCGTTTGATGTAATAGACCATAATATTCTACTTAATAAATTATATTGTTACGGCTTTAGAGGAGCAATCAGTGATTGGTTTAAAAGTTATTTGTCCAATAGATATCATTTTGTATCATACTTGCTCAACTAAAGCGCTCAACACAGAAATAAGCAACAAACTCAAAGAAAAACAAACAGAAACATTCAGGGAATTCATAACAACACTAAACCACTCCACAGATACATCCAGGCTACACAAGACTATAGACAGCGTTACCCACTCTAACAGCGGCATTCACACCTCACACGCGGCTATCTGTCGCGGCCAAAATAATATCCCAACATACACACAACAAGATAACATTCTAGTTAATCACTACGCAAAGATAAGTCACTTAAACAGAGACAACAACCAGAAACACGCAGACAGACAAACAGCCAGACACAAGAAAACCTACAGACTCGACACCACCATTACACCCTTCAATACAGACCAGACCACCAAGATCATCAAAAACATTAAGAATTCGAAGGCTACTGGACCAGACAACATATCTAACATACACCTTAAACACTTGGGCCCACAAGGAATACTAGCTCTCACAAATATCAGCACATATTCATACCAACACTGTATTATTCCTGACATATGGAAACAAGGTAAAATTATTACACTACTCAAACCAAACAAAAATCCAACAGAACCAGCTTCCTATAGACCCATTACTTTGCTATGCACACCTTCCAAAGTAACAGAAAGACTAATCTTACAAATCACCAACCCACACATTCCACTATCGCCTACTCAACATGGATTCAGACCTCACCACTCAACCACGACATTACTCACTAACCTCACGCACCACATCATGGATGGCATCAACTCCAGACGACAAGCTCAACGTACACTATTAGACATTACACTATTAGACATTAGTAAAGCATTTCATGCTATCCCACGCTTCCCTCTCATAAACAAAATACTCAACACAAACATGCACAATAACACCAAAAGGTGGCTGAGCAACTATCTTTCAGGAAGATACTCACATGTCACATTTAATGGCAAGTCATCCAAAAACAAGTTTTTTCCGAACGGGGTTCCTCAAGGCTCTGTTCTCTCACCAACACTCTTCAACTTATACATGCATGACATTCCAACACCCATAGATACCAAGCTTACCTTATCATCATATGCAGATGACATCACTCTAACATCCACCCACAACAACATCAACACCGCTACAAATAACCTACAAACATACATAAACAGTATACAAGACTGGCTCACACACAATAGACAATGTACGTCAAGACTCAACACGCTTAGGGTACTAACAGGCACAAACTTTGGACACCAGCAGGAAACAACATCACTCATATACAAACAATATATTCGCTCAGTTATAGACTATGCTAGCCCATGCTGGGCACCCATTATCTCAAACACACACATAAACACCTTACAGACAATACAAAACAACGCACTTCGTATCATTACAGGATGCACTCAAACAACACCAATAGAACACCTGCACACAGAAACAAAAATACTGAAAGTTAGGGAACATTTAGACGAGGGGAACACAATTCATGGCAGCAGCGACAACTAACCCACAACACCCTTGCCACTACATGTACAATCATGCACCAACACCTCGCACCATTAAGATAACACCAGAGAGACATTACAACCAAATACTCCATTCCATACCACGCCCCACAGACATCACACAGTACAGAAAACACATACACACACACCTAACCCACAAAGCACTGACACGACTCGGTCCGAATGCGTTCCTAGGTGCGAAGCCGCCACCTATTAACAGGTCAGAGATCAGCCTGAGCAGATCGGATCGAGTTAACTTAGCACGATTCCGATGTGGACATCGCCCCAACTTACGGACATATAAACACAGACTAGACGACACCTGCCACCTGTCCCAGGACACACCACAAACAATTGAACACATTATGACAGACTGTACCGCTCTAGCACAACAACGAACACAACACAACATCACTAGTGCGCTGAACCTCTGGTCCACTCCGGAGAGGGCGATCGGTTACCTGCGTGCCGCCGGCTTGCTCGATCAGGGTGGGCTGATCGGCTAAACAACAACAACACCTAAAGCGCTTGTCAAACATGGTGTACCACAGGGCTCAGTTCTGGGTCCACTGTTATTTTTATTATATATAAATGACCTTCCACGTTCATCTGATATACTGAACTTCATAATGTTTGCAGATGATACAACTGTCTCTTTTTCTTGCAAAGATGTTAATACAGCTAAGAATATATTTCATTCAGAATTCATCAGTGTAATTAAATGGTTGACCACCAATAAACTCTTCCTAAATACCAATAAAACAAATTTCATGAATTTTACTAATAAAAGAAATGTATATCTTGATGAACTTAATGTTAATGAAATCGCCATAAAGGAGTGTACTGTAACAAAATTTCTTGGTGTAATGCTAGAGAAGAATTTGCAATGGAGTGATCATGTAAATTATATCGCGAAAAAGATTTCAAGGAGCGTTGCTATAATGTTTAAACTTAGAAATGTAGTCCCTAAACAAGTTTTATTGACTCTTTATCATACTCTTGTTCTTCCTTATATAACATACTGCACCCTTGTTTGGAGAAACTCCGCTAACAACGCATTAAATGGTATCTTTGTCATCCAAAAACGAGCAATAAGGTTATCTGATGCTGATTTCCTTGATCACTCTAGTGCATTATTTAAAGAGCTAAACCTACTAAAGCTCAACGATATAACCAAACTGGCACATTTTATTTTTATTTACGAGTGTAAGAACAAAATCATTAATTTGCAATGGGTAAATAGATATTTTGTAACTCATCAAGAAATCCACTCGTATCAGACCAGAAATAGATCAAAGTTTGTTATACCTCAATTTAGATTGTCTTCATCTCAAAAACTATCCATTTTCATTGGATTGAAACTGTGGAATGACTTGCATGCCGATATAAAAAATATTGTGAATGTAAATTTGTTTAAAACCAAGTTGAAATTCCGATTAATAATGGCATACTAACAAAAATCTAGGATTAATGTCCACTAATATTGTTTAATATTGTCCATTAATATTGTTTAATATTGTAATACATGTTTTAACTATTAATAATACTTATTTACTTATTTATTTATTATTATTAATTAATAACAACTAGCTGCTTATTTTTAATAAGAGTCCAGTAAAGCCTAAAGCTTAAGGGCCAAATTAAATAAAATAAATAGTCGAGCTTCACAATTATTCATGTCATTGTAAATTGAAAAAAAAGTATTTATTTTATTATTATTAATAAAGGTTATTCTATCTATCTATCTATCTATCTATCTCGGGATCTCGGGACGATGGCCGATTTTGTCCCGGGAAACCGGGATAATGAAAACCCCTGAAAACGAGAAACCCTAATACATAGCTTATCGTTGTTATAAAGTAATGTTCATCATTATCTATATTATGTTTGAGATGCTACTTTTTACTTTTACTACTTCAGTGCGAAGTGCCATGCAGAGAAAATTTAAGGGACAGGGGCTGAAGGCCAAAAAAAGGGTACCTCTTTGGGGGTCCGGAATAATTTCACAGCCAGGTGGTACATTGTGATGTGTCTTGACTCTTGAGAGAGGAGTTTTAACGTAAAATTAGTAATTTTATTTTATTTTTCAGATTTTTTCACATTACAGATTAGTTATACAAGTTACTTACTAAATATTGGGAAACCTCTGGATTTCGTAAGATGTTAGTTAAATGAAGGTGCAACAAACATATGAGTACAGTCGCCAGTACTTACTGTAAATATTAAATGTAAATATAAAAAATGAACAGTCTAATATGTTGTGGTGATAAGTACTTAAGTGTTGTAAATGGGCAAATTTTTCCCATACACTGTACTTAGTGTTATAATGGGGGATGCGTTCCCGGGGGCTAATTTTCGGACTCGCTAACTTAAATTAATAGCCTACATAGAAGTATGACCCCCCCTTGAAAGGAAAGGCCCATTTCTTTTACTGTATTCATATACATAAAAAAGTTACTGACAAAAGGGCACGTCAGAGTCATGGAGGGAAAAGGGCAGAGACTCAAGTCCCTGTGGTCCCCCCACCCACTCTGCACGGCCCTGTGACAGTACGTATTAAAGCAGATATATTTTTACTTTTACCTAAGTACATTTCAGGAATGGTACTTCTACCTGAACTTGAGTAAATTTTTGTCAAAGTAGCAGTACTTTAACTTAAGTAACAAATTTGGGTACGTTTTAAACCTCTGATCAACAATTGATGGAGTGTCTGGGGAGGTAGAAATAGCTAAGTTATGGAGAACGAAGTACTCAGACATTCTTGACAGCGTGGGAAGAATTAATCTTATTATAAGCTACAATGGAACGACATTTGGTGGGACCAGTGAAAATGAGGGTACTTCGTGCACCCACTAGGCTGGATCCCCAAAGGAGGAATGGAACTTGTGAACGTTTTGTCCGACAGTTGGCACCCAACTCATCATAATTAGGTGGTGTGTGTATAATATTGCATTACTTGTGAAATGTCTGTTATAATACACTATACTGGAATTGAACATAAAATATATCATTACAAATCATGTATTTTATGTTAAATTATACTGTATTATAACTGTGTAGTATACTGTATTACAGTAAGTACTGCATTATACTCTAAGTATTATAATGTTATAATGGTTCAGACCAACAAAGACCCTAGGATCCACTCATGGCTGGTCTACCTGTGTTCGTAATTGTGTATTGTGCATGTCCTCCGTGGTGGCGGAGAGGACCTACAATTTTACGTGGGTTCCGAACCACAAAGCCTTAATTTTACTACCTTAAACTATACCCAATCTATCAACGTATGCGTCTAATCGATTTTTAAACATGTTTATAGACGTGCAACTAATTACTTCTACCGGCAAACTATTCTAACTATTTGCTATTCTATGCGTAAAAAAGTTTTTGGCAACTGCTGTCTCGAACCTTCTATTTGTCAACTTACACCCGTTATTTCTAGTCCTATTATATTGAGATATTTAGAAAAAGCTCTCTCTCTCTCTCTCTACGTTATCGAACCCATTCATAATTTTGAAAACCTGGATTAGATCACCCCTTGGCCTCCTAGTCTCGAGTGTAGTCAATTTTAACTCCTTACGCCTATCCTCGTACGACTTCAACCTAAGCGATGGAATCATCTTAGTTGCTCGTCTTTGAACTCTTTGGATTTTGTCTATATCTTTGCGCATAAGCCGATTCCAAAATTGGATCGCGTACTCCAAATGGGGTCTAACTAATGATTTATAAAGAGGAACAATACTATCGCGCGATTTGTACTAAAAATTCCGAGCTATAAAACCTAGCACTTTGTTAGCTTTATTGACCGCTGCTGTACTTTGTTTCGCTACTTTTAAATCACCAGTGTGACCAGTGGCGGAGCAAGCGTGTCACGGCCCCGGTGCAAAAATTATTTATGGGCCCCACAAAATTTAGATTTTAGTTTAGTTTATACATATGAACCACAAAAACCTTTCGATCCACTCAAGGTGGCCCTTAAAACTGGTTCCAATCAATTTGTGTTTTCTATCTATTCTATTCACCTCAATTTATTGATTTTAGCAATAACTGAGTAACAAATAACAATAACGTTTCGTAAAATTTAAAAAGTAGTACACAGTGATTCACTATAGTCACTAGTATTCAATAATACACTGCGGAAAATCAATTAACGTAATTTTTATTCGCACACTCAGCCACTCAGCGTCTTAGTAGTATAGCCGCAAAAGGGGAGAGTGCAGGAATGTTGCAATTTATTACGTAATGTTGCAAAGGGGGTGGGGTGTTACAAAGGGGTGGGGGCTGTTGCAAAGGGGGTGGGGGTTGTTGCAAAGGGGTGGGGGTTGTTGCAAAAAAAATCCCCAAAAGGGGGGATGCTGCAGGTGCAACAAGGAAAACTTGGAGGCGGCGTTATCCCCCAAGAGAAAGGAGAGAAAGGAGAAGAGGTGTTCACCTGGCAGGAGCCAAGTGCATATTAAGACTTCAGCCGAGTAGGCGTTGTCTTATAGACTCCTAATCAGCCAGTTGGCTGAGCCAAGGGGGGGAGGGGTACACCTGAAGGAGAGAGAGAGAGAGAGAGAGAGTAGTTGCCTTTGATTGCAAGGCATGCAACTTGGAGGCGGAGTTCTCCCCAAGCTATTTTCGTTTACCTAACCTAAGAGGCCTCTAGGGGGTTTTCCCAAAGGGCCAGAAAGAGATAGGACCAGAGGTCCTTGCTCGGCTGGGAGCCGAGCTTGTAATGACTCCGTCATCAGCTTCTCACTCTTTTATAGACCTCTATTCCGGCTGAGTTGCCAGATAGCGCCATGTATTCAGTTGCCAGATAGCAAAAACCATATAAAATACCACAATATATTTATATAGTTAATCAATTGGAAGATTCAGCCATATAAAATACCACAATATATTTATATAGTTAATCAATTGGAAGATTCATTTAAACACACGCTCCAGTAAATCACTTAATTCCTATTTAAATACCGAAAAACGAAAGGAGAAGAAACCTTGCGAAGAAAGTTGAAAAAAAACGAAACCTTGCGAAGAAAATTGAAAAAAACGAAATCTAAAGAAACGAAGAAAGTTGAAATTAACCAAAACCACGCTCGACCCCAATCCCCCATCTGTGTTTATTTATATATTATATATATATATATATATATATATATATATATATATATATATATATAATTAAATTTCGCCGAATTAAAACCAAAAAGCACGCTCGTACATTCCCCCCCAATCCCCTGCGAAGAAAATTGAAAAAAACGAAATCTAAAGAAACGAAGAAAGTTGAAATTAACCAAAACACACGCTCGACCCCAATTCCCCATCTGTGTTTATATATATATATATATATATATATATATATAAAGAATCATAATAACCGTGTCTATTTGTCAACCCTTATATATATATATATATATATATATATATATATATATATATATATATATATATATATATATATATTGAATTTCCCGAATTAAAACATTAACTTTATTTCTATTTTTATTATAAATATCGAATAACAGTGGGAAACTTACGTAGATGTGTTTGTATATGAATGAACAACTCGTGCACACACGCACACCACACACACACACACACACACACGCAAACGAGGATTCGTTTCTCCGACACGAATCACACCTGATTGCCAGAGGCTTTTTTTTTGACCATAATTTTACCTTTCTTCAGTCACCCCGACCAAAACCTCTCTTGACTCCCTTTCTTAGCGATCCTGAAAGTACTAATAATTATATATATATATATATATATATATATATATATATATATATATATATAGAGAGAGAGAGAGAGAGAGAGAGAGAGAGTTTTGTTCATTAATAAATATTAATCAGCGAAAGAAATAAGGTAGGCAAACATGAAAGTACTAATAATTATATATATATATATATATATATATATATATATATATATATATATATATATATATATATATAGAAAGAGAGCGAGAGTTTTGTTCATTAATAAATAAAGGAATCCAGTGGTGGCCAACCGATGCGGGCCATTTTTAGGTTTAATTCGGATGCGCCAAAAAAAAAAAAAATTGTGAAAAAATTACTAATAACTTGTAAGTAAAAATAAAAATATAATATTTACCTTAAATAGAAATATAATGTGAAAAATATTTACCTTAATTTTTAGTTAACTACATCTTAACTGCTTAAATCTTTGATTTTAATATTTAGTGTTAGAAGTGAAAATTTAGCACAATTCATACTAGACCTCGATGCGACACTTCAAAGTACAACCATCCCCCGGTTAACGACCTACTCGTTTATCGACCACCCGCGGATACGACCGCGACCGATCGTACCGATTTTTGGAAATCATACAATGTTTTGCATTGTATAAAAAACATTGCAACTGCTTGGGAGGATGTTACTGCGAAGTGTATGAAAGGCATTTGGAAGAAGTGCCTAAAACGATCTGTGGGTAATTTCGAAGACTTCGATAAGTTTGAAAATGTCGAAATTAATAGAAAAATAGTGTTACTCGCCAATACCCTCAATTTAGAAGTAGAAGTGGAAGATGTGGAAAACTTAGTGGAATACCAAGAGGGAGAGCTGACAAACGAAGAGCTGATAGAGTTGGAAGAACAACAGCATTTGGAGGAAGAAGAAAGAAAAGAAGAAAAAGAGAAGCACCAAAGCCGTAAAACAAGGCTTTCGTTTACCGACCTGGTCGTCGGAACGAACCCGGTCGTTAAACGGGGGATGGCTGTACTTGATAATATTTTGGGAAAAATGGAAATATTATTTTCTCGAAAACTATGGGTGATAGAAAAATTCTGAAACCGGAATCAGCATCAAAAGTTCTATAAGAAACACCAAATAGTTTTCAAGAAATGTTGTCCCCTAGTGCAATTTCTCGCCGAATTGGAAAGGTTTTCACTCCGCCTTAGACCCACAGTTTAACGTGGATTCAGAAACATCTCGTCAGGGAATGATTGCTCACTATTTCATCGAGATAATTAAAGCTCATATACAGGACCTGCATTGTCTATAAGATCTGCGGGAAACTCTGAGTAAATGGAATATTATTATTTTCTCGAAAACTATGGGTGATAGAAAAATTCTGAAACCGGAATCAGCATCAAAAGTTCTATAAGAAACACCAAATAGTTTTCAAGAAATGTTGTCCCCTAGTGCAATTTCTCGCCGAATTGGAAAGGTTTTCACTCCGCCTTAGACCCACAGTTTAACGTGGATTCAGAAATACATCTCGTCAGGGAATGATTGCTCACTATTTCATCGAGATAATTAAAGCTCATATACAGGACCTGCATTGTCTATAAGATCTGCGGGAAACTCTGAGTAAATGGAAATATTATTTTTTCTCGAAAACTATGGGTGATAGAAAAATTCTGAAACCGGAATCAGCATCAAAAGTTCTATAAGAATCACCAAATAGTTTTCAAGAAATGTTGTCCCCTAGTGCAATTTCTCGCCGAATTGGAAAGGTTTTCACTCCGCCTTAGACCCACAGTTTAACGTAGAAACCGAATGCTCTTTTAAAATATAATTAGGATATATTTCTTTATTATAAAATCCTCTCGATTACATTAGTGACTAATGATCCGGGAATAGTGGGGGAAAAATATTGACATGGTAAAGACAGCAAGGAGTAATACGAGCATTAAATCTATTGGTGAAAATATAAAGATGCCATTACTCGTCCGGACCCGTTATAGCGGATTGGTACACAAACTTATCATAGCTCCACCCAGCTACACCGGCAGCCAATCACTACGAACATCTGGCCTTAATCTTTTGGGGCGGAGCTTGGCGATTGTGCATATAAAAGGGGATATTTTTCAGTTTGGAGTAACAGTAGCTATTTTCGCGTCAGTGAATAATCATTCCCTCTGCCAGTGCATTCCTCCACCATGGACCACGAACTGTACGTCTCCCCGGATTTGTATGAAGAAAGTGACACTGCAGCATTAACTGCAATTAATCTTTTTAACGCAATTGACCGTGATGAATTATTTCCAACGCAAACCGTTGAAGATATTTGCAGTGACGCTCCTTACAATCCGACGCAAGGGACTACCATAGAAATGTAAGTGTCTATAATTCAAGAAACATGATTTATATATATGGAGGGTTGTAGTATCTCGTCAAATACTTCATTTAGATACTCACCAAAAATCGAAATTTTTTATGGCAATCGTTTTAAATGTTATTTGGTTTTACCTCTTATCGCCATTATGCTAAAATCGAAATTTTTTATGGCAATCGTTTTAAATGTTATTTGGATTTACCTCTTATCGCCATTATGCTAAAATCGAAATTTTTTATGGCAATCGTTTTAAATGTTATTTGGATTTACCTCTTAAATGAGTTTCGAACCAAAGATATCTTCACATAATGGGGTTGTCTGTATACTCTGTATATGTTTTAAAAGAATGAACATTATTCCTTTAAGGTCCGATGAGGATTTGACACGTGTTATACAATCTTTTGAAGAATCTCGTGTCATGAATACGGAGGATATACTGATCAGTCAGCATAATGAATGTCACACCGAAATAATGTAAGTGTTTTTCGATCTTTTTGGGGTAAGAAGACATATATTTTCATAAATTTATTAAATGAAAGAAATCAGTACAATAACCAACTACAGAATATACCGTTACAAATATACACACACGAACAAAAACATTATACTATACAACGAGTACGTACAATTGGAAAACGGATTTTTATCTGTCTGCATACCATTTCATCGTTTCGGCGAGTGTGGCACGGGTCAAATAAATTTAAAAAATTTATAAATTCTTTATCACATGACATATGCATGAGAAATGAGGCGCAGTACATTCCGCAAACATTACTAAAATATCCTTGTATACAAACGGGTTCCATACAACTTCGGGAATATGTAACTGAGCGAGAAATTTTACAATAATAGGGTCACTCCAGGGTTGAGTACCGAGTGAATCAAAATAGTACAGGCGCTGTCTATTTTTAAAATAGACAGCGATCCAGTGAATCCCTTCATTACCGATGACATCTGTGTTCACAATAAGACTACCGCATTCTCGCGTACTTGGCAAACTCAATGTTTCATTCTTCGCAAACACGCCGATAAATTTGGAACGTGTGACTCGTTCACTATTCATTACTTTCTGAAGTGTATTAGCATCCATTTTAAAAGTCAGTGATAACGCTCCTAAATCTATCTACTTCTATTAGGGCTTGCGATTCGAGATATACTAGTACACTAATAGGAGCGTCTATAGGCTTGGCGAATTCCAGCCGCACTGAGATGTTTCCGCTCTGCTGTGGGGTTAAATGGGTATTTACGCTAGCAGATAAGTCAGGTGTAATGTCAAACGGATAAAGGTTAAATTGATCAATGAATTCTTCCTGCGTTACCCCATTACCAAGCTCATCACAATCACCTGCAATATGGGTCAGATTACTATAGGCTCTGGCACAAAGAGGTAACACAGCGTCTGATGAATAGTCCGTACCCATTGTTCCACCCAAAGCAGTGCCATTAACGTATAGAGTTATATTTTTAAGTCCGAAATTCTCGAATTTAAAGGCACTCTTTTTATATTTTCCATTCACCGAAGCATGGTCCTGCATACCGATTAATATCCTTTTAGGAAGATTTCCCAGGGCAATGTTTTCTATCTGCTTCGATGCCAACCCTGCAGGAACCGTATATAGTTTGATTTGTACTCTGTTAATAGGATATTTCACTGTAGCGTTTAGTAAATTTTTCTCAATTTCTAGTTGTTTTGGTGAACTTAATTTCACTCGCCGTACGCGGAGGTATGTGTCCATAATGTGAACCACAACGGGCTTTGCACCCTCTCTTGATCAGCATCCAGATTTAAGCAGATCTCAGGACTCGTGCGGGTGAGCTTTATTTTCATATCCACCCCGTTGACAAGCAACTTCTCCTGGAAAGTGAAATCTGTGTGCAACCGTCCAAAACACTCGTATATTTTCTTTTTAGAATTTTTAAATTTGTCCTTTATACTACTTTCATCTTTAGTTTGATAATATCCCTCGGCACTTAAAAAGGTAGCCTTCGCTTCTTTGGAAAAGTTGAGGACATTTTCCAGATAGGCGCGTAGATGATAGTACCCCGTGCCTGCCGATATGTTGGTCTGATTTAAATATACGTCACACTGGTTGAATATGGAGTGCAGAAAGTTTGTTTCAGGGTATACAGCATATTTGTCATCGCAGACCGTTCCATCAGAATGGGCTATACGTAGCTTAGCGTACATGTGCACACAGCTTGGATCAAAAAAGTAAGGGCCTGAGCTGGGTATCACGAATTCTATAGGTGCACTCGGGGAACTAATTGTGTTTAAAGGGTTAATTGTAATAAAGTCACTGTGCTCAATAGAAACTTGGGTTGGAGGCAGCTCAAAAAGGGACAGCTCCGATTTACAGCATTGTGAACTACATGGGTGGATGAAGCGTGCCATGGCGAGTTAGAAATAGTGCCTCCTCTCTCGACAAGTGGTAAACAAACTATGATTCATGAGATCAATGTCCTTAGCTTATATCAGTCAAAAAAGTGGTCAACCATAGGTTTCATTCGCTTACAGCACTTCTTTTTTGATAGCCTTTTACGTTTAATACCACGTGACCCCTTCTTCCGGGCAGCCCTCTTCTTCTTCTTCCCGCCACCACGCATTTTTCTCTTTGCATCTTTGATGATTTCGTCCCGTGTACGCTTTAAATGTTTTTTTAGAGCTTCTTTAGGTTTAGCCCCGGCCAATATGTCTTCTGCAGTGTTAAGACCTGATTGTAGCGCTTTCCTTCCGAGGTATCTGGCACCCCTCTTCAGCAAAGGAACAGCCGTACGTAGTATGGATGAAAAAATGGATCCAAGTCCACTACCGCGCTGGTATCTCACCCCTCGATAGACGGTGAAAGGCTTTCTATCCATTATAACTCAGTGCGTCGAAAGTGTAGCTTCACTGTTAAGCTCCCGTTACCGAATGGGAAGTTTTCACCCTCAATCGTTCTTATATATATTGAGATATTGGTTATTAAATTAGTTGCGACATTCACATAATGGGGTCTGTCATATGTAATACTCAAACTCCTTCCTCTATGGTTGGGGATGTGAGCAATGCGCAGCAGGCGTGCCTGGGTATCCCCAACAAACTGGTGCTCCACTATATTACTGTAAATATAGCACATGTCTGGGGACCTTTCAGCCAATTTCTCCATCTTCAATTGATACATTAATCTGGACAAGTCATGCTGTGTCTCGTGAAATGTGTCTCTTTGGAAGGCTGCGCTATATCGGCCATTGGTTAGAATTTTGAACTTTCTATGGTCTTTAATACGTCTGTTAGTCTTTGATTTTAGGATTAGTGTATGTGCAGGGTTGTTTACGATTTCGTATACTAAATCATTCGTAAGGTTTGAGTTTCTTAAACTTACGTTTAAGCCTCTCACAACATCCTCGACCGAACCATATTGACCCGGTCCTAGTCTTACTTCTGTACTGTAATACCGTGCAACCTTAGTCCGAGCGATACGCATAGTTTCATCCATAGCTACCCCAGCTTTTTCACACTCGTCAATGTCTCTAAGAATCGTAAAAACGGTTCTTTATGTTCAATATTTAAAAAGATGGTGTCCAGCTGAATTTCGCATATCCCCACCTCATACGAATCACGACCCAATTCAATGTGCCCGTGGAGTTCTGTTACAAAGTTGGCTAGTGTGTTGTTAGGGTGTACAGACAGGGACGAGGAGGACGGGAGTGTGACGTAGAAATGGTTAGGAGCCATGTTGCATACTATTTAAGCTTCATTATTGCATCAGCTTTTATATAGGTGTTGAAGCTTTCTGGGTACCCTAGCCATTTCACCAGGTACATTTTTCTCTTTCCTGAACCTTTGCTTCCTAAAATTTTCTCAATTTTAAACACATTTTTTCCTAAATTAAACGCGACTTTCTGCATTCTCGCGTAAAAGCCTCCTGAGATTTCTTCCCCATTCAAATCTTCAATGTAATACATCATTATCTCACCTTTAGGCCTCATAGCCCTAACTTTAAAAATCTCGCGTGTCCATCCTTGCTCAAAACCCTTGCGAATTTATTCCCCGAACGCGACAGCCTTACATAATCATTGATTTTGAAGCGCGCCGAGTGTGGTGTTGGTGATCATCTCTTCTCGGGAGCGTACCTCTTTCTAAAACTTCGTTAGGTGTTGTCCCAATCGTGCGATGGTGTGAGCGGTTGTAGGATGATGCAATGATTCCAGAATGTCTAGAATCTGTATGTGTTTTTATGTGTAAAATAGCGTGCATGCGTTCCTTTATGGTGCGCTGAACTCTTTCAGCTAAAGAAGCCTTATGTATAGAATTGGTTGTGTAATAGCTGATATTAAACTCTGTCAACATGTTCTGAAAAGCACGGCCTATAAATTCCTTCCCCTATCCGTACAAAAATAGCCAGGAACCCTGTTTTCTTTTAACATTAGCGTTTGGGTGGCTTTAGCAACTGTTTCAGGTGATTTATTTTTCAGAGGAACTAGCCACAGATATCTAGAGAATACGTCTATTATGAATAGAATGTAGCGGTAACCATCGTTATATACAGAATATCTTTGCATGTCTGTTAAATCTGCTTGCCAAATAGAATCAATCGAGGAAGCCGTTGTCTTGGCTGTTTTAAACCTTTTTCTCACAGGCTTATGAAGCGTATAAGCGTCCTGCTCCCTCAAAAATCTTTCAACATCTTTTTTCCCTACTCCGTAAACACTTCTGTACAGTCTATCTACGCCGCCGTAAGAGGATGGGTTAGAAATGTCATAATAGCGTTTAGTTAATACGTTAGCCATTTGCGTATTTTAGAGGCGCGTGGGTAGGGTTGGTTTAACCTCTTCTTTCTACTCTTCAAAGGTGTTACCGCCGGGGGTGATGGCGTCTTCAATTGTGTCACATGTGTTGCATGTTCCAAGTCTTTTAACCTGTTCAGATTTCCTATCAATGTTTTAGGGACATTTATTTGTTGTAGTCTTGCTTTAATATGCTTCCATCCTGATGGTGATGGCCTATCCCACTTTCTCACCAGATCATGGACAATGTCTACGATATTCGATCCCTGTACCTTTGATCCTTCCACAATGATCTCACCTGTATCGGTCCATTGTATGGCTGGATCCTCATTCAATAGATTATAAAGACTTAAGCCTTTACTCATCAATGTACAGTATGTGGGAGGGTGCTTTTTAATACATGTTCGATATGTTGTGTGGCTAATCCCTTAATTTTTGGTTGGTCAGCTGTATCGTCGGGCACAGATCCTATGTCGCCATGTCCATCGTCCCCCGTGCTGTGCCTAATAACCACAGGAATCTCTGTAGGGCTCTTATAATTTTCGTACTTGTGAAGAAATTTCTGCAGAGCTTCTTGGTATAAGATTCTTTTCTCATCAGGTGTTTTTTCACTGTTTAATAGGGCTAGCAATTCGCTTTCCATTCTTTTAAGTCTGCCTTTACGGGGATCTAGATCCGTGTCTGGATTCCTTTGCAGTGAAGCGTACACCTCGTGGGGAATCACTACCACTTTCTTCATTATATTAATCTAGTCAGTAAAGGGCCCAAAACTGAAAATAAGATGGGGAGAAATGACCCTCCTGTTTGTACAATAATTCGTTTTTTCTTCGCTACAGTTTGACTTTTACGAGCGAGTGCACGTATTATGTTCTTGTAGCGGCGTAGGCGAGCCTTCTGAGGGGTTTTCATTGATACATTGCAATTTATAACGTTAAGACAGATTTCACAGATGCATTTTAAAAGTCGGCGTCGATATTTTTAATAAACATCTGCTGCATTGCCCGGGGCAGTCGATGATAGATTTTTATTAATTCACGGTATTTCTTTAGTCTCTTTGTCATTCTGGAATATACACCGTTTCAGGCTCGTTTGGAAATATATTCGTTCGTAGAAGCACTCTAAACGTGTTTCGCGGATGAAGGTCGCAAAGCAAATATCAGTAACGCGTGCTTGTAGCTTCTTTATAAACTTCCAAAAACTCCTTACGCTGATTCGGGAACATTTGATTGGCTAATACCCCAATTTGTGATACATCTCTACGTTGCGCGAATAAGACTAGATATTGCGTATTTAACGACACATCGCGCATGTATCTATTTTTGAAAATAGATTCTAATTGATGAAGAACAGCTTATGTTGAGATGGTGGGAGAATACTGTAAATGTCTCGGCAAACGTTTTATCCATCTCCAACATGAGATCGTCAATTACAATGATTGTATGTTCATTTCCCTTTAACGAATTAACGTCATATACGCCTTTGTGGAACAAAATATCATCTTGGTACTCGTTGAACACTGATTGATACGTCGAATAGCACCATATAACTTTATGCACAAATTTCGAGAACATCTCTCCCTTTTCTTTAATTTTTAAGCATAAACACAGTTTACCACATCCTGTAGGTCCAGATATAATACATGTGGATGGACTGGTGAATCTGAATTTTTCTACAGAGTCCATTTCTAACACGTCACCCTCCTAAGTGGGTCATTTACAAAATATTACAAATTTTGAGTGCTCTTCCTTATATTTTGCTTTCTTCTCCCACAGAACCGTGAATGACGATGAGGTAGAGCACCCCATCATGACATTATGGATGACCTCGACGACAGGTGTAGTTGTGATCTCCCCTGCCAACGAACCCTCACCAGCGATACCGGTAGCACGTCCAAAGCGGAGGTATGATGAAGAGAACCCCACGTCAGGTATAAAGCGACCGAAATACGCGCCTGTTGCACCAGTAATAGATCCCCAACCCTCAACCTCTTATGCAACAACCCCCCCAGCAGCACCTCCCGCTAATATTCCCCTTATTCATCCGCCACATTTGCCCCCCGTTCTGTTAAGTCTACAATAATAGATCCCCAACCCTCAACCTCCTACGCAACAGGCCCCCCATCAGCACCTTCCGCTAATATACCCCCTAATTCATCCGCCACAGTTGCCCCCCATTCTGTTGAGGATGATATAACGCTTGAGTTGGTGCGCTCCGCAGCCCCTACCCCAGCCTTGACTAGAAATCGGTATAGAGTCAGGGTCGACCTTAGAGCCATGTATAGCAATGGAATTGAGCGCGGGCTACGCCGGGTTGTACAGCGTATTGTAGAGTTTGCTCTTCAGAATCGCGACGAGCGTGAAGTCAGGACGAGTCTGTCCTTTGGATTCGGGTCAGATGACGGTGATGTAGATGATTATTGGGTGATTGTGCCATTTAGACGTTTGGCGGCTGAAGATGTAGAATATATATTAGGACGTATAATGCAGGCCGCCCAAAGTAGTATCGCCTTTAATATGGGCAACTTCACGGTAAATATTGATCGTGTATTCCGTGTTGCGGGCCATAGTGCCATACCGTATACTCTTAATTTCAATTCTCCGACTATTTACCGAAAGCATATAAACGTCGATCGTGGTTGCGGCTTTATAGCAGTACTCTTCGCACGTATCTTTACTGTACAAAATACACGGACTCAAAAGATTTGGTTGCCTACGGTCGTGGAACGTGCCCGTAAACTAGCTGTAGACTGTGAACTTGAATTTGACTGTAATATGGGTCCTGAAGAGCTGAGAATGGTAGAACAGGAAATGAATGTCCGTATAGTTGTATTTGGGTTGGATGATGGTCGTAGGACTGTGTATGTTTTTTAAAATGAATTTTCAAAAAATTTGAATGATGGTTACTTTGGGCTCTCTTTCGTAGACGTACTCCCCCACGCAATTCATGGATGCCAATCTTACCTGTCGTTATCGACGACAAGCTCATGTCTCCCCTGTGCGTGAAGTGCGCGGAAGAGGATAACGGCGATTGTAACCATATACCCCACCAGCGTAAGATCAGAGGCGTATATACAAGTCCTGAGCTGGCCCTAGCCGTACGCCATGGTTATAGAATACTGAAGATACATGAGGTGTGGAGGTTTCAGAAGCTACCCAACCTTTTCACACCATATATAAACGCCTTTTTGAAGGATAAGGTTGAGGCATCAGGGTATCCGCGAGGAGTTGATACCGAAGATGAAAAGTCTGCCTATATTCAACGTTACCGCGACCGCGAAGGTATACAACTTGATCGTGTCCAAATTGCAAAGAATCCTGGCAAGCGCTTTAGTGCAAAGTTGTGTCTAAACAGTCTATGGGGAAAATTTGCGCAGAATACCGGCAAAGGGAACATTCATTTGGCACAAAGTTATAGCGATGTCTGGGATTATGCCAATGCTCCCGATAAAGAGGTCATGGAGATCGTGAATGTAGGTAATACTTACATAATAAAGTACAACAACACTGAATTGGCCACAGATACCTCAAGGGTTACAAACATACCTGTGGCCAGCTTCACAACAGCCTACGCCCGTATAAAACTTTGGGGTCTATTGCATTCTCTTGGGCGGAGAGTATTGTATGCCGATACAGATAGCGTGATATTCACAGAGAGGGAGGGTGAATACATGCCCGCTATTGGGGAGTTCCTCGGCGAGCTCACTGATGAGATCAAGGATGAGTATGGGGACAACGCATACGCCGACTCTTTTGTCTCAACAGGACCTAAAACTTATGGGGTACGGGTCAGGGTGGGGGAGGAAATGAAATATATCGTGAAGGCAAAGGGTATTACGCTCAACCATGCGAATCGGCGGGTTGTTAACTTTGAATCGTTGAAGGATCTAGTGTGTTTGGACGATGATGAGGGCGAACGACCTCCCCAACTAATTGTAGGCACTCACAATTTTCGGGCGCAGAAGCTGGGGGGCGTGAAGGAACTTAGGGGTACGAAGGTGTGCCGTAACACCTATAGGAAACGTTACCAGTTACCTGGTACCTATGATACCGTGCCCTTTGGATACCATAACGTTTGATGCTTCTATTGTTAACTGACACGTATTTGTCTTGTATATAATCTTTGATGTATCTATTGATTTATTACACGTATTTGTAAATATATATAATAACTTGAATATCTCGTTTATTAAATCGTATTTGTAAATATATATATATATATATATATATATATATATATATATATATATATAACTTGAATATCTCGTTTATTAAATAAATCATGTTTCAATTAGCGTTTCACTTTCTCCTTTGTGTGTGTGTGTGTGTGTGTGTGTGTGTGTGTGTGTGTGTGTGCGCAGGTGAAAGTTCTAAGCTCCGCCCACTGTAAGATCAGCAACGTGAGTCATGCTACTATCTGGGAGTCCCTGCGTGGTCAGTCGACTGCAGTAAGCCCTTGAGATCAGACGTGTATTCGCCAGCGTAGAAGAAAAGATCAGACGTGTATTCAAATGGCTACCTTTAATATTGCTTGTACAACGTTTATGAAATGGTATTCAGCAAAGTGCCAGGATGTGGTGGATACCGAAAAACTTCCTATTCCCCCTCCTATGCCTCTTTTAAAACCACATTGGATTGTGCGAAGTTCCAAGATGTACAAATACTCTACGGATGTTCTGGTGAGACCGTTGAAGGCTTTCGTTGCACAGACGATGTGCTGAAGTATGCTGCAGAGCTAAACTTTATAAAGTCTCACATATACCGTGAAGTAAAAGAAACAACGCGTGCAGAAGAGAAGCAGCAGGTATGGATAATGAGTCTTGCGGATGGGTGGTGTGACAAGCGGTATTACGTCATGCTACACCATGTCGATTACTCATACCCTACGACTGAAAATGTGAATCTCGTGATCATGGACAATCTTAAGTATTTTTATCACTATATTAATGTATATCATGATGAGGTTCGTAGTGAGTTGTGGCTAGTGCCCTGCGTGAGTTTTTAACAGACTTTAGAGACGAGTATCGTTTGATGGGCAGAAAGGAAAAATATGAGCATATGTTCCTCTCAAATAGTGCGCCGGAGTGTGAAGATGTTTAGTAAAACATAAAATGTGCCTAGTTCGTGAAAATTATCCTGAGGTAAACTGTCTGGTGCGTAGTCTGGTAGTGATAAACCGAAATTAATTCTTGTACCGGAAAAACACCTACCCAATATGTACAACAATTCGGTGCGACTCGCGGATCATACGAGTTCGAACAACCCCATTCACGTATCATCGAGTCAGCCGCCCGTCGAACCGTTCCTGCCTACCTGCGTGCCTCACACGGCTCATAGTTATCTCAGAGCTTGAACCGAGTGGACGTGCGCTCCTCGAATACGATGGAACTTCCTTTGAGCAGCATTCTCAACGCCTCGTACGATGTGTCCGTGACGAAATCGTTGCGCGTGTTCAGGCGTAAATCCGGTACCGTTAGCTATGTACTGGAAACGGAATGTAGACAAACAAACAAACGGGTTTATTTAAGTGTCGAGGAGATGAATAGAATCTTCGTGATAGTTGAGAAGTGGAGTGAAGATCGTTATAAAATACCTGCTAACGTAGGTACAAGAAGAGAGCAGATTAGTGACGCACCCTCATACGCCGTTGTATGTACGTTGTGTATAAATAACGATCGGCCGTGCATTGATATACGGCTGATGTGGAAGAATGCTTCTGATAATAACGCTCTTGTTCCTACGCGAAACCGTTTCATCCTCGACAGAATGTTTGAAATCGTCGGATTCCGCAAGCTGAAACCTATATTAGACGCGCGTGTTACGGATATGCTTTATTTTGATACAGTACTTGAATACGCATACACCGCTCTGCTCGATGGGTTTACCGAGTGTAGGGCTGAACAGGGTGAGAATGGTCTAGAGCTGGACGTTTATTTAAAAAGTTTAGACTCTTTGAAATACCATGAACTTTGGTACAAAGCAATTGATCGGTACAAGGCTGAGCTCACCTACACCGTTCACCCTGAAGAACTATTTCTTTATATAACGCGCAGTTGTCGTAACGATTTAGAAGATTATTTCAATTGCCGCTATGTTGAGTGAAGATGAGTTCACGATTGAAAAGCTCGAGTCGGTAGAAATAAACCCTCGATTGGAAAAGCGTGTTTATAAACTTGTGTTTAATAATGTAGCTAACGATGAACTCTTTGTGCGTGCTTTTGATTGTATTCTAGACGTATTTAAAGATGACTTACCAACCGGTTGTAAAGTGGGAACAAAAATAGTACTGAACGATATGAAAGCCCTTCATATCGAATACAGGTTTCCCTATACTTTAAGCGGTGAAATATTATTAAACCGCATATACTGCGTAATGCAGAGCAATAATGATGTAATTGTAAACTCGATTAAGTGCGAGTTTAGTATTTTGAAAAAAAAGTGAAATGTATTTATATATTTTGCGTGATATTTCTCCTGTACTGTTATATTGAAGGATTATATGCATATTTCTATTATTATTGAAATGTATATTTATTTCTATATATCTCCATAATTGTGTGTGTGTGTGTATTTTTTTGATTATATGCATATTCCTCAATTATTATTGAAATGTATATTTATTTCTATATATCTCCATAATTGTGTGTGTGTATATATTTTTTTCATTATATGCATAATTGCATATTCCTCAATTATTATTGAAATGTATTTTTATTTTCTATATATCTCCATAATTGTGTGTGTGTGTGTGTGTATATTTCTTATTATTGAAATGTATATTTATTTTCTATATATATTTATAATAAACAGATTGATGCAATGTTGTTTTACTTAATTCTTTTGGATAATTATATGATGTTACGCCTTCTGTGTACCTGAGCAATGGTATCTGATGGAACGAAATCTTTTAATTGTTTAGTGAGACAACTCACCATAATAATGCTAAAAAGTGGTATCTGGCAACTGAATACATGGCACATAATCTTTTAATTGTTTAGTGAGACAACTCACCATCATAATGCTAAAAAGTGGTATCTGGCAACTCTAGCCATTTACGCCTTCTAAGCCAACTGGCTGATTAGGAGTCTATAATAATGTATACAATGGTATCTGGCAATGCTAAAAAGTGGTATCTGGCAACTCTAGCCATTTACGCCTTCTAAGCCAACTGGCTGATTAGGAGTCTATAATAATGTATACAATGGTATCTGGCAACTCAGTCTTCGATTAGAATTAATTAATTAAATATATAGCACAAACTGAATACATGGCGCTATCTGGCAACTCAAGCCATTTACGCCTTCTAAGCCAACTGGCTGATTAGGAGCCTATAAAACAACGCCTACTCGGCTGAAGTCTTAATATGCACTTGGCTCCTGCCAGGTGAACACCTCTCCTCCTTTCTCTCCTTTCTCTTGGGGGATAACGCCGCCTCCAAGTTTTCCTTGTTACACCTGCAGCATCCCCCCTTTGGGGGGATTTTTTTTTTGCAACACCCCCTTTGTAACAACCCCCACCCCCTTTGCAACAACCCCACCCCCCTTTGCAACAGTGCAACATTACGTAATAAATTGCAACATTCCTGCACTCTCCCCTTTTTCGGCTATACTACTAGCGTCTCAGCCATTGAAACTCCATATGCTTATCACTAGATCCCAGATGTTTAGACACTAAAAACCTTTAAAAAAGTTAGGCAAATAGGCAAAATAAACATTCAAAACAGGCAGTAAAACCCCCCATAAAAGACATTTCGAAATTTGCTTTTAAAAAACATTTAAGGGGTCCCGCGTCTTAAGGTACCTAGGCGCCAAAATTAAAATTCGTCAGAAATCGCCTCCAAAGTTCAGCAATATTCTGGCAATAGTATCTCTGTTATTAATTGAGCTAGAACGTTCATTTTTGGCTAAATTAGAGTTCTAAGTATACTAATGAAGATGTTGATGAGGTTTTGGAATAGATTTTCATATTTTATATTTTATATATATATATATTTTTTTTTTTATTTTCTTATTATGCCGAACTTTGGGTGAACTTTTGGCTGGCGATAGAGGTGAAAAAAGTAGTTCGCTTCATAAGGTTTTCAACCATACTTCTAGTGTCGTAAGGTCATTATAACCCAAACCACGCGATAGAGGAAGGGTGAAAATAATGATATCCATCAGTTTTCGCATGTGGTGGCGCTTAGGTATCTTAAGACGCGCGACCCCTCATTTACTCTAGAATAATACTTTTATATACGCATAGTACATATTACAACGCCCTTAGTGGATAATGCAAATATTAGTTACACATAATAACAATTATTTCATTTTCAAAAGTAAAGTTTAATATAGACTAATACCATTATATGTATACGTATAAATAATACATTTTACAACGCCCTTATAGTGAACAAAACAGTAGGTATTGAAAATGTTGGTTACGCAACAATGACAAGGATTTATATTTCAAAAAATGTTTTAATATAAAATAATACTATTATGCACGCTCAGTTTCTGTTATGTATATATATATATATATATATATATATATATATATATATATATATATATATATATATATGCAATGACCACGCAGTATATAAATGAATAGAAACGACGTAAGTATTAAGGAACGTCTCTGTACACGAGGAAGAGAAAATCACGAATAAATGAAAAATGAGGCGAACCGCCCGGGAATCGAACCCAGGGCCTTCCAATTGCCGGTTGGATGCGCTACCATTACACTACGGACCTCGATCATTCACAAATCGAAATTCTCCTACATAGGGCAGAAACCAATGCCCTGAGAGGGCACCCTCGCAAATCGTGAATATGTGCATTTAACTGCAATGACCACGCAGTATATAAATGAATAGAAACGACGTAAGTATTAAGGAACGTCTCTGCACACGAGGAAGAGAAAATCACGAATAAATGAAAAATGAGGCGAACCGCCCGGGAATCGAACCCAGGGCCTTCCAATTGCCGGTTGGATGCGCTACCATTACACTACGGACCTCGATCATTCACAAATCGAAATTCTCCTACATAGGGCAGAAACCAATGCCCTGAGAGGGCACCCTCGCAAATCGTGAATATGTGCATTTAACTGCAATGACCACGCAGTATATAAATGAATAGAAACGACGTAAGTATTAAGGAACGTCTCTGCACACGAGGAAGAGAAAATCACGAATAAATGAAAAATGAGGCGAACCGCCCGGGAATCGAACCCAGGGCCTTCCAATTGCCGGTTGGATGCGCTACCATTACACTACGGACCTCGATCATTCACAAATCGAAATTCTCCTACATAGGGCAGAAACCAATGCCCTGAGAGGGCACCCTCGCAAATCGTGAATATGTGCATTTAACTGCAATGACCACGCAGTATATAAATGAATAGAAACGACGTAAGTATTAAGGAACGTCTCTGCACACGAGGAAGAGAAAATCACGAATAAATGAAAAATGAGGCGAACCGCCCGGGAATCGAACCCAGGGCCTTCCAATTGCCGGTTGGATGCGCTACCATTACACTACGGACCTCGATCATTCACAAATCGAAATTCTCCTACATAGGGCAGAAACCAATGCCCTGAGAGGGCACCCTCGCAAATCGTGAATATGTGCATTTAACTGCAATGACCACGCAGTATATAAATGAATAGAAACGACGTAAGTATTAAGGAACGTCTCTGCACACGAGGAAGAGAAAATCACGAATAAATGAAAAATGAGGCGAACCGCCCGGGAATCGAACCCAGGGCCTTCCAATTGCCGGTTGGATGCGCTACCATTACACTACGGACCTCGATCATTCACAAATCGAAATTCTCCTACATAGGGCAGAAACCAATGCCCTGAGAGGGCACCCTCGCAAATCGTGAATATGTGCATTTAACTGCACTGATTTTCTCTTCCTCGTGTGCAGAGACGTTCCTTAATACTTACTGATTGGCTTATTTTAGGACTATAATGTAATAATACATGAAAATAATGGAAAAAAGGCAAATTAGGCACTTTCTGACGAAAATGGCACTTTTTCCTATAAACGCAAAAAGTAGATGAAAAAAAGGGCATTTATGGTGTTTTGTCTGAACATCCGGGCTCTACTTATCACAATGACATATTATATATAGTGGGTTTTGATAAGTCCGGATCTTTTCACTAAGGGATGACGAAATACATCATAACTGAACAACCAACCAAGTTAAGTTACAGAACAGAATTGATTAATCAGATTGATTAACGAGGAAACTCAGAAGATATTCACAGTATATGAAGAAACTCTGAAGAAAGTTCGCATAAGTACTATTTCTTCCGGTGCGTTCCGTCGCGGGTCCGCGATAGTTTTAGTTGCAGAGGGAGCAACATTCTCACACACCAGACTGATATTTTGTGTGTGTGTGTGTGTGTATATATATATATATAACTTTAATAGCCGTACCATCAATTTAAAATACAGTGTCGAGTTCCGCAACGGATTATTTATTTACATATTTACTAAGGCGTCCTACCACCATGTTTTATCCACGACAAATATATAGTTCGTTTATCACAGAGAAATACGCAATAAAGGGGGAACAAACAAAGAACGATGAACGGCAACATGCGTAAAAAATTAGTTGTTCTGACTGAAGCATTATTTAAGCTAATCTAGGACAGCATCTTCACTAGGTTTTCACATCATCTATAGTTCATGTTTTAAAAACTGTTTACATCATTAATTCACCTATGAACTATATATATATATATATATATATATATATATCAGTGGCGACTCCAGCTCTTCAAGACTATTCGGGCTCTTTTTAAATTTTCAAGTCTACATATGAGCCGACATTTAAATGCATGACAATAACTTAAGATTATCAATAAAATAAATAAATACATACCTCGGTAAAAAAATTATTTGAATTTTATTTACTTGAACATAAAGTCCAAGCGTCTTGGTTTTAAAGCAAATTCCTTTAATATTCGGTCATATAATTCCTTTTTGCTTTCTAAATCAATAAGTATTTCTTTTTCAATTGAAATCCTAGCCAGGGACGAGAGCCGTTCTTGAGCCATTGTGTTTCTTAAATATGATCTAATTCGATCGAGAACAGAGAAACTTCTTTCATTTGAAACAGAAGTTACAGGTATGGTAAGGAGGAGCTGAATCAGCTTTGTGGTTTCCGATATCACAGACAATAATCCTAGTTCGTGAAAGACTTCTAAAATTTCATTTGCAGATTTGCATTTTCTAAAGTCACTGTCACGATAAAGATATTTCAATTCGTTAACTAAGGATTTGGAGTCAATTACATTTGGATATTTAGTTTGTAAAGCATTAAGATGATGCATTGGAAAATTTTCAGCAAATTCTGGAAATTTGGTCACATCAATCAACTCAAAGAACGCAAACTCCTGAATGCAATCAAATCGTTCCCTCATTGACATTAGTATAATGTCAATTATTTCGAAATATATTGCTTTATAGTTCATTTGTTTGCCTCTAGCTCTTTTTCTCGGGGGAGAAGGCAGGTCTTCGGATTGTTCGAAGTCTGCCATTGTTTCTTGAAAAACTTTATTATACGCTTTATCAGTACGAGCGCACTCAATAAATTCAATAAAGTCATTTACTTTCTGTTGTGCAAACTTCATGTCAAGCTGCTTGCATTGCGGAAGATGAAATAGTTTTTCGGCTGCTTGTGACAATATATTTTCAAAGTTAATAAAAAACAGAAAAGTGAAATCATGCAATTTTATAAGTAGATTATCAGTTTGATTAAGAGTATCTTCATTCCATCTTGCATTGTCATCTAAAATCTTTTGAAATGCATCTTTCAGAGTTTCATGCTGCATTTTTCTTGTTGACACGGTTCTAGATCTATAGCACCACCTTGTTTCACAAAGTGATGGAATGCTGATATTAAGCTCTCTAAATAAAGCTTTTCGTTTGTACTTGAAGAAGCAAATTTACTGAAAGCACGTACATTGGAAAAGAACATTTTAGCCCCGTTAACTTTCTCTGACATTTTACTTAACACTAAATTTAACTTATGTGCATGGCAATGAATAAAATAGCCAAATTTAAAACCTTTTCCTCTCAGGCAGTTCAAGGCACGCTTCTCGAAACTTAAAAGTTACCATGTATCGCCAGAATTAAAAATTGTGCCTCTACAAGGCCGAAGGATATAAGCCCGAGTTGAAATGTTTTTTTCTTTATAAAAAAAATTAATAGGAGGAAAAACGTATTTTATTTAATGAGAATTAGAAGAAAGACTATTATGTAACCGTATGCAAGCAAATAATTATTCATTAAAAGAACTTTAAATATACGATATTACTTATACTTTCTCGGGCGTAATGTCTTGCGCCCGAGTAAAGGATCTTGAAAGATTACACGAAAACTTAATGTGTCAATATAGTTTTTTTATAGGTAGTAAGTGTATCTAAATGCGCTCAAAATTTGCTTGCGTGACGAAGGCTAGACAGAAAAATAGTAACATACTACCAGCCAAAAACCATATTTACAATTTGTATTTAAAACTTTTTTTAGAACTTAAATCTATAAATACACAATTTTATCTCTCATGCTTCTCCTTGCCCCTTGCCTCTCGGACTCAGCCCGAGAAGCCCGAGTGCAGGAGTCGCCACTGATATATATATATATATATTGAATAAAGATTTTGACACTCTTGATGCCTAAAAACATTTTGATTGCAGAAATGTAGGGGGACTCAGAATATTGCTCTCAAATTAGCGGGTAATCACCTTAATTCTGATGAAACTAAACATATGTCATTCAGGCGTATAGTTAAATTGTGGGATGGAATGCCACTAACGTATTTCAAAGTAATTCAATCGGATCCTTTTAAAGAGGCCAGTTGGTTACTTTGTCTTAAATCCCCGTTAGAAACATTTATACCGCATAAGAGTATTGTCGAATTTCACTCGGAACCAGATCTCTTTATTCTTAAATTTTCGCTTTATCTTTAAAGTTCTCTATTTCCTTCCAATCTCTCTCCTCTGCTATGCTTTAAAACTTTCATTTACATTCTTAATTTTCTTACATCTTTTGTCAGAGCTTCCTAAACAAACATTCTCGTATAAGCCTTTTGTACCCATTCTAATATTAAATTGAGGGGTCCCGCGTCTTAAGGTACCTAGGCGCCAAAATTAAAATTCGTCAGAAATCGCTTCCAAAGTTCAGCAATATTCTGGCAATAGTATCTCTGTTATTAATTGAGCTAGAACGTTCATTTTTGGCTAAATTAGAGTTCTAAGTATGCTAATGAAGATGTTGATGAGTTTTTGGAATAGATTTTCATATATATATATATATATATATATATATATATATATAACTGCAATGACCACGCAGTATATTAATGTATAGAAACGACGTAAATATAGAGGAGTGTTCTGCACACGAGGAAGAGAAATAACGAACAAATGAAAAATGAGGTGACCGCCCGGGAATCGAACCCAGGATCTTCCGATTGCCGGTCAGATATGCTACCACTACACCACGGGCCTCGATCAGTCAGAAGTCGTATTCTCCTACATAGGGCAGAAACCAATGCCTTGAGAGGGCACCCTCGCAAATCGTGAATATGTACATTTAACTGCAATGACCACGCAGTATATTAATGTATAAAAACGACGTAAGTATAGAGGAGTGTTCTACACACGAGGAAGAGAAATAACGAACAAATGAAAAACGCCAGCCCGTGGTAAAAAATAACTTAAACGTCTTTTATTGTAACGCGCGTTGTATTAGAAATAAATTAAACGAATTTAAGGCGATAATTTATTCCGGCAACTACGATATAGTTGCTATCACTGAAACGTGGTTAAATACCGTGACTCGGGACTTGTTGGGGGAATTTGATATACCGGTTTTAAACTTTTTACTAATGATAGGTTATATAGGGTTGGTGGCGGCGTTTTGCTGTACATTCGTAATTCCCTTAGGGCTATCGAGGTTAAGATAGATTTTCCGGCAGCAATTAATGCGATATCCCTTGAAGTTAGGGCGCGTAGTATTAGTTTTAATTTTGTTGTTGTTTATAGACCTCCCGTTCAACCCCTCGATACCGATACTAGATTTTATTCACTTCTTGGTAACTTTATTGATAATCGGAATAGTATAATTGTCGGAGACTTTAACTGCCCTAATGTTAATTACGAGACTTTTACTGGTAATGAGGAGGGTTTGAGATTGATTGAGTTCATGGAAGATAATTTTTTACGACAGATGGTTACCGAACCAACGCGCCGTGACAATATTTTAGATTTGGTGATGACGAACGGCGAAAATATAGTCGAAGGTTTAGAAGTAGGCGAGAGTTTAGGATGTAGTGATCATCAAATTCTTAGGTTTAAGCTATTGATAGAAAACACTAAGGATAGTAACGTAATAGAAGACCCTGATTTTCGTAGGGCCAATTTTGATAGTTTTGTGGATAGGATGAGAGTAGTGGACTGGGATAACTTATTTATGGTAATGACAAATTTGCACTGGGAAGCGTTTAAAGAAAATTTTATAAATATCGAAAGGGAGTTTATTCCTCGTAGGCCCAAGCGCGCTAGAAATCATGGTAGGCCCAAGTGGTGGACTAGGGAAATAGGCGAGTTCATAAACGAGCGCAACAGAGCGTATAGACTTAATAAGCGCAATGGCACGGTAGCTAACTTTAATAGATATATCGAGCTTAGACGTCAGGTTAAAAGATCAGTTAGGAATGCTAAGCGTAATTTAGAGATGCTTATAGCTGCAGATAGTAAACACAATCCAAAAAAGTTTTTTGAATACGTCAATAATCGTAAGCCGATAGAAGATAACATAGGCCCTCTAGTGGATGTTAACGGTGCTTTGGCTTCTGACGCTCAGGCGATGGCGGGTATTTTCAATAACTTTTTGCGACAGTTTTTACCGTAGAAGACGTAAATAATGTCTCCGACGTGGACGATATCGTTCCATTTAGTAGCGAGACTATTTTGGATGAAATAACTGTTTACGAGGGTGAGATTGCGCATTATATCGATAGGCTAAAAGTTAGCAAGGCTTCAGGCTCTGACGCGTTTTAGCCCAGACATTTGAAAGATTTGAAAAACGTTATCGCAGGCCCCCTAACGAAGATTTTTAATCAGTTACTCGAAACGGGGATTATTCCTGAAGACTTCAAATTAGCTAACGTTACGCCCATTTTTAAAAAAGGCGACCGCACAGTAGCTAGCAATTATAGGTCCATTAGCTTAACGTCAATTGTCGGTAAACTTTTGGAATCCGTAGTTAGGGATCGTATCATCGATCACTTAGAAAGTAGAGATTTGATTAATAGTAGTCAGCATGGGTTTCGACGCCATAAATCTTGTTTAACTAATTTGTTAGAATTTTATAACGAAAGAGTGCGCGAATACGTTAGGCATAGAGCGGCTGACGTTATTTATTTAGATTTTAAAAAGGCGTTCGATACAGTTCCGCATAGAAGATTAATTGCGAAGGTTAAAGCGCACGGTATACGCGGTCAGGTAGCTAACTGGTTAGAGGAATGGCTTCATGCTCGGAGACAGAGGGTCGTTGTTAATGGTAGTGAATCGGGGTGGTTGGATGTAGGTAGCGGTGTCCCACAGGGTTCAGTGTTAGGCCCATTGCTATTCATAATTTACTTTAACGACATAGATGTAGGATTGATTAGTAACGTCAAAATTCGCGGGCGACACTAAAATACGCGGTAAGGTTGTTAACGAGGACGATAGAAATAGGCTCCAAGACGATGTAAATAGGATTATGGAATGGACGGATAAGTGGCAGATGCAATTTTTACGTCGACAAATGTAAATTTTTGCATATAAGTTCTCGTAACAATAATTCCACGTACACGATGGATGATAGAGAGTTAGCGAGTGTTGACGAGGAAGTAGATTTAGGCGTACGCGTATCTAAGGATTTAAAAGTTAGGAACCAGTGCCTGAAGTCTTGCGCAAAAGCCAATAGGATGTTAGGCTTCATAGCGCGTAATTTCGAATTTAAATCGAAGAATATTATATTGCCCCTTTACAAGTCCCTAGTCAGGCCCCATTTAGAATATGCCGTTCAGTTTTGGTGCCGGTATTTGCGTGAGGATATTGATAGGTTAGAAAGGGTTCAGCGTCGTGCCATGAAACTAATTCTGTCATTGCGCAACAAGCCTTATGAAGATAGGATTAAAGAGTTAGACTTGCATTCACTCGAAACTCGGAGATTAAGGGAAAAGCTTACTGAAGTTTTCAAAATCGTTAATAACATCGATAACGTAAATTTTGACAAACTGTTCACTTTCGATAATAGTAATACTCGTAATAACGGATTTAAGTTGCATGGCAGACTTTCATTACTAATATCGCTAAAAACTTCTTTACGTTTAAAGTAATTGATAAATGGAATAATCTTCCCACGTCCGTCGTGAACTCTACCAGCGTTAATATGTTTAAGAACCGTCTAGATAGGCATTTTAAAGGTATTAACATTGTTTAAAATAAAAAAAAACAATTAGCAAAAGGAGCTCTGGGGGTGGTGATCGGGGATGAGTCTTTTGACGACTAATGCCAGCTTGTGACATGCCAGCGTGTGATATGCCAGCAAAAAATAAAAAATAAATAAATAAATAAATAAATTTAGACTAACACGAACTTAGATGTAGCTCGTATGGTAAACTAACCCACTTTTTGTTGTTCTTTATACTTTTTTGTTTCGCCTTCTTTGCATGTCTGTAACTCTTCATTGCATATCTGTAGTTTGCATGGTATGATAGTGTTTGAGTTAAGAAAGTGTTGCATGGTTGTAATGCGTTCTTATTTTACTTCTTTTCATCTTCCACCCCCTTCCGGCAGAGTGGGCTCCGTCCTCTACCTCCCTATGGAGTGGAGGACCAGTCTGCAACTGCTGGAGGTATGTGTTGCTTTGAGTTACGAATGTGTTGCATGGTTTGTAATATGTTCTTATTTTACTTCTTCTCATCTTTCACCCCTTTCCGGTAGAGTGGGCTGCATCCTCTATCTCCCTATGGAGTGGAGGACCGGTCTGCAACAGCTGGAAATGTTCTCTTCGACTGTTTTTCCGACTTGTCGGCAGTGTCCGGCGGATGATGATGGTGTCTTTCTTTCTCTTTTTCTGAATTAATTTTAACCCACGAGTGATAGGTTTTGCTACTTACCTAACCCATTACTTTCTTCTTTCTCTCTGGCTAACCTTAGAGTGGATCTTAGGGTCTTTGTTAGCCTTAGCTTCTGTAGATCTGTAGAAGTAGCTCCATAAGGTTTATCAAATCTATGTTTATGCTTAGTAGTTATTAATGACGGTAGACTCATTAATAACAAAATTCCATCATTTTTCAAATTCTGTACATGAACTTATATATATATATATATATTCTAAATGTATTGTGCCTTCAAAACATATTGTCTAGTTAAAGAGTTTTTATCAAGAAACATCAAGACTTCAAGAGTTTGAGGAATATAAGAAACCCTATGGAAATAAACAAAAGTATTAACCCCAGCATCGTGTTGTTGAAGTATTTAAGTGTAAAGTTGATGAATCCATAATATGCGGAAAGAAATACATTCATGCGGGTAAGTGCTAAAAAATGCTCTTTTTGTTTTGTATTGTTTTAATGTAGGAAAGAGACTTGGACGAAAACGCCCTCCAAGCGTATTCCACACAAAGACGGATAAGACCCTGCACACAGACGCCAACTGAGCGAGGGCGAAGAAACTGTGTCGGCAGTACACCGCACCTAACCTCTAAGAAGCTGTTTTTTGGAGAGAGTATATGTGATCTTTATAGGAAAGATCACGACAAAGGATGCGTCGGGGTGTTAAGAGAAGAGGAAGGACTGATATGTATATTGTTGAAGGCAAGGTTATAGTCGTTTTGAAGATTGTGTCGAGTAGACAGGCAGAGGAACCGAGTTTTGATCCAATGAAAGTCGCAAGGTGTTCTCTGACCCAATCAGAGATAACAGAAAGATCAGATGTCAGGAAGCTCTGGAAAGCGGATGGAGAAGGAAGCTCTGGAAAGCGGATGGAGAAGTTAAGTGTGGGATCATTGGCATAGGATTGAATAGGAGAGGAAGGGCAAATTAAAGATCATTAATAAATAAAAGGAAAAGATTGGTTAACAGAATAGAGTCCCTGAGGAACACCACTGTTGATAGCTTTATGAGAAGAACAGAGGCCATCTACAGCCTCAGCTATAGAGCGACTAGAGGGAGAATTAGAGGTGAAGACACAGGTAGAAGGATAAAATCAGCAGGGTGGCATTTTCAAAATTTAAAATTTGTACCACACTCTATCAAATGTTTTCGATATGTCTAGCGCAATAGCAAGAGTTTCACCGGAATTCTGAAAGGTGGAAGACCATGATTCAGAGCGATATGCAAGAAGATCGTCAGTAGAAGTACCCTTGGGTCCCCGTACTGACGGTCTGAAAGAAGATTGTGAGAAGAGAGGTGCTTAAGATTCTTCCTATTAAGGATAGATTAAAAAAATTTAGAAAGGCAAGAGATCAAAACAGTTCGACTATAGCTGAAGGGATTAGAGCGGCTAATCTTCCTTGGGACAGGCTGAATGAAAGCAAACTTTTATCAGAAAGTCAAAGTATCATATGAGAGGTAAAAACGTTAGAGTTTGCCTCGGCAGGAGTTAGCACTGAAGCACAAGAACAGCAGGTGAATCACCATCAGGACCGTGCACCATCCTAGATCTGATCCCAGATAGGCCAGAAAGAATATTTTTGGGGACGATTCTAATTTCAGACATAATAAAGTCAGAGGGTTGAGGAGATGGAGGAACAGTACCGGAATCGTCCATGGTTGAGGTGGATGCGTAAGTTTGAGCGAAGAGTTTAGCGTTATCAGGAGAAGATGCAGCAGCTGAGCCGTCGGGGTGGAAGAGAGGAGGGGAAGAAGAAGTGGTGAAGTTGTTGAAGAGGTTCTTAGCTAGATGCCTGAAAGAGTGCGGCGAATTAGAATAATCAGCTCTAGATCATTCAGGAAAGCCAAAGGTGTTGGTGAACATTGAAATCTAAAATGAAGATTTCAGCAATGGAGCGCGGAAAAGAATGTATTCCACTTTGGAAGTGAGGTAATTAAGGAATTTAAGATAGGGAGTAGAATTAGCAGAAAGGAAACAGCGCAGGTGTATTTATTTTGAGATTGGATTGCAAGCCGTAGCCTGAAGGTATAGAATTCATGGGCTCGGGAATACAAGAACAAGTTAGGTCATTGTGTAAATATATGCAGCATCCATCTTTGGAGTGAATCTGAATATAGAGAAAGTAAAAGGGTACAGAAAGGACGTAAATGAAATTATCTGAATGACAAATAGAAATAAAACTGATGGCGAACTAGCTGAAAGAACAGAAAGCATACTGACTTTTGTAAACAAGAGGACATGTTATAAAGGAATGGTAAAAATGCCTGTGTGTATATATATATTACTAAAGTAAAGCATACTTACATTTCCCCGATGTTGGATAGTCGATGACCTGGAGCCGGAACTGAACGAGGCTGTACAAACGTGTCAAGTAAATTTTGAACGACATCCATATTTTGATTGGTTGTGGTCCCCAACGTTTACTAGAAATAATGGATGAAGGAACAATAGAGTACTGTGACATGGAAAACTACATATATGGTATAGTAATATAATTAACAGAATATTCTTTGTTGGGGATATTATTTATTTTACATTTCTTATTTTCATCTTTTCAGCACTAGTGACGAAAATCAAAACTGATCTAAACGTATGCCTACATTGTTCAACATATCTCGTTCTCTTATTTCCCATATATATATATATATAACGGCAAGGCTTTGAGGAGTATGTGATGAATTGGCTGTAGACAGGATAGAAGAGAGAGGGGTAACCATTGTGAAACTGTAATATCTACTCATTTAATTTCGTTCTTAAACTTTAGATTTTACTTAATTCTTAATTAAGAACAATACATATAAATCCAGTTAATAATACTAAATCATGAATACGAATTAACGGTCAGGGTATGTATTAGTTTTCAACTATCATTATTATCGACATAAATAAAAATACAAAGTCATTGTTATTGGTATGTTGACAATACTATACAAAGATTTCGATGCTGGACATGGGCGTCGGCCTACGATACATAATGTATATTTAATTCTAGATTACACACGCGCAATGACTAGTCCCTAGCATTTTATTAGCATTCTGTTGTTCATCGATATTTCACCCTGTTATTAGAAAAAATTACATACATATTATTTTTTATATCGGTAATTAAAATCAATCCATAGATTCAAATAGGAGAAAATGTATGATTTTGATGTGAATATATGATAGATTGTTGAATAACGCGTTCTGTTTCGTATGAGTGGTATGCTTGACGAGTTATAAAATATTCGTCTAAGTTTGCTATTGATCACGACCCTACATTTGTAAATAAAATACACTAGATTGATTACATTTTGAAACGGAAGTACTGAAGTACGTTGTATAAGAATGAAAAAGGAGTAATAAACCCTGTTCAGGGGGTACATGCCTAAGTTAAGCCTTATAACATAGCTCCTTGAAATTTTTAGGCCATAATTATAATTATATAACCTTCGGCGAAAGCGTCCGTCTAACGTTCATGAAGATACATATTTCTTTTATTAACAAAATTATGAAATTTGTTTTAGCGTGTATTTACCTACTTTGTTGACAGTGAATCATTTCATTGTTATTATTATATTGCTATTTCTGAATTAATTATGCTCCTAGTTGGATTAATGTCTTTGCAATATATATATATATATATATATATATATAATATACTGAGTGTCCCAAAAAAGTGTTTACACATCATATTGACATATATATCAATAAGCAAAATAGGCGGATAGTAAATAGATAGCAAATAGGCTTCTTTAATGTTTAAATGTTCGAAATATCAGCCAGCAGCGTCAATACCTTCATGGTTGTGCTGCTTACTTTAATGTTTTAAATGTTCAAAATGTCCGCCACTAGCATCAATACATTCTTGACAATGGCGCGCAATAGATCGGCATACTGTTCAGATTGTTCGGAGTGGAATGTTGGCACAGGCTATTTCAATTTCGTGTCTCAAGGCCTGTAGTGTCCTTGGTTTTTCAGCATACACAGTGTTCTTCAGAGTGCTCCACAAGTAAAAGTCTAAGGGTATTAAGTCAGGAGATCGTGGTAGATACTCCGTACATCCCCTACGTCCTATCCATCTTCTAGGAAAACAAACATTGAGAAAACTTCTAACGTCATTGTGGTAATGTGGTGGCGCGCCATCCTGTTGAAAGTAACACTATTCTTCCAAAAAAAGAGCTCTGATTGAAGGTACAATGTTGTCTTGCAGCATTGATAAGTAAGCAGCACCTGTGACAGTATCCTCAAAGAAAAATGGCCCTATCAGTCCTCTGGAAGACAGACCACACCACACTGAAACTCCTGGTTGATTAAGTGTTCGTTCTTCTGTTACGTTTGGATTTTCGGTGACCCAGTACACACAGTTGTCGATTGATAGTACCATTAAGTTTAAAAGTGGCTTCATCGAACCAAACAATGAAATCAGGAAAAGATTGTTTTTCATCACACATGTGCAAAAACCACTCTCAAAATTCTTTTCGACGATCTGGATCGTCCTCATTCATTGCATGGAGCAGTCTAGGTATGTACGGTTTCCACTTTTCACGTCGCAAAATGCGATGAACGCTGGATTTAGAAACACCAGTCTCACGAGAACATTGCCTTGTAGACTTATTTGGAGAGTTTGTGAAGGCCTGTAACACGGTCTCAACACTTTCAGTGTCAGTTGAAGTGCGACGTCTTCCAGATCGGCCTTTGTTGACGTTTTGCACTGTTCCGTCAGTCTCAAACTTATCTAATCTTGTAATTGTTACCCGTGATGGTGGTAATGTTCCAAACTCATTTCTCCAATGTCTCTGTACCTCAGCCACATTCTCCGTCTTCCAGTAGTGCTTCAGAATCCACTTACGTTGCTCAAACGATAACTGCAATGCCGCCATTTCCTGTAACAAGGGATACTACTGTTATATAAGTACAATACACCATTATTATACTACTATTACTAAGTACTATAAATATACTAATACGTCATCGCATATTATATCATCTAAAGTGTGCATGTTGATATAATAATATATATATATATAACGTAAAGAACGACGCTTGTATAGGAGATATTCCGCGCAAGACGAGAAAGAGAAAACAACAAATGAAAAAATGAAGTACCACCTGGGAATCGAACCCGGGATCTTCCGATTGCCGGTCAGACGCGATAACCACTACACCATGGACTTCACTCTTCCAAATGCCGTAATTCCTCTACATACTCGCATTTGGAAGAGTGAAGTCCATGGTGTAGTGGTTATCGCGTCTGACCGGCAATCGGAAGATCCCGGGTTCGATTCCCAGGTGGTACTTCATTTTTTCATTTGTTGTTTTCTCTTTCTCGTCTTGCGCGGAATATCTCCTATACAAGCGTCGTTCTTTACGTTATTTATACTGCGTGTTCTTTGCAGTTGAATGTATATATATATATATATATATATATATATATACAGGGCGTCCCAAAAAAATGTATACACACTTTAATAGCTGATAGCTCAATTGATGTTTCTTTCTTTCCAAGTTAAACCCATTAGAATTAATAATGGCAGTCAGACTAAGCTTTGAACAAAGGAAATTCATTCTAAAATGCTACTGGAAGTGTGAAAACGCAGTTGAAGTGCAAAGACAGTTTAGGAGGGAGTTTCAAACAGATCCACCAACGCGACTTACCATCACTCGAATTAGAGATAAGTTTGAAGCCGATGGAACTGTTCAGAATGTCCACAAGAAGCGTTCCGGAAGACCACGGACATCGACAAGCCCCACAAAGCAAGAAAGAGTACTGGAAACGTATCACCAAAGTCCAAGAAAATCTGTGCGGCAAGCGAGTCGTGAGGTAGGAATTTGAGAATCGTCTGTCCAACGCATTTTGAAGCGCTGTCAATGGAAAAGTTACATTCCAAGATTAGTCCATGCTATTAATGAAGATGATCCGGACCGAAGAGTGGAGTATTGCGAGTGGTACTTGGCACGATGTGGATGTGGATTGGACGAAGGGGTTTCGTAGAATACCCTCCGCGTTCACCAGACCTCACACCACTAGACTTTTTTATGGGGATACTTAAAAGACAAAGTCTACGCTATAAAACCTGCAACAGTCGCTGAATTGAGAGCAGCCATTGAACGAGAATGCACACAAATACCAAACGAAATGTTTCGTGATGTTTGCGATTCCATTGCTTCGCGTTATCAGCAGTGCCTGGACCAGAACGGACGTCAGTTTGAAAACAGGCGTTGACAAAACAATTAAATAATGTCTGTAGATTCTATTACATTTTGAAAATGAAATGTATTTTAATAAACACTGCCTTTATAATTATTTAAAGTGTGTATACATTTTTTTGGGACGCCCTGTATATATATATATATATATATATTATATATATATATATATGTTAATATGATGTGTAAACATTTTATTGGGACACCCGGTGTGTGTATATATATATATACGCTTCGGTGGTGTAGTGGTTAGCGTCGCTGACTACGAATCCATCGGCCCCGGGTTCGAGACCAGACGGCAGCCGGCGCGCAGCAAAACCCAGCTGTTCATCCTTCCACACAATAAAGGAAGTGGGTGGTAGATAAATAGGTGGCCTAGTGGTTACGACGCTGGGCTGCTGATGGGGCGTGGTTCGGATTCCACGTTAAACTGTAGGTCTAAGGTGGAGTGAAAAGCTTGACCTTCGTCAGAATGAACAATTCGGGCGGAAGCTAACCAAAGGTAACCAAAACCCACAAGGAAAAAGAAAAACAATTCCAAGACCTTTCGTGTATTCAGAGCTACACTTCGTCAGGGAATAACGACGTCATTCCCTGACGAGGTGTAGCTCTGAATACACAAAAGGACTTGGAATCGTTTTTCTATTTCCTTGTGGGTTTGCAGCATTCATTCATTTCACGTGTTTAATTGTGAAATTCATCCCATATATATATATATTATATATATATATATATATATATATATATATATATTATTTTTTTTTTTCAGGGAATGTTCCTATGAAATTATCTTCGTTTCTAACCGCCTGTGATTGATCGACTCGGGTGTATATTGTATATAGATTTTAAAAAATGGCGGAGTATCATGCAGAATATTATGTAATTTAAACCTACCAAAGGCGATGGAGGTTGACAACGTAATAATTTAACTGTAGAAAATATCCGCAGCTTATTTAAAACGTTAGACACGAAATTAAGTCGGATTATTGTAAATAATTGCAAATTACCATTGGATGTGATGTGGGTTAAAACATTACAAGTTTTTAATTTCTCTAAAAATGAATCCATTTCTAAACCCCGAGCGACTGTTTGCTAAAGAGAGACTAAAAAATTTTATGTAGCATGGCACTTTAGTATTATGTAATAATCAAAATATGAGTCTAAATATAGGCCGAGATTTTGTAGATAACTGCACCATACATCAGTTTTCATCGTGATGAATTTGACACGTGATAAATGAAATAGAATTATCGTGAATGACTGACTTGACGTGGCATGGTTCTGTAGTAATAGGTGCTAATTAAACTAATGACTTAAATATAAGCTGAGATTTGTGGATATATATCCCTTTAGTAAGTTCATTACAATGAATTTGAAATGTTTTAATAAAATCAAATCATCGTGAACGACAGTGTGTGTATATACACCATTATTTACACTTGGAAAATAATGGAGAAACTAGTCCCTAATCTTACTCTGAATCCCATAACTCCCCAAACAACGGTGGAAGGTAGAAACGGTAGACTGTGTCGTATTCCCAAATTGAAGGCGAGACAGGGAACATCCTTAACCCTGAAAGAAAATAGTTTTGTAGTGAGAGGACCAAAACTATTTAATCAGCTGCCCAAAGACCTAAGAAACACGAAGGGAGTTGCAGTGGAAATCTTCAAAAGAAGACTTGACGCCTGGCTCAGAACAATCCCCGATGAGCCGGGCGTACCTGGCTATGTGAGGTGGAGAGCGCAAGAATCCAACTCACTACTTCACCAGGCCAACTCGAGAGGAGGGGCGACACGCTTGACCTTCGCGAAATGAGAAATCATCACGTGGAACCTTTGTAAGGTTGTAAGGTAAGGTAAGGTTATATATATATATATATATATATATATTATATATATATATATCCTTAATTACCCCTGGTTTAGCTACCGGTCAAATTGTTCATTCTGACGAATGGACGTGGAATATTAACCATGCCCACCAGCATCTCGCTGTATTAATCACTAGTCTACCCAGGGGTACCCATTTATCTACCAACCAAATTTATTATATGGATGAGTAAACAGTTAGGTTTGTTGCGAGCCGCCTGTCGTCGTCGGGGTCGACCACTACGCTACGTAGTCAGCGATGCTAACCTGTACACTGCCGAGTTGCATATATACGTGTGTGTGTGTGTGTATATATATATATATATATAAATATATATATATATATATATATATATATATATATATATATATACAGGGTGTCCCATAAGTCCGGCATCATAGGAAAAATAATAAAAAAAGGCGAAACAAAAGCTTTTATTTACAGAACGTGCTCAATATGTCCACTATTGTTTTCAATACACAAATTCAGACGTGATACCCAGTCAGCAAGCACACGGTGAATGATGTCAGGAGTAATGGTGCTACATGCCCCAATAATGCGCTGCCGCAAATGTTCAACACTCCTAATTTTCTCTGCGTATACCAGCGCTTTCAAGTGGCCCCAGAGATAAAAATCTAGTGGCGTGAGATCCGGGCTTCTAGCTGGCCATTCCACAGGCCCTCGACGTCCTATCCAATGACCAGGGAATTGTTGGTACAGGTATTCCCTTACTTGGGTGCTGTAATGTGCAGGAGCGCCGTCTTGCTGGAACCATGTTGGGAAATTTCCTTCTTCGTTCAAGACACTGGGAAATGCTTCTTCCTTGAGCATACGTAGGTAGGTGCCTCCAGTGACATGTTCATCGAAAAAGAGGGGGCCTATGATGCGATCCTTCCAAATTTCACACCATAGCATCACCAGAGATGCACCTTGTTCCTTTGAAGAGGTATACCAGTGAGGGTTGTTTTGAGACCAGTAGCGGGTGTTCTGTCGATTTACCTCACCATTTCCATAAAAAAAGCCTCGTCACTGAACAGAATGGTGGACGGGAAATTGGCATCCCGAGCATATTGGTCCGTAGCCCATTCACAAAATTCCATCCGCCGGTCGGGATCATCTTCGCTTAATTTCTGTAGGATCTGAAGTCTATATGGATGCCATTTGTGAGCCTGAAGAATGCGATGGATGCTACTTTTCGACACTCCTGTCTCGGCGGACAATCGCCGAAGAGACTTATTGGGACTTCTGTTAAAATGAGCCAGGATAGCAGTCGCTGTATCATCGTCAGTGGACCTCTTTGAAGGTCCACTGCGTGGTTTATCTTCTATAGATCCTGTTTCCTTAAACTTTGCAACAAGTCTGCTAACACAACTCTGTGTTATTGCTCGCGGTCTGGATGCAGTCTGTTAAATTCAGCAGCGGCCTCTCTTTGACTCCGATTTCCTATGAGTAGAATTATCTGGATTCGTTCTTCCTTGCTCACAGACATTATGGCCTGTAGAAAGAAAAAAAATATGAATTATGGTTTGTAGAAATAGAAAAATATGAATTTCTCCTATGATGCCGGACTTATGGGACACCCTGTATATTAGACTGGCCCGTCAAAACTTTTATTTGAAAAGTGAAAGTCTCACCCCCTAAAATTGTTACCACCATCATAATATACTCGCACACTAAATTTCAACAACATCTGTGTACTTTTAGTGGTGCCGACAGCCTCTTGCATTTTTCATTTATTCATTACATTTATTCATCATATATTTATTTTGTAATTCGTATTACAAATATTGTGTGTAAACCATGCCTATCCACACTCTCGTGCATTGTGTTCCACATGTTTCACTGTGTATGTTGAGTAGAAACACGTCTTTTGACCTGACGTCATTACTGGTGACGTCATTGGCTACGGAGAAAAGTGGGAGGCTCGCTGTTCGCATCAGTATTGTTTAAGACGCAGTGAGAGATTGATGCGCAAGTGTTTTCCCTTAATATTTGCAGATTTTATCCTTCATCATGTCAGATTCAATTAAAACAAGAAGAAAAACTGAAATACGGCTGATTGGACAGCTAATTGACACAATTGGTAGTAAGAAGCTTCCATCCAATGGAGATGTACTACGTCGGCTTTTCTGTCTCACAAACAGTAAAAAAACATTGAAAGAAGCATCCAACATAGTTTATGCTGAAATTTTTGAGATTTGGGACAAGGCGAAAATACCCACCAGAGCCAAACAGCATGTACTAACGAAACTTCAAAAAATGTATGAGAACTTCAGATCACTTCAAAAATCAAAATCAAACCATAATCAAAATCAAATTAAAAAAGAAACTGAATTCCAAGGTAGTTTAGATACCCTTCTTGATATAGCTCACGCAAATGCTTTACAAATGATGTCAAATGAGGAAGACAGATCATTCCTACAAGCAGGGTCGGATTAAGCATTGTTAGGGCCGGGGGCAATGAATATTTTCGGGACGGTGTCACTAGAAAAACACTAGAAAAACACAATTCTTTACCTGATACATCATACATAAGTGATGTGATCAGCTGACTGGGATCGATCAACAGAAAACGAAACAAAAACAAAGATGTGATTACAGAAAATGTATACTTTGTTCACATAAATGGGATACTAAACTAGGTTTTGTAGAAGCGGAATCTAGAATTTTTTTTTCTTCCTCACGGTCGACCAATTATTTCAACGGTAGATTATAGCGTTTACATAGTTTCTTAGGGTCGGTCAGCATCTTGGGGCCGGTCAGCATCTGGGACCGGGGGCAAATGCCCCATTTGCCCCCATCATAATCCGCTACTGCCTACAAGCTCAGAGAGAAAAAGGGAGGCGAGGTTACATGACTGATATTGATAAGAAACTGGTCGCTAAGCAAATGCGACAACGGAAAAGAGATGAAAGACAAGCTGCACTAAAAGAAGCCGAGGCATTGCGAAAGAAATTGTCATCAGCTGTTGTTCAGTTCAGTGATAGCAGTTCAAGCAGTAGTAGTGATGAGCAACCAGAGCCAGACACATCGTACACTCCTGAAATGACATCCAAATTTTCAAGCAGCACAATATCAAATAAGCGTAAGCGCATCGTAACACCTGATTTGGCAATGGCATTAGATCGAACAAAAACAAGTGATCGTAGTGCTGTTATGGTGCTTTCAGCTGCTGCAACTTCTCTTGGACATGATATTGACAATGTTGTTTTGAGCAGTACTCTACAGAGGGCGAGGAGTGTTGTACGCAAAAAAAATTGTAGATGACATTAAGCAAACCTTTACCTCTGACGTTCCACTTACCATTCATTGGGATGATAAAGTAATGCAAGATATAACAGGTGATGAAAATATAGATAGGCTAGCTATTCTTGTATCCGGTGGAGGAAAATCTAAGCTTCTAGCAGTACCCAAACTTGCTTCTGGAGAAGGCGAAAGAATTGCAGAAGCAGTTCTAAAATGCTTAGACGATTGGAATTTGCGAGAATGTATTCAAGCAATGTGTTTTGATACTACCGCTAGCAATACTAGCCAAAAAACGGCGCTTGCATGATAATCGAAAGTAAGCTTGATAGAAAACTCCTTTCTTTGGCCTGTCGGCACCATATTAATGAAATTGTGATATCAGACGTCTTCCAGAAGTGTTACGGTGGTTCACCGGGACCGGATATATTACTTTTCAAACGAATCAAGAATTCCTGGAAACAAATGGATGATAAAAGATTTGAAACTGCCAATACAAACATGCCGTGGAAAGCAGAAATCCTCGCACTGTGCGAAGAACAGCTTGCGAGAAGTCACCCAAGAGCGGATTATCGCGAACTTCTTGAATTATCAATTATTTATTTAGGTGGTGTTCCCTCAGGAGTACTTTTTCGTCAACCTGGGGCTTTACATCGCGCTAGGTGGATGTCACGAGTGATTTATGCCATCAAAATTGTATTGTTTCGCTTGCAGTTCAACCTGACAAAACAGGAACAGAGTGCAATGGAACGCTTCTCTCGCTATACTGTTCGCTTTTATGTGCCAAAATGGTTTGCGGCTCCCATCGCATCTTCTGCACCAAGAACCGATTTGGAGTATCTACAAGAGCTTCAGCAATATGATGATAAGGAACTTTCAGCAATAGCTAGCAAAACACTATGCCGTCATTTCTGGTATCTAAATGAAGAACTTGTGTTGCTTGCCTTTTTTGATGATGGCATAACTTTGCAAGTGAAACGGCGGATGGTTCAGGCATTGGAAAGACCTGGTTCAGAAATACCAGAAAAACGAATTGCTTTTGACCACACTCATAATGACCCACAAGAGAAAAATCTGGCGGACTTTGTCACAAGCTCAAGTCGCTCTTTCTTTGAGAAATTGTCCCTTCAATCGACGTTTCTCAAGTAGATCCTACAGAATGGGATAACAGGGACGACTATAAATTAGCTAAGGAATATGTTAAAACAATGAATGTTGTAAACGATAATGCAGAGAGAGCGGTCTCATTAATTCAGAGTTTCAGCAGTCATCTCACAAAAATCGAAGAACAACTGCAGTACCTTCTTCAAGTCGTGGAAAAATACCGAGAGCGGTTTCCAGAGGCAAAGAAATCGATGATAAAGACAGGAAGCACATCAATATCATGAGTTAACATTAAAAAAAGTGAATTAGGCCTATTGGGGATACCACATGAAAAAAAAACGCGCCTGTTGTAGTTACCTCCTGGGTGGTGCGGAAAAACTACACATTTCAGAATCTGTCGGCACCACTAAATACTATCGAATAGGGCTGAAACTTCACTCAAAGCTTTCTATCGACACGCATAAGCCTGAGCCGGTCTAATATATATATATATATATATATATATATATATATATATATATATATATATATATACAGGGTGTCCCATAAGTCCGGCATCATAGGAGAAATTCGTATTTTTCTATTTCTACAAACCATAATTCATATTTTTCTCTTTCTACAGGCCATAATGTCTGTGAGCAAGGAAGAACGAATCCAGATAATTCTACTCATAGGAAATCGGAGTCAAAGAGAGGCCGCTGCTGAATTTAACAGACTGCATCCAGACCGCGAGCCAATAACACAGAGTTGTGTTAGCAGACTTGTTGCAAAGTTTAAGGAAACAGGATCCATAGAAGATAAACCACGCAGTGGACCTTCAAGGAGGTCCACTGACGATGATACAGCGACTGCTATCCTGGCTCATTTTAACAGAAGTCCCAATAAGTCTCTTCGGCTATTGTCCGCCGAGACAGGAGTGTCGAAAAGTAGCATCCATCGCATTCTTCAGGCTCACAAATGGCATCCATATAAACTTCAGATCCTACAGAAATTAAGCGAAGATGATCCCGATCAGCGGATGGAATTTTGTGAATGGGCTACGGACCAATATGCTCGGGATGCCAATTTCCCGTCCACCATTCTGTTCAGTGACGAGGCTGTTTTTTATGGAAATGGTGAGGTAAATCTACAGAACACCCGCTACTGCTCTCAAAACAACCGTCACTGGTATACCTCTTCAAAGGAACAAGGTGCATCTCGGGTGATGGTATGGTGTGGCATTTGGAAGGATCGCATCATAGGCCCCCTCTTTTTCGATGAGCATGTCAGTGGAAGCACCTACCTACGTATGCTCAAGGAAGAAGCATTTCCCAGTGTCTTGAACGAAGAAGGAAATTTCCCAACATGGTTCCAGCAAGACGGCGCTCCTGCACATTACAGCACCCAAGTAAGGGAATACCTGTACCAACAATTCCCTGGTCATTGGATAGGACGTCGAGGGCCTCTGGAATGGCGAGCTAGAAGCCCGGATCTCACGCCACTAGATTTTTATCTCTGGAGCCACTTGAAAGCGCTGGTATACGCAGAGAAAATTAGGAGTGTTGAACATTTGCGGCAGCGCATTATTGGGGCATGTAGCACCATTACTCCTGACATCATTCACCGTGTGCTTGCTGACTGGGTATCACGTCTGAATTTGTGTATTGAAAACAATGGTGGACATATTGAACACGTTCTGTAAATAAAAGCTTTTGTTTTGCCTCTTTTTATTATTTTTCCTATGATGCCGGACTTATGGGACACCCTGTATATTATTCGTGAACAAGAACGGAATCGAACATCTAGAATGACTTTTACTGAAAGCCTATCTGCGAAAATAATGATTATCAGTTAACATGCTAAAAAAGTTTAAAAATACTCACAAACTGGTAAAGGGGAATGAAGTGTTAGCACACTTTCTGCTGTGAAGAATGCATGAAGAATGAGGTCCACGATTAGAGTCTGGGCTTAAATACCCTCATCTCTGTGCAACTTTACACAGATAGTTTCCGTATTTCACCATAATTTCAGTTCGGTGTGTACTTGCCCTATGCAGTTTATTTAATGGTTAACAACAGATTTCACAGTTTGTTAATGAGAAAAACAAATTACTTTTATATCTGTAACCATGTACCTTTGCAACGATGAAAATTAGGGGCTTTTCCTTCAATGTACAGATAAGTATAACCAGCAACTTATATTCCAGACGTATTGAAACGTATTATAACGTTATGGAAATTTTGCAATCCTTGGCCCATTTGTATAATTACGGGAAGCTGCTGAAAATAGGGATTAGTAAACTATTGAAAAGAAATTATATTAATCAGGGAAGCTACTTACTTACAAGTAATGTTTTAAATTTATAGAATGATCCTAGACAAACATATTTAATTTAGTCCTACCCCCTCACTAAACCAAAATTCCGTTTTCTGTATTGCAAATGTGTGTAGAAAACGACTTTTGCAACATTTACTGTAACACTATTATAAAATGAGTCTGATGATCCTATAATCATTAATCAATTTTCAATCTTGCATATTTCAATCATTTTAAAATAAACATGTGCTTATAGAGATATTATATTTCTTGTTTTCGTCTACACATTCTGCATTACAAAAATGCTTCTGTTTTAAATTCACCGTAGAATGGAATTTAGGTATTCGCAAAACATAATAAATTAACTAAAGTAGGAATAAATCAACGATTTTCATTTCGAGTAAAAATATTTAAAATATATCCTCCAATGTTACATGATAAAGCTCTTTGAAATTAAATTTTATATTTGAAACACTATAAAAGGAGACGTGTCTGCAGTTATCTCTGAATATGAATGTATAATAATGGCTAGTAGATGGGTTTGTTGTTCGAAATAATTTGTCACATATAGTAATTTTTGCACGCTGGTTCCGAAAATAATATTAATTTTTCGACATTACATACAGATTTTCACAAAATGTCATATTACATATTACACATATAAGTAGTTTTCATTAAAACTGAGTCAATTTAATTTTGATTAAAAACTACTGAGATATCATTGAAGGTGTGACGTCAGTATGACGACTGCTTACTGCTGGATGTTGAAATTGGGTACTAAGAATTATTACATAAAAGAAAAGGTGCAGCAGTGCGTAGGCCCACAAGAAAACTCAGGCTAAATAAAGATGGATATGTGATTGACTTTAACAACATTCTTCCGTTTTAAAGTTGTTTGCATTTGTAATTAGCATAACAAAACGAAATAGGTACCTAATGTAAATTGAAATAAATAATATTATTTATGTAGCTGCTTTTCCCTTCCAGTTTGCAGAAAATCCTTAAGTGATAGAAAATGGACACCTTATTCGATATCAGTGTAACTGATTTATATAAAATCAACTTTTAGTAAGAAAACAGCTCTTACAAAGTTCTCATTCGCAGGCCTGTGTAATTTATTTCCAATAATTGGGATAATAATAATAATAATTAACTATTTCTCGTTACATATAAATCACTAGAAAAAATTACATACGTTTAAAAATTTTTATTATTAATTAATTTGGAAAATCTGGCATGATTGTAAACCGAGCTGCCAATTATGATTATCGTACTTAATGAAAGAATTATGCAACAACATTGAACCGGTAAACTTATCAGATATATATATATATAATATATATATATATATATATAATATATTATCATTAATTAATTTCACGTGATTAATTGTGAAATTCATCCCATATATATATATATATATATATATATATATATATATATATATATATATATACAATATATATATATATATTATATATATATATATATATATATGGTTAATATTCGTTTTTTGACCCAGTCACACCCAGCTATAACAGCAATATATATTGAATAACCAATCGAAGCTGAATAAGAAAATATATATATTATCTTGTGCAAATTTGTATAAAATGTACTTTTAAAAAAAATATCTTCTACTTTCTAATATGTATGTATATAAATTTCGGTTGGTTTGTTTATTTGGGCTACCTTTTTTGGACTTTTTTGGAGATTTTTCTTGGCTTTTTTTGGCTACTTGGCTTTTTTTGGCTACTTTTTCTTGCTTTGGCTACTTCTTTCTGTTTCTGGTCAGTGTGGTGGTTTTCGTTCTACTGGTATGACGTGTGAATCTTGTGAACTTGATTTCGAGGACCTAATCCGCCTTGTTGGCCTCGATGAAAATAAAAGTTTAGATGTTTTTTCCAATCACGGCATAATTCCGACATCCGTGATTTGCCCTAAATGTAATACTGCCTGTATTTTAAGACAAGACTCGAAGGTGTTTAGGTGCCGTAAAAAAAATAGAAGGATGTGAAATCGTGGGTTTTACGTGCTGGGAATAGACGTCCTCATTACCGGCAGAACATCCTGACGATTCTACAGTTCTGCATCACTTCCTTACTGCAATTGCAGAACTATATCCTCCAAAATAAGGTGACTGGTTAGGTTAGGTGGCTAGGCTAAGTTAGGCTAGGCTAAGTTAGGCTAGGCTAAGTTAGGTTAGGTTAAGTTAGGTTAGGTTGTGTTTAGCACGAATGCAAACTTTTCTGGTCGATTTTGAGGTGTTTTGCACGAATCTGCCATCCGTTTCCTGTGCAAATGCGTAGTTTTCGAGATGACGATATCTCGAAAACTACGCATTTGCACAGGAAACGGATGGCAGATTCGTGCAGAGCACCTCCAAATTGACCAGAAACGTTTGCTCTCATTATAAAAGGAGACTGGGTCAAAAAACGAATAATTACCATATATATATATATATATATATATATATATATATATATATATATATACGATAGCCAAATAACAATCATAATGTTTAAGCTGGTAATTAATAGGTAAATAACAGGTATGTTGGCTAAACGTTTATATGTTAGTCTATCTGCATAATGTCGCTTAATAATATTTGTCATATGGAATATAGTCTGCCAATAAGCCTTTTCAATTCATTTCATGTCGCTTCATTTCATATTAGTGTAGAATAAATGGATTTTAATTAGGAAAGGCTAAAGTTACCCCTATAATTGAAAATAAAATGTGGCTTATTTTAATTTTATTTAATATTTATATTTAACTTCATATAATACAAATATTAATTCAGAATTTGAATAGTAAATAAACTGTTATTACTCTGTTTTTTGTAACATTTATATTTAACCTGAAGAAAGAAATTAAAGTACTTGTTTAGCTAAATGGTAAAAATTGGCTCTGAGAATACAATACAAGTTGCTCTATGTTTTGAGACCCATACAACCTCTCGTATAAGTCTATTAAATCCTTTTTCAGCTATTTATTTTAAGTTTTAATTTCTATTGTTTAAGAGTTGTAAGGTTCAAAATTGAGTGCTAGACTGTTTTTGTCTCATAAAAGACCATGAGGGAAGATTTTTTTTTTTTTTAAGGAAGGCGAGGATGAATCCTTTTTTTATTCCAAGTAGGAAGGGGGCACCGCAAGGGGCCCTCAAGGGGCAAATGGCCTTCATTAAGGACGGTGAAATCCCATGGGGTGAGGAACTTAAGGAAGGGGCCCCCTTATAACGGAGGCGAAGGCCTTCAGGGGGACACTCCAGGGGCAGGATTCAAAGCACCCCAAATTCTTCTACCCAAACGCGGCTATACTACTGAGGCTGGCTCTCCCTCTCTCCGATGATCTCACACGTTTAGACCAGCGTCCAACTGTGCTTTGATCAACAACAGCATTTACGTAAACGTTTTGTAGACGTTTGTGAATATTTCCAACTGTTTCCTTCTCTGCGGTTAAGAATTCGATAACAGCTCTCTGTTTACGACACACATCACTGTCAGACGCCATTTTTGAAACTGCGTTAACCATCGGTTTTATACAAGGGCGTCTAAAAGCGATTTTATACAAGGAGGGGAGGTTCAAACTTACGGTCCAAAAGACATTTCAGCCCCGTGGCCTATTATTTAGCTAAGAAAAAAGGGTGGGGCAAAATATATTGAGTGCCCGTAGTATATTGGTGAAAAAAAAATGTATTTGCGGATGTCATTAGTTCAAAAGCTTTATTTCAATGCAATTAAGATTCTCACTTTCGCTTAATTTGGAGTTTTTAACCTTCGTATAAAAAGGGCCTATATCCATACAAAGATGTGATACAGAATTCTATGGAACTGTGGACATGTCACAAAAATTGGTGGAAACCTTAAAGCTCTTTAACAAAGATAAGGCGATTTAGCAAGTGCACATGTCCACAGGCCCATTGTTACATTTATAGTTATAATTTTAGAAATTTTGGGATAAATTGATTTATATATATATATATATATATATATATATATATATATATATATATATATATATGATTATATTCATATTTTTCGTTTGCAGCATAATGTCTGATAAAGTAAAAAAAAGATGCATGCTAGTGGTGCTACAAAACGGAAACAGAAAGCAGAAATTGTAAGCAAGGTACGGGTGCTACGTTTTTAGGAGCGGTAGCGCCGCTGCTTTTGAGGAAAAGCAGCGAAAGCAGTAGGGGCGCTACATTTTAGAGGAATTCCAACCGCTACTCGCTACTCACTATTTTTAAAGTGAATTAAAACCATTTTTGTTTTTATAGTTTACAAGGTAATAATATTACAATAAATAAAACAATAAAAAATTAAATTTGGGCCACTAACAACGACGTGGTGGTGCTTGGAAGTCTGTCTGCGTTATCAGCTGGAATGGGCTATATTTAACTTGGTCAGCATCGAGTTCCTGATGCTGCCGCATACATGTAGTCACACTTATTTTATTATACGTAAATAATGCGTATTTGACTGTTTTTATTATTTTTACTAGTGTGGTTAAAAAGTAGCATGAAATAGTCCACTTCTACTCGTAGCACTTATTCCTACATTATTAGCAACCAAATAAAAGAACTGTGAATTGAATCAACGCAATTTTTACTATCCCACCACTATAGAAGATGTAACGAGATATTAGTTTCTTCTTTTTGCCTGCTTTATTCATGTCCTATTGTTCTATACAGTATACACCTTTTTTTTCCTTGCACAACTGCTCAGTAACTGAAAGCAACAACTTAGCTACTGAATTTGTGATTTACAGATATATACATTGATGCTATTTTTTTCTAATACTTGCACAAATTACACATACGTATTGGGGAATTACTATTCCAATTCTGAATGCTTTTTAAAAGTAGCGGTAGCGCGCTAATTTTCCAAATGAGTAGCTGTAGCAGTAACGCCGCTACATTTTGGCCGAAGTATCGGTAGAGGTAGCGCCGGTATTTTCAGGAGGTAGCACGCACAACACTGCAAATATATAATCAAACTAGATTTGTGTCGGGAAGAGGGGCCCCCAAAGTCTGTCTTCCACAGGGGCCCCACAACCAAGTATTGCTGCCACTGTTCGTAGGCGAAGGTTGCAGACTTCAGTGTGCCAGTTACTTGGGTGGAAAAGTTGCTAGTCCAGACTGGTGGTTGGTCAGTACCCTAACCAGGCAATTCAGTTTGTTTGGCCGAAGGCATATCTGAGTTTGGTCAGTTTGGTTAAGTATTTTGGCCAATTCAGCTTATTTGGCATTGAGCCCAGTTGTCTGTTTGCATTGAAGATGAGTGTAGCTGAACTGAACAAGTTTAGAAACGAGAGAAGAGCTTACAAAGGTCTAATTACAAAGGTCATTGCCATTATAGATTCTGCCATACAGCAAGAGGATTTAAGTTTAGTGACTGCACAGCTTTCCATATTAAAAACTAAAAAAGTTGCTCTAGACTCGAAGTAAATGTTAAGATTGAGATTCTTATAGAAGAGGATGAAATGGTAAATGAAATCATTCACTTTGAAGATATTACTGATGACAATTAAGGCACGCCACAGAGCAAAAGAGTTTAACAGTTCAGTACAGTTAGAGACCAGGTCAAAAATGAAACAGCCCTTAACACACAATATTAATGGAATTAAGGTTGACAGATCTGCAGTTCAATTACCGAGGCTTGTACTCAAAACATTTTCTGGGAATATTAAAAAATGGCAAGGATGGGCAGACAGTTTTCAGTCAGCAGTTCATTCTAGTCAAGTGTTAGGTGCTGTGGAAAAATGTAATTACTTACAATCCCTCTTGGAAGGAGAGGCAGCAAACACAATAGCAGGATTAGCTTTAACAGGCTAATTATAATGTGGTTTGGGATATATTAAAGAAACAGTTTAGTAAGCCAGAGATCTGAATTAAAAGCATCTCCGCAAACTTTTAGCTACATCTCCTGTCAATAATCCCAATAGTGTTGAGGAGTTACGGCAGTTATATAATGAATTTGAAATTAGAACTAGGTTTCTGGAAAACTTGGGTGTAGGAATGAAAAGGTATGGTGCAATGTTGGTCACGATATTGGAATCTAAATTGCCTACCTCAATTTTGCTTGAATTAAGCAGGGGACACTCTACAGAGCATGTGTACATCCCCCTTGAGCAGATGTTAAACCATTTTTAGGCACAGAATTAACAAGGCGAGAGGGATTTGAGTTTGCATAGTTGGATATTAAAGAAGAGGACAAAGCCAGACAAAACACCAAGGTTCCTACCAAAAGGAATAATCCAGATACAGTGTCAGCTCTACATACATCCTCTGAGAATAATTTAAAGGGAATCAAGGATTGCATATTTTGCGAAGGCAACCATGTGTGAAGTAGCTAAGGCTTTACCTGTTGAAGAGAGAAAGGACAGGGTAACTAAGTCCACAGCATGTTTTAAATGTTTTTGAAAGGTCACAGAGCAAGGTTTTGTAAGTTTAAAATTTTGTGCAACAAATGCCATGACCGGCATCAGCCATTATTATGTGAAAACACTCCTAGTAGGCCTACCCAAGAAGTAAAGACATCAGTGGCACATGCCACTGCTATGAAAGGAAGTAACAATAAAGGGGGTTATTGCAAACGGCTGTAGCATTATTAGTTGGTAATGCTAGAGAAGCCACTGTAAGAGTATTATTTGATAGTGGTAGCCAGTGTAGCTTTATTAAGACCAGAATTTCCAGACATTTAAAGTTTAAAGAACTTAAGAGGGAAAATTTAGAATTTCTGGGTTTGGGGGTTCAGTTCAAAACAACCAAAGTTAAGAAGGTAAAAGTTCTGGTTAAGGAGTTGTTACCAGAAAGTCCCACTATCAAGGTCCACGCTATTGAGATTGAGGAACTTTATGCTCCATTCACTACGTGTTTAGATATGGCATGTATCCAAGAATTACAAGTTAAAGGAATTAGTTTGGGTAGTAATAAAGTTTGAGGGAACAGAAGAAATTAGTCTTTTGATTGAAGCTGACTATTAGTGGGACTTCATCACTGGTAACATTGTCCGCACATCTCAAGGTCCTGTAACTACTCAGAGCAAGTTACGGTGGATGCTACGTTGTAGCTATTACAATGAAATCGAGGTTAAAGCTCTTTTTATTAAGATTCAGGAGAAGAGCCATGGTTTAGAAAGGCATTTGAAGACCTTTTGGGAACTTTAATCCGTTGGTAGGAAAGACAAACAGGAGAAGCAGCCAAGTGCAGTGAACAGGGAGATTTTAGAGCAATTTGAAAATGGTATCGGGTATCATAATGCATCCAGAGATGCTTTTTTAATGTGGTGTGAACAAGGGAAACCAAGGCAAGGCCCTGTATTACAACAAAAACAGAGGACTAATGCCAGGTTCAAGTATGCATTAAGCATAATTAAGGTATATAAAAAATCATGAGGATTAGTTAAGCAGCAGGAATGCTCTGACTAAAAAGCTTGCCAGTAAGAATCCAAGAAACTTTTGGGACGAATTAAAAACAATGAATAATAGTGCAATCAGGGGCGGAGCTAGCTAGGGGCAGGCGGGGCAGTGTCCCTGGGCCAGGGCCTTTGGGGGGGCCCTGATCGTTGATAACACCTTGGCAAGGAAAATTAATAATTCGCTGACTTTTAATCTCGGTAAAAGTTAAAACTTAAAATTATGTTATTTCTTATTTAAAAATAGTCAAAAAACCCAAAAATAACGTCTATTTGTCTATATATTAACTATATCTAGCTTTGTGCTTTACAGGTTTACTCATACATGGTGTTTTGCCGGGTACAATGTTATCCGTTGTTTTGGTGCCAGTACTGAAAGATAAAAAGGGTAAAATCGACAGTAAAAATAACTATAGGCCAATAGCCTTGTCCAGTATTATGTGTAAAGTGTTGGAATATATACTCATTAACCGACTTGAATGTTACCTGTATAGTAGTGATAACCAATTTGGTTTCAAAAAGAAACAGTACTGATATGTGTGTGTATGCCTTGAAGGAAATGGTCTGTAAATACCAAACTCTAGATGCTAATGTATTTTTGTGTTTCCTGGATGCCTCTAAGGCAGTGGTGTAGTGCTAAATAAAGAAATGAGGGAACGCATTTTGAAAGTGTTACTCAGAAGCGGGGGTGACAATGGCGAGCGCGGCGAGCCCATACGGCTGGGGGTCCGGGGGCACTGTAAGCCCCCCGGGAAATCTTTTGAAATCTGACCAATTTCAGGGATATTTTGAGGTCATATGCACTGGATATTAGAATATATTCCAAGGTTGAAGATGCAGTATTTCCAGTGTCATTAGATATATGACATCCAGTACGATCAATAAAAATAGCTAACAACTGGAATGATTAACTAAAAAAAAGTTAACAACTGGTACGCCGTGGTGACTGTTTCATCAGATCTTTATAGGCTAGCATTGCCTCAGTCGAAGCTAAAAGAAATGAAACAGTTAATGATTCTTTCTCATATTTCTTCTAGGGGTGGGAATTAAAATTTCATGACGTTAGAGATTTGTAAGTTCGGATCTATTTGAAATAGTGAGGGAACGCCGTTCCGTCTACCAAAAAAAGTAAGGGAACGCCGTTCCCACGCGTTCCCACAGCACTACACCACTGCTCTAAGGCATCGTGTTAATCACGACAAATCATTCATGAAATTTGTAAATCGTAAGGTGAAAAATGCTCGGTATGAATTGGTCCCCAATTAACCCACCCCTAATATCTCCAGTCTAACTATGGAGTAGATTAAGCCTAGCCTTGTAGGGGTCAGCCTAGAGATTCCGGAAATGGCCCAGAGCGGGCAGAGTAAATTGAGGTCCACAGTAAGATTCCTCACCAAATTAGGTTAGGGCAATTTACTTAGCCTTTGTTAAGCTATGAATTGATGTTAGATCTTAGACCACTATGTAGGCCTAATTTTACTGACCCAGCTTATATTATGTCCCGAAACTGGGTTCAAAAACACAACTGATCACTTACTGAGTGTTATTAGACAGTCCCTCTTCTCTTTGCTCAATTTTTGAGAGCGTACTTGCTGGTGGGGATCTTTTTCCGTTGTTTAGCCTGTTCCTTCTCTCCGTTCCGTCTTGTTCACCCGTTCCTTCTTTTCCGTTCTTTCCGCGGCTTTTTCCACCAGCGTCCTCTTGGTTTTTTTCGGTTGGTTGATCGGTAATGTATGTCTATTACCGAGCACGCTCTATCACACAGTATATAAATACTAATGTGGAGAATAACTCCGGTGAGCAACCAATTGGTTTCATCCACCCAGTTATTGACATAAAAGGAGTTTAATAATTGTTAGATTAACTACCTACCTACTCAGTGGACCATTTTCGTTACCTCCCAACTACCCACACGTATCAGTTGTCCATACGTAATGTACCTCGTTACTTGGTCCGTATATTAATATTCTGGTATAATCACCAGACAATGATTGTAAGATGGGGTGGGGTTAATTCAGGGCCATTCTCTGTGATCAATGGTTTCAAGCAGGGAGGGATACTATCCCCTACTTATTCAATGTTTATATGGATAACACTGGTATGCATCAATTTTGCTGTCAAGGGTTTTGTAAGTGATTCTTATAGAGTTTTTCCTGCTGATTTCGAATCTGCAATCCGTTTTTCTCAATCAGCTCAGGTTATCCGGCTATGGCCTCATAAGTAAAATAGAATTTTTCGTGATTTTGTCAAAGCGGAATTGGAACAGTAACATCTATCATCACTTGTTTCACTTGTATAATATCTTTTTTTACTTTTCAGGCATATAGATAAAATATTTCATAATGAATAGAGCGTGTAAAAATGATCCCAATAGATTCTGCTACATATGTGGGACGGTTACCACGCCAAATAACCAGTCCCAAATCACTAAATTTGTGAAGACAATGTATAGAGCATACTTTGGAATTAAGCTAGGGGACCAGGACAAAAATTTCGCCCCTCATATGTGCTGCAAGATGTGCATTGAAAATTTGAGAAGATGGAGCAAAGGCAGAGCGAAATCTTTGCCTTTTGGAATTCCCATGATTTGGAGAGAAGGAAAGGATCACGTGACAGATTGCTATTTCTGCATGACAAACCTCCGAGGTGGGCTTATAAATTTATTTTTCTTAAATATTTTGAAATCCTCGTATGAAACTTGACATAATATTCACCATAATGTAATATTCACCATATATAGCATAATATTCACCATAATGGTAATCATACATTTACATATACATATTGTTATAGAAAATACATTTACACATACATATTGTTATACAAGTTACATTTACATATACAATGATTGTATATTTTCTTTCTTTTTCATTCATATTGTCCCCGAAGGGACAATATGAATGAAAAAGAAAGAAAATATACAGACTCCATCGACCTATTTCATATCTTACAGACCGCAGCCTTCCCTCACGAGCCGCCACTGTCTGAATGCTTCTTCTATTTCATATGCAAGTTTTATATCCATGTTTCTGTGTTTCTATTTTCAGGAGTTAACAATAAGAATAAACACATTGTTGTATACCCTGACATTCCTTCTGCTATGAGACCTGTACCCCATGGTCCTGGAATTCCAATACCCGACCCACCTCAAACACTGGACTTCGATGATTCTGATGATGAATCAATGACCAATGCCAATGACCAGTCCCAGTCGTATATACCTCAAAATACCGCTTCAAATGAGCCGAGGCCTATCAACCAGGCCAAACTTAATGATCTTACCAGGGATTTAGGACTTTCCAAATTAGCTGCCGAGATCTTGGGCTCACGACTTCGAGAGGACAACTTGCTGGCTCCGGGAACAACATTCTCCTGGTATAGGAAACGAGAGGAAGAATTCCGCAAGTTTTTTGCAGTGCACGAAAATACCTCTTCCTTAGTGTACTGCTGCAATGTTGAAGGGCTAATCGAATCCTTGGGCCTGCCATATAATGCATCAGAATGGAGGCTATTTAGGGTTGCATCAGTCCCTGTAGCACATTCCGTACAACTTACTGAGAGCTACGATAACATGAAAATTTTACTGGATGCTCTCGTATACGACCAACATAACTGGAGGATCTGTGGAGATTTGAAGGTAATACTAATATCATAAGTAAACTATTGCTATTGACTATGTTGTTTTTCCAAAGGTTATTTGAGAGCGTATAAGAACACTTAACTTCCCCACAGAAGTGATACAGTCCAATGCATAGATTTTTTTATCTGATAGAACAAATTCTCTAAATTCTTTAAATATTTTCAATTTTTTTCAGATTGTGGCATTTGTATTGGGAATGCAAGGGGGATACACGAAATACCCATGTTTCCTCTGCAAATGGGATAGCCGAGCGGATGAGAAGCACTATGCACAGCGTGAATGGGCATCCAGAGAGAATTTTGAACCTGGGTCGCATAATGTCGTTTCAGTGCCCCTTGTACCACCAACAAAAATTTTGCTCCCACCACTTCATATTAAGCTGGGCTTGATGAAAAATTTCATCAAATCAATGAATAAGGAGGGTTCAGCATTCCGATATCTCGAGAGTAAATTTCCTCATATATCTGATGCTAAACTAAATACTGGGGTTTTTGATGGTCCTCAAATTCGAACTTTGATCAAGGATACTCAGTTCGAAAACGCAATGACTCCAACTGAGAAGAATGCCTGGCAGGCATTCAAATCAGTTGTCACTGATTTTCTTGGCAAGCGTAGAAGTCCAGAATACGAGTCCGTTGTCGAAAACTTGATGGAAGCTTTCAAAGCTCATGGGTCGCGCATGTCCAAAAATGCACTTTTTGTGGTCCCACTTGGACTATTTTCCTGAAAATTGCGGGGATTATAGTGAGGAACAGGGTGAACGATTTCACCAAGATATCAAAATAATGGAAGAGAGGTACCAGGGAAACTGGGATATCAATATGCTGGCGGACTATTGCTGGTGTTTGAAGCGAGACGTGCCCGAAGAAAAACAGACGGAAAGCCAAAAAAACTCCATTCCTTCCTCAATAAACTTTTTTCCATATTCATTGTATGAATAAAAGTATTTATTCACACAATGTTTTCATTTTTCACGAGTGTTCTTATAATATTACTCGTATCTACAGTGTTTAAGCTAAAAAAATCAATAAATTTGGGGATAAAATTGGACTTATAATAAATGGCTAATAGAGAAAAAACCTGACCTGATTGAGGAAAACCAATGTCATTTTCGAATTTAGCATGGTCGAATTATATAATATGAGTTGAAAAAACCCTCACAGCAGACAAAAAAATTTCATATGCGTACCAGTGTAATCTATCTGTTGTGCTGAACACCTGTAAAATAGGCTGCTATATTGGTACAATGATTGTTAATCATCTGATGTATGCAGATGATCTAGTTCTCCATCTGTAAAAGGGCTCAGCACACTTTTGAAGGTGTGTGAAAGGTATGGGAAGGATAACGACATAAAATATAATCCTGCTAAAAGTCATGTTATGATTATGAGGACCAAGCCTACGAGTATATAAAATTTCCTGAATTTCAATTGAATGGTATGGTGCTGTCAGAAGTAACCCAAACTAAGTATCTTGGCCACATACTAACTGATAGTCTTTCAGATGACTGTGATATTCTAAGGTAATGTAGACAATTACTGTATATGCTCAGGGAAATATTGGTTAGAAAATTTCATGTGTACATTAGATGTTAAGTTGATTTTGTTCAAAACTTTTTGTACTCCAGTGTATACAACTCATTTGTGGTGGAACTATAGGATGTATAATTTGAGGAAATTATATGTCGCATATAATAATATTTTTAGGAATTTATTAAGGACTCCAAGATTTGTAAATGGTGCTCCTTCTAGTGTCAGTATGCTGTTTGTAGGCAATAAGGTGCCTAACTGTGCCAGTCATTCGCAATTTTATATTTAGATTTATCATTAGGCTTGGTGAGTCAGTCAATAAGATAATAGAAGCCATGGTTAGTGGACTGGTCTCCGATATATTTTATAAATCTCAAATCTGGAAGCATTAGCGTAGGCAATTGTATGTTCATTATGCACAGTGATTCACTGGCCTACTTAGTCAGTGCTCCAGACGACAACTATCTCTTAATCTTCTATGGACCTCTTGTATAATGTTTGTACCGGTTAAGTCTGAAATAAAGGGTTTGTTTGTTTGTATGCACTGAGGCCTATATAGGTACAATAGGCTATGTTATGGAATAGCATCGGCTCCGGGTATTTTTCAGAGAAGAGTGCACCAAGTTCTAGGTCACATTCCAGGTGTACTTTTTCTAGATGATGTCTTCATTTCAGGTTTCCCTAAAGAACACCTAACTAGATTAATAACAGTTCTAAAAAGACTCCGGGACACTGGACTTAAGCTAAAAAAAAAAAAAAAAAAAAAAAAAAGTGTTCTCAGGTCACAAATGAGGTTTCGTAATTGGGGTTCTGTATAGATGCCTCGGGCATTCATCGAACGGTGGATAAACTAAAATCCATAAAAAATGCACCTCCACCACAAAACATCTCGCAGTTACAAACTTATTTTGGTCTCCTAAACTTTTACAGGAAATTTTTGCCGAACGCATCGACTTTCCTTAAACCCCTAAATAAGTTATTACGATCTACGGGGATCAGTGGAGATGGGAGAAAACCCAAAAGGAAGCATTTGAGGCTTTAAAGGACATACTACTAAAGTCCACTTTCCTTGTGCATTATAATCCTAAACTTCCACTCTCAGTTTCAGCAGATAGCAGTTCTTATGGAATTGGGGCGGTGCTATCTCACCACATTGGCGGTGTAGATAGGCCTCTCTTTCGCTTCTAGAACACTAACTGAAACGGAAAGCCTATATTTACAACTTGAACGCAAAACTTTAGTATTTGCAGTAAAGAAATTTCATTTCTATCTCTGGGAGTCATGAATTTCAATTAACAAGAAAACTTTATCTGGTACTTTCCTGTTATCCCGAACCCCAGACTTTTTGTCAGATTCGTACGCCACTTGCCAGATTACCAAATTTCATTGCCAATTTTTTTTTTTTATTTCAACCTAGCCTAACCTAACCTAACCTAACCAAACCTAACCTAACCAAACCTAACCTAACCAAACCTAACAACCAAACCTAACCTAACCTAACCAAACCTAACCTAACCAAACCTAACCTAACCAAACCTAACCTAACCAAACCTAATCAGGGGTTTGGTTAGGTTAGGTTAGTTACTTTAAATTTAAAAAAAAAATTTTGGCAATGAAATTTGGCAATCCGGCAAGTTGCGTCCGAATCGGGCAAAAAGTCTGGGGTCCGGGATAACAGAAAAATACCCTTTATCTCATCCCTTAACCCTTTTAGTGGTGGATGAGTAAGGCCCTACTCTAAGGCTATGGAAAAAATAGGTCCTGCTCCAACTAGAGTAGCCTAAACACAACCTAGGCTACTTTGAAGATGGAAGACCTAGGCTAAAGATGAACCAGCCTAGCTATGTGTCCATAAACAGGACTTCCATACTCTATTCTTAAACAATTACAGCTGAAATGTCAGCTTATTTAACCTAAATTTAATAACCGAAGGGAAATTTATGAACTTCTTACCTTGAAATGATATATAAATTTAATTTTTTGACACCAATAATGAACTTTTTTTATTCCGGCTTCTTTGTCTCCAGCCCCTCTTTGTTGTTCTTCTTTGTTCTTACTGCGATCTTTTCTTCTTCCCAAAACCATGTTGCCATTTCTAGCTATGGGATCTTTTTTCTTTTCATCCCATATTTGTTTCTTCGTTGGTGTCTTTTTAATTTTTCTCAGCAAGAGTTCAAGTTCTCCTTCCGATTTACTTTTATTATTATTATTTTTGAATGTCAATGTGGCTTATCCAAGATTAGGTGGGTCTTCCATTTCGGTACTCCCAAATTTTCCACACATTGGGGCCGGCAAGAAAGGAAAAATTGCATGTGAAACCCATTTTTTTTCTTTAATATTTTTTAACCCATCTTAGATTACCTATAATTTACGTTTTATTTGTTATTCCATTTTTGTTTTTCCTCACTTTTTAATATAAAAGTTGTAGCATTTTATAAAGTCCTCACTCTTTTCAAAATGAAAGGGTGTTGCATTTTATAAAGTCCTCACTCTTTCCAAAATGAAAGGGTGTTGCATTTTAATTTATTTTCCATAGGAAATATTACAATACTCCAGCCCTTATCTTTTGTTGTAACATCTGCCTAGCTTGTAGGGCAGTTGAACGTTGTGGTCTACTATTTGTGGTATAGGTTATTGTAGTAGTAGGACTAATTACATCATTTATTGAACAGGTTAGTTTTGGTATAGTTTGGGTCAAATTTTGATCATCATCAGAATCTATTATAGATTCATCTTCATGATCATTTTTGTTAACAGTAGTTGGTCCTACTTCTAGGGTACAAGGGTGATACATCTCTTATACAGTATGTCCCACAAAAAAGTACACCCAACTTTAGATTGTACTAACTCCTCCAAAAATTGAGATATTTTGGATCTGTTTGTTTGATTTAATATAGCAAATTATTCTTTGTTAACGTTCAAATTTATTCATGTTTAAACGAATTAGTTGTTTAAGCATCTGCTTTTAACTGAAGGGTACAACAAAATGGATTGCGCAAAATTGGTCAATGAAAAAATAATGTGTGTATCGATGTAATGAAAAGACAAATACATAATAATAGATACTTTAACATAATTTTAATAAGATACAAAGCAGATTTTTCTTTATTCCTTATTACAAAAGTTATGCTTAGTTTCGTTTTCTTTCAACATGACCGCCATTGGTTTCTTGAAAAACCAGAAAGATTCACGGAACAATTAGTGGTTGGAGATGAGGCGGCCTTTTTTATGAATGGTCTCGTGAACAGACAAATCTGCCGTCAATATGCACCAAAAAATCATATCTACGAAAAGAATAGCTCTAGACAAAAACTGTCTCTCTGGGTAGGACTGTGCGGTAATGGAACGTTAATTGGCCCGGTCTTTTACGATGGTAATCTAAATGGTGAAGCTTACCTAGAAATGATAGACCGAGAAATCCTTCCACAAATACGTATTGCTTATGGAAACCGATTTAATCGTATTTGGTGGGTGCAAGACGGAGCTCCTGCCCACAGGAGAGTTATTGTGAAGGAACGCTTGCAGGAAGTCTTCCACCAAAGAGTAATTACTACAGGCCATGACATTGAATGGCCTCCCAGAAGCCCTGACTTGATCCCGTGTGATTACTTTTTATGGGGTCATTTGAAAAATAGAGTATTTGCATCACAACCTATCAATTTAGATGATTTGAGGACTCGCATCACAGCTGAAATCAACTTGTTAAAAGGCAATCTTATCAAAAGAGTGATGGGGAAGATGAGAGCTCGACTCCAGATTTGTATCGATAGGAATGGCGGTCATGTTGAAAGAAAACGAAATTAAGCATAACTTTTGTAATAAGGAATAAAGAAAAATCTGCTTTGTATCTTATTAAAATTATGTTAAAGTATCTATTATTATGTATTTGTCTTTTCATTACATCGATAGCACACATTATTTTTTCATTGACCAATTTTTCGCAATCCATTTTGTTGTACCCTTCAGTTAAAAGCAGATGCTTAAACACTAATTCGTTTAAACATGAATAAATTTGAACGTTAACAAAGAATAATTTGCTATATTAAATCAAACAAACAGATCCAAAATATCTCAATTTTTGGAGGAGTTAGTACAATCTAAAGTTGGGTGTACTTTTTTGTGGGACATACTGTAGTTTCACCTGAAGCGGTTTTAAGTTTTACAACCCTGGTTAATCCATCTTCCCCAGTTTTTAGTTCTAAAATCCTACCTAATGGCCAACACTGTCTTGGTGTATTTTGTCTAATTAGAACTACATCTCCTACCCTGATTTCATTAACCCAGTCTTTGTTTTGTATATATTTATGCCTTTCTCTCAACCCAACAAGATATTCATCACTCCATTGCTTTTTAAATTTTGTTTTTATATTTGTTATTTGTGATAATCTATTTTGCAAATCATGATTATTCACTCCAAGGTGGGTCATCCAAGGAGATATTGTAATCAGGTAGAGGGTTAATGACGTCTCCCTTAATCAAGTGATTTGGGGTGAGAGGCTCTACATCATTAATATTATCCCCTACATAAGTAAGAGGTCTGTTATTGACAACATTCTCAATCTCACTAATGAGAGTGAGAAGTTCAAAGAATTCAATTTGTTTTTTACCTATTGATTTCTTTAGACAATTCTTTATTGTTTAGATATTCCTTTCCCAGATTGCTCCATACCATGGTGATGCAACAGGGATGTATTTCCATTTTATTTTGTTATTTTGTAGATATGTTATGGTATGTGAATTTTGTAATATGTCATTTATTTGGTTTTCACCAGCCTTGAAATATGTTGCATTATCTGTCCAAACAGAGTGAGATCACTCACTATGTCTAAGCTGACTGCTCTAGAAGATGAACATGTGTAAAGTATGATGTACATTTTTTGTTCTGTTGTTCCCAGATCAACAGTCAAACTTCCTGTATAGTCTATGCCAACTGTTTCAAAAGGCCTATTAAAGGTGACTCTCTCTGTTTAGTCAGGTTCACTATGTATTTTTTTTCAAATTTTATGGAGATTAGCAAACCAGTACATTTTTGAGAAGCTTATGGCATCAGGAATATGAAAAGTAATGTTTACATTTCCGCAGATGCCTGTTTGGCGGCTATTTTGGCGGCAATTGCAGCAGTGTTTATAAATCCTGATGCTTCAATAATTTTGCAGTATTTTTGCAGTAGTGTTGCAATATTTAATTTTATACTGTAAAGATTTATGTTAACACAACTAGTACACAATTATCTTGGTGTTGGTTAATATAGTGGTGGCTCTCTTTCTTTTCAGTGCTTGAGTCATCATGAGTGAAGACCCGGGAACCAGCAAGTTGAGTTCGGTCAAGTCGTCCATGGACACAGTAGACTGGAAGCAGTGCATTCTTTGTCAGGAGTCCACTGCCAGCAAAGGAACACTTGTTCAATATCCCAGAACAGAATCATACCAGAAACTACTCGATGTAGTGGAAGAAAGAGCCAGCTTACAGGATGGAAAATATGTTGACATCCAAAGACGCCTCAAAGACTTTACCAAAGAAATATTGATTGAAAGGAAACCCATGTGGCATCGCAGTTGTTATTCTGATGCCACAAATCAAATATCCATGCAGCGAGCGGGAGACCGCTTGCAGAATGCCATGTATACAGGAACCTATGCTGTGAAAAAACATGGGCATAAAAGAACAAGCTCTGAAATGAAGCAACCAGCAACCCCAGGCACCTCAGCACCTTTCACTAGATCTGCGACAGAACCGTTGACAAGGGATCACTGCTTCTTATGTCAAGAAGATGATGACCAGCGTCTCTTCACCGTACGAACTGAAAACGCGGGGAAGGCACTTAGACGAGCTGTGGATATTTCCCAAGATCCAGTATTGATGACAAGACTAAGCAATGCACTCTCACCAAGTGATGCCCATGCGATAGATGTAAGATACCACAAACCATGCTGGACACGATATGTGTGTCATGTCCTGAGGGATGATGCCAGCAACCGGGCCAAGTCTACAAAGACAGACCTACCAATGCAAGTACCATGCTTGATTGAGCTGATCAATCTCATTGAATATCAAACCCAAAATATGGCTCATCTACCCATGGATGCCATCGAAAAAACCTACATATCTATGCTTGGTGGTAGTGATGAGGAACAGAAGTACACTCCGACACTGACACGACAGTGGTTAAAGGACAAAATTCTTGCAGAGTTACCGAGTGTGAAGTCAGTGAGGCAGAAATACAGAAGAAAACCATCTGTTCTTTACTGTCCTGAAGCCTGCGAAGAAGATATGGTCTACGCTTCCTTGATGCAAAATGCCACAAGTGAAATGGACAAGACAATGATGATATACAAGACAGCTAAGCTAATACGCAACAGCATTGCCAATTTCGCTGAGGAGAAGGAAGGAAACACACAATTACAGAATACAGCACAAGAGAGGATGTCCCGACCGAGCTGTACAGCCTTATACGGTGGATTTTGGTGGGATCTGAGGAGGAGCTGCAAACGGAGATGAGGAGCAGGAAAGTTGACAGGTCAGCATTGACCATAAGTCAGAATATTATATATGCTTTCAAGACCAGGAGACGAGTGCACCACGTGCCCAAGAAAGCCACTGACACGTTTCGGACACCACACACACGAGAAAACCCACAGGTTGTAGGGTTGGCACTCACTGTACATCATGACACCAGGAACAAGGCGCTGATGAGCCTCCTCCATGTACAGAACTACTGCGTATCACACAGCCATGCCTTGCTCCTAGAAACAGCAATTGCCAATGCTGTTGTGGAAAACACAAAACAATTTGATGGATTGTATGTACCACCTTTCCTCAAGAAAGGTACATTTGTCTTCTTCGCTGTTGATAATACAGATTTTGCAGAGGAAACTGTAGATGGCAAAGGCACCATGGCACAATCACCGCAGTGTATCAGAAGGCAGATGCGCCTGGAGAATCAATCGCACCCAATTTGGAAGTTAGTGAGGCAAAAAAACTGTCGGTTGTCCCTTATCATGTACCCATCGAGCCTTGCAGTAAACCAAAACCTGGGCCAGTCAAGAGAGCAAAGGAATTCAAGACGTGTTCCACAGGTGTTGCTGAATCCTATGAACTAACCAATCTTGGTTGAATGATTGCATCTGCTTTGTCTAGATCAACCGACAGTGAATCAAAAAGCAGTATCCCAGGCTGGGCAGGCTACAAATCACTTGTGTCATCTAGTCACTGATTCAAGTCGGTGCCTTGCCTCTACTTCCAGAGGTCGCACATGAGTGGTCTACCATGCTGACTGTGATGTTGCAAGCGTCTCAGTTGAAGAGCTTGGCAGTTGGTGAAAACCACTATTGAAAAATTTATTATTTTTTGAGAGAGAGATTATTTAGGTGTAATATTAAGGTTAAGTTTACTTTAAATAGACACAGTAATTATAGAAATAATAATGGCCCATTTAGACACTGTCAACATAGCTACAGACTTTTTCACTGTAGGCTGCAGTGGTTTTCAGGTTAAAATTTGGTCAGCAGCCAGATTACTAACTATGGTCAAGCTAAATTCATTAAATTTAATTTACAGTAGACTTACCAAAATTGAAGTTGCCAGTTGAGCGTTACCCTTTCTGTTTCTAACTAATCCATAAGTTTCATTTAGTTTCCAGATTTGAATTTTATTTGTTAAGTTTTAAGTTACTATTGAACACACTGCTAAGTTATTTATTTGTAGGGGCTATTTCCCAGACCTAGGTTTTGCAGGTTAAGTTAGGCTAGGGCTGTATTGCCCTTAAGTTTTTGTTTTTAAAGGTTTAAGGTTTAAGGTTTTGAAGGTTTTACTCAAGTTAAGTTAGGGCTATATTGCCTTTAAGTTTTAATAGGGGCTATAACAGCCATTTAATTATTTAGTTAGGGCAGTTGTAGCCCGGTTCGAGTTTGTTCTAGGTACCTAGTTTTTTCTCTTACCTTAGTTATATTTTAATTAAATTACTTACACCTAGTTCTGATAGGCCTCTATTGAGTTAAACAGGGTTTTTGTTTAATTGCAGTGGTTGTTAATGAGGTTTAAAGGTTGTGAGGTTTTAAGGTTGACTTTAAGTTGCCCGGTTAGTTGGGGAACCACGAGAATTTTATTTTACGAAAAAACTAGCCCGCTTCATGCAGTCAAAATTTTTCAAGAATGGACAAAGCTCCGTTTTTCTTTGTGTCAGAAACTTTTTTCTTTCTTCTTTTTGTTAATTAGGGAAACCCAACTTCACTAGTTGGTTAGAAACGAGGGTTGTTATTCTTATTCCACATTCATTTTGTTTACAGTCTATTTGGAAACATATGCGGTTATTTCTAACCACTTTTTTTAACATTCCTCCCAAGGGGAAAAAATTTACTCAGAATTATATTCTTGGAAATTTTATTTATTTATTTTTTTGATGAATGAAAATGACATGCTCTACAGAAAAGTTCCTTTTAGGTGAAATATGAAAATGAAAGCGTCTTTTCTGTAGAACGTTAGTCCTAAGTTATAGCTATTTACAATTATTTACAATTTTCAATTTGTGGTCTTCACAAAGATCCACTCTGTATTTTCCTTTGCAGTTCTTCCCGAAATCTAACTGCAGCTTGTCTTTGTGGTCGGGGTTGAGTAGCGGCAGTAGTAGTGTCAGGAGAATCTACAGTTCCTGATTCTGTGGAAGAATTTTCCAGTTCTTCCAGGTCAATATTCGGTTTATCAGTTATTTCCAGTGGGTATAACCGATATATGTGTCTTCTGGAGAGATGACCATTGGGTGGTTTTACAGTTACATGCCTGATTATGCCATCTTCATCTGGGTGTAATGTTTCAATTACAGCAATCTTCCAGAAGTATTTGGGATTCATAGAATTTTCATCTAAGAGACACAGTTCTCCTACTTTAGGTTCTTTACTTACTGGTTGTTTGTGTTGTTGGCAGTGGCGACTGGCGTATAGGAGCGATGGAGCGGTCGCTCCCCCTTGCTTGAAACGATAAATATTAATTTAACAGATAAAAAATATATTAATTTTAAGATATTAAAATAAATATTCTTGAAATATATTTTAAAAATTCATGTGGCATATCTTGATTCATGAGGCATTTTGAGTAAGCCTTCATACAGTACATAATATTCTAAACTTATAGCATAGCTTCAAACAGCGTACTGCTGTTTGAATACAAAATAATATTGCAGCCGAATGGAGCGATAGATTTTTCGCTCAAGTAAATACAAATTATATTTTACTGTTGTAATGAAAATATAAGTACAATCGCGAATTTTTTTTATAATAACAACTTTATTTTTACTAATAGTTACTTCAGTAATAATGATATAAGCCATTTATATGTATTTTATTGAAATTATTACTTATTTGTAATTAACTAGAATTGTACGTCTGGCATAGCCGCATATGTTAATACAAGTACTCTTGTGAGCGGCAGTTGGATTCGCGCTAGCCTATTGTGAGTCTGTGTTGTCGTACAATTTTATGAAATCGCACCCCAATACATTTATACCACGAGTCGCCACTGGTTGTTGGTATTCTTTTTCCCTCAAACTACTCAACTATTCATATCGCCATCTTTTTTTTATTTCTTTAGATTGTTTAACTCCCTTATGAAAGTAATCCAGTATTTTCTTTCTTTCTTTGTCCTTTGTCGCTGTCATATAATCAGCATCCACCTGATCACATTCATTAACAGCTTCTTGGGTATCATTAGTGGTTAAAAAGTTGAATTTGGTATTGTCATACCCAAAAAGCAACTTGAAAGGAGTTAGTAGGTCAGAGGAGGGATCTTCATTTGAGTTAACATAAATGAGTGGTCTTGAATTAATTGTATTCATTATTTCAAGAACAATTGTTTTTAGTTCAGTTAAAGGGACTTTTCTTCCTTTTAGGGAGGTATAGAGGGCTCTTTTGGCTAAACCCACCATTCTTTCAGCTATTTCTAAGGTTCTGGGTGAATAGGCTGCTGTAAATTTCCACTGGATACCATGATCAGAGAGGTACTGAGACACAAGAACATTTTGGAACCAATGTTTAAGGTAATCTTCAGATCTTTTGAAGGTGGATTGATTGTCTGAAATCAAAACCTTTGGAAGGTTTAAGGACAAATGGTAAAGTTCTCTTAAAAAGGTTTTAGCAGAAAGGTCAGTGCAGATGTGAAGGCTGGTGAATCTGGTGGCGCAGCAAATGAACAATAATAAGTAGACTTTCATGAATTGATTATTATCATCCTGGACAGAAATTGGACCAGCATAGTCAAGGGCAGTTTTTTCAAAGGGTTTTTCATAGCTTAAACGTTCCGTTACTAATGGTCCAGTAGTAGGCACTTCATAAGCCATGGCAAAGTATTTTTGGCAAAACAGACATTGTTTCAGAACCTTTTTAACTACTTGCCTTATTTTGGGGATCCAGAATTCCTGTCTGAGGAAATTGCAGGTGGTAGCTAAGGTTGCATGACTGGCTTTTGCATGACATTCAGTTACGATTAACGTTGTTAAATGAGAATTTTCAGGCAGTAGTACAGGATACCTAGCAGAATAGTTAAGGTTGGTTGCATATTTATATCTCCCCATTGTTCTGACTAACCCTTCTTTGTCAATGAAGAGTTTTAGATTCTTTTGCAGCTTTGTTAGGTCCTCAACTTTTTCTCCTTTATTTAGTTTGTTGATTATTTCTTTTTCTTTTGAGAAATGTTGTTGCTGGACTAATTTTATCCAGTAATTGGTGGCCTTAGTTTTGTAAGCTGTATGATTTTTCTCCAAAACAGCAATTTGTTCTTCCATTGTTAGGTTACATTTGGGGTTATATTTGTGAGTGCGGAAGTACTTTAAGTTTTCTATGAACCGTAGAACATAGGCAGTGATTCTGACCAGTTTTTTCCTGTTAGAGAATTTTTCCATGTTTATCAAGGGAGTTTTTTAATTTATTTCTGTACAAGTTGATTGACACACATTTATTGTTGTCTGTAAGGTTTCTTGGTGGGTGTTAAAAATTAAGTTGGTTGGCCATTCAGTTTCATTTCTCAAAAATGTGGGACCATGTTGGTAAAAGGGAAGAAGTTTTTGAAATTTCTTGAAAGATATTGTTCTGGTGAGTAGGTCTGCTAGGTTGTCTTTTCCTGCTACATGTCTGAATTCCAGGTGATGGTTCAAGTTTCTTGTTGCTTCCTGAATGTCTTTCACTCTGTTTTTTACAAAGATGGATTTCATTTTTAGAGATTTTTGAGCAATCCAATTTAAAGCCACCTGTGAGTCTGTCCAACTTATTGTTTTGAAGAACTTTTGGTTTTCTGAGTTTTCTTCTAGGTAGGTTTCTTTAAGGTATTCTAGGACTTTGGTTCCTAGGCAGATTGCCATTAATTCCAAGTTACAAATGGTCCAATTTTTTGATTTGGGGTTGACTCTTGATTTAGCATAAATTAGTTCGGATTTTCCATTTCCAACTAAATAGCAACTTACTGCATACCCTTCTTGGCTAGCATCACAAAAGATGTGGAGTTGAAGATTTTCCATGAGAGGTTTGGAATTTTCAAAAGCTTGTCTAGGAAAATTCAGAAATTCCACTTTGTTTATTTCTTTACAAAGTTTTTTCCATTCACCCAGCATTTCAGGTTCTAAATATTCATCCCAATCTTTTTTGGTAGCTGCTACTTTCTGCATGAAGAGTTTTAATTTAAACACTAAGGGTGCAACAAATCCAATTGGATCAAACAATGATTGCAAAGAACTTAGTATTTCTCTTTTAGTTTTGGCTTCTGAGTTCAAGTTTACAGTTTTTAGATGGAGTATATCAGCATTTGTGTTCCAACCATATCCTAATAGTTTTACGTTTTCTTTATCTTCTGAGGAGGCTATGTCATGTTTTTCAAATAGTCCTTGAAGTTCTGAGTGATTGGAGGCCCATTCATATAGCTTCAAATTATAATTAATTAAGGTGTTTACACTATAATTGTAAAGGTCTTTGAGTTCTGAGAGATTGTTGGCATTAATTAAAGCATTGTCCATGTAAAAGCGGTTAGCTAGGTAGTCTGCCACTTGGTTTTGTTGTTCATTAAAAATGTGTTGGAGAGATTGTTGTAGTAAAAATGGACTGCTTTTGTTGCCAAAGGTAACTCTCTTATATTTATAGCAGATCAGGTTGTCGTCATTTGGAGCCAATTGGGTATCTTTTAACCACAGAATTTTGTGGGCATTGCAGTCAAATTCTGTTTGATATTTAAGTTGTAAATATGCTTTTTGAATGTCTCCAATCATCAAATATTTACCATGCCTTAATTTAATGCACAATTTTGCTAAATGAGGTAGAAGTGAAGGGCAGTCCTCAGTAGCATCATTTACTGTTATTTCTTCTGGTTTGCTTTTACCCGAGGGATCTACTACAATCCTAACTTTAGTTGTTTGTACTCCAGGGCGAACTACTGGAAAATGAGGTAAAAAATTTCCTTCTTGTTTTAAGCTTTCTGTTAAGGCTACTTCTTCTATTATTCCTTCCTAGAATTGTTGTTCAAGGATGTCTGAATAAGGTTGCATTAAGTTATCTTTTTTTAATTTTTTGCAAGTGGACTTTAACCTGCTAATAGCATAGTTAAAGTTTGGTGAAATTTTATCTTTTTGGTCATTCCATGGTACCTTAACAGACAATCTTTCATCTTCTATTTTAACTTCCTTTTCAAAGTTTGCAATCAGATCTTTTTCTTTGTTTGAAAATGGTTCATCCCCAGAAATACCCAAGTTTTCTAGTTTGCTAAATTGTGCAATCTGGTGTTCAATTTTTTCTAGATCTTCATTAGAAGTTGTACTAGTAAGTAGAGGGTTGGTAATACAGAAGCTGATCTGATCTCTTATTGGTTCTTTTTCTTTTTCAGGGTAGTAATCTGAAGGGAAACCCAATAAAAGTATTCCATAGGGAGATTTATAACAAGAGGCAGTATGAATCTGATGAGTGCTGAGGGCAAAAAGTTTGTGGGTTGCAGCCCCAAAAATTAACATGAAGTCAGCCACTTCATCAGCTTCAAAGTGATCTGCAAGCTGATAATTTAAGGATTTTAAATAAGTTTGAAGCTTCAGTAATCCGTGAACTTCATATTTAATATTAATATCATCAATTATGATGGCTTCTATTTGTTGGTAGTTTCCAGGGTTTCTAGAATCCTCCAATTTAATTATAGCTACTTCATAATTTGGTTGTTTCTTGTTGGCTATAAATCCTGTTATGGTTATGGATTCCTCGTAGTGTTTAGTTGGAAGATTTAATTTTTTCACAAGTTCCTTGGTAATGTAGCTGCAGGCCCGGATCTAGAAGAATGGGGGCCCGTGACTAATTATTTTTTTTTTGGTCCCCCTTGGCTACAATTTTTATTATATAAGGATTATAAGCTTTGTTTACGAGGAAAATTAAAGGTTTTCAGAACAAACATATTACTTTGCTTTATTTATTTAGTTTTCAGAACAAACATATTACTTTACAAATATTTTACTTTATTTTACATATTATATTTTCCTGAATTAATAATTTTATACACACCTACCTACTGATTATGAGCTGGCAACCGATTGAACCTACGAGCATTTTTTTGTGCAAATTCATTAATAATATTTCGAAAATCGACTTCTTTGGCCAGAGCATGTTCAACATAGAGAATTGCCAGTGACTGTAATCGCTTTTCCTTCATTGTTGAACGTGTGCAATATTTCAGTCGCTTTAACTTAGAAAAACTCCGTTCGCCGGTACAATTGGTCACCATCAATGACAAGTACATTCTGTATGCATTTAAGACATTGGGGAAAACTTCTCCAAGCTGATGCTGCATAAGCATATTGAATGCACGAAGCTCTACACTGAACGAATCGTTTGCGTCTTCAGAACGGCAGAAAACACCAGCAAATTGAATCATTTCATCGCCAAGCGATTTTTCTAAATCATTGGGATATGAATCGACCAGATTTTGGCAGCCTTTGCGAAGCACTGCATCTTCGCCGTCACGGATTTTGTTTAAAACGCCGAATTTTTCATTTGTGTTGTGGTATGCTTTCTTGCGAAACTCTAACTCTGACTTCAATTGGTCGATCATCACAATGAAGACGTCTACGCGAAAATTCTCACGCCCAGTGCGCAACGTTTCCGAGCTGGGTCCTTCATCGAATGCTGCCTTGCGAATTCGCTTTCGTCGTTTCTCCTGCTTGTAGTTGGTGGTACTTGTCAGCAACAGAGCCTCGTCTTCGTACTCTTCAAAGTTGTTGCGCATTGACCACACAAAGTCAACCAAAGAATCCAGTAGTATGGATGCGCTGTTCATATCTAATGTTGCACTTTGGAGTTGCATGCTTGTTCGGTTAAAGCGGGTCAGGACTGTATCCCAAGTGACAGTAAGAATTGTTGTCTCAAGCTGATTCATCTCTGCCAGCAAACCAGTCGCTTCGGAACTACTGGTCGTCGTACGTGAATGCCGGTCATCGATCTGTTGAAGCTCTTCTAATGCCACACGAATGCCTCCATAGCCCCTACGAAGAGCGTGCGTTGCGTCAGCTCGTCGAGACCAGCGAGTATCAGAGAGTTGCTTCGGGACAGGCGCAGTTTTTGGAAGATGTTTTACCAATAAACCCCATCGACTAGTTGAACTGCTGAAAAATGCATATAGTTTTTGGATGAAATCGAAAAAAACGCGCACTTCTGAGCAACACTGAGACGCAGAATTGCCGACAAGATTGAGCGAATGTGCCGCACATGGAGTATAATTAGCTAGCGGAATGATGGCTTCAATATGTGCTCTGACACCATTGTACACACCTGACATGTTAGCAGCGTTGTCATAAGTTTGCCCTCGACAATCGGCAATGTCAGTTTGAATACTAGAAAAATAGTCTAAAAGACGCTTCGCCAAAGCTTGGCCTGTATGGGCCGTATCTAGTTCTAAAAATGTCAAAAATCTTTCAACAGGCCCTTTTGATGTGACGTAGCGAATGACAATTGTCAACTGATCGATATGCGAAATGTCTGGAGTTGAGTCGATGGACACAGAGTAGTATTTCGCTTTCTTGATTTCCTGAACCATTGCATTAAGAACTGCTGATCCCAGTAAATCAATCAACTCTTCGCAGGTTGTTGACGACAGGTATGATGATCGTCCTCGCCCTGGATTACCATACTTAGCAATGTGAGTCGCCAAAAAAATATCATATTTTGCAATCAACTCAAGTAGTCCCATGAAGTTTCCATTATTCTCCCTACCAAAAACCTCATCTTCCCCACGCAAAGGCAACCCACGTTCAGCACAGTACAAAATCACATTGAGCGAACGCTCCAGAATGGATACCCAATAGCTTTTCTCCATCCTGGGGCTTGTTTCAAGTTTCTCATCAATGCAGCCTTGCGCAGAAACACGTTGTGCAAATGCAATTGTAGAATTCCAGTGCATTTGTGTTTTTTCATGTCGTTCCATCATTAGACCAGCATGCTTCCAGTTATCAAATCCATTGACGAAATCAGCATTTCCAGCTGATAATAGGCGGCAGTAGAAGCAAAAAGCTTTACCAGTTGTGGGTGAGTAACAAAGCCATGAACGTTCTGTTTTTTCCTTTGTCAATGGATGCACGCGAATAAACATATTTTGTCCAAAAAAACGATGCTGATCTTTGTAACCACGCTCTGATGCTGAGAAATTGGCGTCCTTATGCTGGCAGCGTAACCGAAGTGGACATTTTCCTTCTCCCGACTCAGAGTCAATTAGTTGAGTTTGTATCTCTGGTTGTACAGGCTGCAACCATAGTCCAACATCCAACACAAAATCAGCGGCTTCAGATTGCTGCGACGTTGAGGCCCCTTCTGTTTCCAAGGTAGATGAAGGGACATTTACAGGGACAGACGCTGGAACAGCTTCATGGATAGTAGACAAAGTAGCGGCTTCATGGATAGACGAAGTAGCACCTTCAGTGACAGGCGAAGCAGAATCTTCAGAGCCAGACGTAGTGGCAGTAGCCGCAAAGTACTGTTTAATAGACTTTGTTTCTGCGATGACCTTCTGTAGAGACTCAGCATTTGCAGTAGCCTTCTTTCGTTTGCTACTTCCACTTTCGTAAGATCGCTTAGACATTTCACCTCACAATAAAAAATCTGAAATAATAATAAATGAAATTAGTAAATGTAATAATAAATGTAAAAACCTAAAATTAAAATAAATAATGTAGAAAATTTGGAGGCCCCCCTCAAATGTGGGGCCCGTGGCTGCAGCCCACATAGCCCCCCCCCTAGATCCGGGTCTGTGTAGCTGGCTTGACTACAATTATCCAAAAGTGCTCTGCATTTAATCGATTTTTCCGAGTTTCTTATTCTCATCTGCATGGAAGGAATTAATGCCACTTCTTGATCAGTGTTTTTTAAACTTAATAAGTTAGTAATTTGTTTCCCTTGTTTTGAGTTTTCTTTTTGGGTAGCTACTTCAGTACTGGTTTTGGTTTTCTTATCTTCCTCTGGTTTTCCTTTTTGTTTGGTACAAAGGAAGGATAAATGGTTAGAAAACCTACAAAATGAACACGGTTGGAAAGAAATGGGGCATTCTTTGGCTTGGTGTTTAGATGAGGTGCATTTAGTACAATAATTTAATTTAGCAAGTTTTTTAAGTTTATCCCAACTTTCAGGGAAAGAATCACATTTTGAGATTCTGTGAGAGTTTTTCTTACACAATTTGCAGTAAAGTTCTCTCTGGTCAGTATGTTGAGCTCTTCTTGAGGATTGTCTTTGGGTGGAAACTGCCAGAGTAGCTGTAGTTTGGCCAGAATACCATGGTTTTCTGACTGGTTCTGGAGAGAAGTTTCTTTTTTGTTTAGGTATTAAGGTGGTTAATTCACTTTGACTTAGATCAAAATTAACATTAGCTAAGGTTTTGGTAGCTTCAGCAATGGCTTCTTTAAATTTATCAAAGTGGTCATAGAGTTTAAAACCACAAGTTCTTAAAAATTCCTGAGTTTCTTGCCTTAGTTTACTATAATATACCTACAAGAGTATATCTTCTAATTCTAATTTTTGAGTTTGCATTAAATTTATGGTAGAGTCCATATCTGCTTGAAAGTCATGAAGTGATTTAAAATCTTTGGTTATTTGGGATTTGGTTAAAAGTGATTTTATTATGGAGAATTTAATTTGGCCTGGTGTTGCATAACAGCCCTCCAACTGCTGCCATGCTTCGTCATAAGATGTTTTACTTTCTTGCATGCAGTTTATTTGAATGGCAGGGTTTCCACTCAAATGTTGTTTTAGGTAGACAAATTTCTCTTCTTCGGAAAGACCTATGTTATCATAAATGTTTCTGAATGAGGTCTTAAAGTTTTGAAATTTAGAGGGATTTCCATCAAATGGTAATATTTAAAGCTCAGGAATTTTAGTACTTATTCTTGGTTTAGGTTTGGCTTCGGCATTATTTTCTTTTTTAGTTGTTAATGCTTGTATCATTTGATCTATTTCAATTTGGTAATAACTGTTTTTTTCATCTAGTTTTTCTTGTTTAGCCTCTGAGAAGCCTTCGGAACAAACATACTTACTAAGGATTTCCTCATCTAAATTTTGTAACTTGTCCAGTTGTGAGGACAAAAGCCGAGCATATGCATTTTTTTTTCCTCATTCCAATCATCCAATTTCTCTTTGATTGTAGCTAAAAGTTTAGTAGCTGAGGCTCTGATTGCTCTCCTCTTTTTTACCAATTTACTAGTTTCAAGTGCTTCCACATCACTTCCCAACCATGTCTCCATACTTTTTCCTGGAGTGGCTTCAGTTTCATTAGCCATTTTTTAGGTTTAATATTATAAATGATATTTTCAATGATATTTATAATTAAATTTTCAGATTATGTAAAAAATTTAATTCACTGGATTTAAAACTATTGTATCAGAAATAAAACAAAAAAGGGTAACTAACTTCTCGACTGCCCACCCGGGGGGCGCCATATTGAAAAATTTATTGAAAAATTTATTATTTTTTGAGAGAGATTATTTAGGTGTAATATTAAGATTAAGTTTACTTTAAATAGACACAGTAATTATAGAAATAATAATGGCCTATTTAGACACTGTCAACATAGCTACAGACTTTTTCACTGTAGGCTGCAGTGGTTTTCAGGTTAAAATTTGGTAAGCAGCCAGATTACTAACTATGGTCAAGCTAAATTCATTAAATTTAATTTAGACTTACCAAAATTGAAGTTGCCAGTTGAGCGTTACCCTTTCTGTTTCTAACTAATCCATAAGTTTCATTTAGTTTCCAGATTTGAATTTTATTTGTTAAGTTTTAAGTTACTATTGAACACACTGCTAAGTTATTTATTTGTAGGGGCTATTTCCCAGACCTAGGTTTTGCAGGTTAAGTTAGGCTAGGGCTGTATTGCCCTTAAGTTTTTGTTTTTAAAGGTTTAAGGTTTAAGGTTTTGAAGGTTTTACTCAAGTTAAGTTAGGGCTATATTGCCTTTAAGTTTTAATAGGGGCTATAACAGCCATTTAATTATTTAGTTAGGGCAGTTGTAGCCCGGTTCGAGTTTGTTCTAGGTACCTAGTTTTTTCTCTTACCTTAGTTATATTTTAATTAAATTACTTACACCTAGTTCTGATAGGCCTCTATTGAGTTAAACAGGGTTTTTGTTTAATTGCAGTGGCTGTTAATGAGGTTTTAAGGTTGACTTTAAGTTGCCCGGTTAGTTGGGGAACCACGAGAATTTTATTTTACGAAAAAACTAGCCCGCTTCATGCAGTCAAATTTTTTCAAGAATGGACAAAGCTCCGTTTTTCTTTGTCTCAGAAACTTTTTTCTTTCTTCTTTTTGTTAATTAGGGAAACCCAACTTCACTAGTTGGTTAGAAACGAGGGTTGTTATTCTTATTCCACATTCATTTTGTTTACATTCTATTTGGAAACATATGCGGTTATTTCTAACCACTTTTTTTAACAACCACCCAACTGTCATAACCTTTGACATGGCCCTGTACGAGAAGGCAGTACAGTTGCTAGATGCAAGACCTAACTTGAAAAGAGAAGTTGTTCCGAGACTTGGGGAGCTGCATGCTGTGATGGCTGCACTGAGGGCACTCGAAGCCTCAATAGAAAATTCTGGCATAGATGATGCATGGATTGAGGCAGATGTATATGAGTCTGCTACAACGAGACAGATCCTCAAGTGCGGCCACAACAAAAGAGCACTCCGTGCACACATCCACACTTACATGGCTCTGTATGAACTTGCTCTAGAACAGTTCTTCACAGAGATGCCACAACTAAAAGAAATCTGCTCGAAACCAGCAAATGAACTGCAGGAAGCCTGCACAAACACAGCTTCTGGGACAAGTGATGGAGCAGAATGCATCAGAATTGCTAACACTCCCCTGCTTCAAATCTTGACCAACGAAGATGTCATTCAACAGCTGAAGAAGTGGGAAGCTCAGAAATCATCTAACGCTATGTTCAAGTCATTGATGAATTACCTCCACCGGGTTGAAATCATCTTGTTCTTTGTTGAAGCATCCAGAAATGCTGATCTCGTTCTCCATCTGGAGGCTGGAGAAGCACTCAGCAAGCTGTTTTTCGCAATGGATCGAATAAAATACAAACGCCTCTGGCCAAGGTACATCGCCGACATGCACGAAATGAAGACAAGCCATCCAGCAATATGGCGAGAACTTCAAGATGGAAACATATATGTCACCAAGAGTGAGATTCTGTTCGTCTCAATAGGTGCAGACCATGCCTGCGAACATCTCAACAAGATGATGAAGGTTCATTCTGGCCTAATTGGCATTTCCAATAATGCGAATGCTAGGCAGCGGTTCTTCTTGGCTTCTCCAGAGATGTTGTGCCTCTCAACAGAGTTTAAAGGACAGTTCGGGCTTCAAGTAAACAAGCCAGAGGAACACCATGATGTACGTGTTGACAAAATCAAGGCTGCAATACTGAGCCACGGGAATCCCTTTGCTGTTGAAGGTGATCAGCTGTACAATTTCATCACACATGCATATGTACGACAAGAGTATGTTCCACAAATCTTGAACATTGATGACATCGGACAGAAGCTTTATGAAGATTATGTCACTGAACGTATCAATGGAGATGTTAGTCTCTGGGCACCAGTCAAACAGCAGAACAAGATGTACATGTCTGGCAGCAAGAAACAAACTTTCAAGTTCCGTGACCAGACAGTTGACCTAAAAGAGACCAAAGATCTCTATGGTCGGCTGATGGTTCTCACCAGGTCGAGCAGGGACATCGATCAGAAGAATGCAGTTGGCAACTATGAGTTCACATTGACTCCAAGAGCACTATTTGCACCAGACGGCTCAATGCTGCCATGCACTGACACGTCCAAGCTGATACACAGCCTTGAGAAGCTGGCAAAAACAGATGAAACCCAGGAACAGACAGAAGCTCTAGCGGCCAAAGAGCAGGATGATGACAGAGGTCCTGTATCATCATCTCCATCGTCGTCATCAAATCAAAAGATCGCCATTGTTGATGGAATGGTGCTTGTCCAGAAGATGACAAAGAAATCAGGGACAATCAGCACAGTCGTGTTTCAATGACAGGCTCGTGAGCGTGACAGCAGGGTTCAGTGAGGTCATCCTGGTCTTCGATACATACTGTGGAAAATTTGGGAGTACCGAAATGGAAGACCCACCTAATCTTGGATAAGCCATATTGACATTCAAAAATAATAACAATAAAAGTAAATCAGAAGGAGAACTTGAACTCTTGCTGAGAAAAATTAAAAAGACACCAACAAAGAAACAAATATGGGATGAAAAGAAAAAAGATCCCATAGCTAGAAATGGCAACATGGTTTTGGGAAGAAGAAGAAAAAGATCGGGATAAGCATAATAACAAGGGAGGGAGGGGCTAGAGACGAAAGAAGCCAGAATAAAAAAGTTCATTATTGGTGTCAAGAAATTAAATTTATATATAATTTCAAGGTAAGAAGTTCATAAATTTCCCTTCAGTTATTAAATTTAGGTTAAATAAGCTGACATTTCAGCTGTAATTGTTTAACAAAAGAGTATGAAAGTCCTGTTTATGGACAAATAGCTAGGCTGGTTCATCTTTAGCCTAGGTCTTCCATCTCCAACGTAGCCTAGGTTGTGTTTAGGCTACTCTGGTTGGAGCAGGACCTATTTTTTCCATATCTATAATGGTGGCCCGTGTGGGGAAGGGTTATTTGCTGTGAAAACCTTAACCTTGAATAAAATAACAAAATTAAAACAAACAAAAAAAAATTACGCCTTATCAAACATTTTGACATCTGAACAGAATTTATTCCATGTTTGGCTTTTTCAAATATTTACTACATATAAATAATAATAAATTACGAAGCCCTGACTAAAAATAAAAATAAGAAATAATTCAAATACTTCAAAACTTATCATTTGGCCATAAATGTGGTAAAATTCCAGAATAAGGGTAATCCGAAGCCTAGCCTATTTAACCAAAATAAAGCTTAAGTATTGTATACATAATATAAAATAAAGCTTATTTATAGAGTTGAAAGGGTTTTAGGACTTATTTTTGGAAAAACAAAATAAACAAAATATGGCTGAATGTGAAGCAATTGAGGCAAAGATGAAATCATTAAAAAGGAAGAGATCAGCAAGGAAGGGAGTCATTACCAGGCTTTTAACTAGCTTTAATAGCAAAGAAAATCCAAATAAAAGGGATTATGATACTATTTTGGGTGGTTTAAATAGAATTAAACAGGAAATAATAATTAGAGACGAGGAAATTGTTACAGAAACTGATGGGTTAAATGTTGGTGAAGAGACATATACAGCACTTTTGTGTGAACAAGAACAGAATATTTTTTAAATAGATTCTCACATAAATGAATTATACGCTGCTTTAGATAATCTACCAAATAATTTAGAAGCTACAAATCAAAGTTTGATTGAGGCCTTCAGAAATGTATCCATTTCTAATGATGACAATAAACAACTAAAAGCCAAGTTACCAACATTACAAGTACCAACATTTGAAGGTGATCGAACAAAATTTCAGTCTTTTCTGGAAAAGTTTGATAGTTTAATTGGCAACAAAGATTAGATATCTGATGTTGACAAATTCAGTCATCTGCTTAATTATTTAAAGGGCCCAGCCCTAAAACTGGTTGATGCCTTACCAGCAATAGGCAGCTCGTATAAAATAGCTCTCAAATTACTAGAAAGAAATTTCCTAAATAAAAAAGAAATAGTAAATGGTTTAGCAATAAAATTAAGCAATATAAAACCAGCCAAGGATAACCATCAGGATCGATACAATTTCTATTGTGAAGTTGAAAGCATGTTAGGTCATCTACAAAATAATGACATAGATCTAGAGAAATCGGCATGGTTTATCCAAGCCATAATATTTGATTGTTTACCTACCCAAATTAGGGATATTTTCCAAAGAATAATAGGAAATACATATCCTACCCTTGTTGAAATAAGGAATGAATTTCCAAATGTTTTGTCAATGTAGAAATCTTTAAAGATTAATTCACAAACAAAGATTGATTCACAAATAAACCAAACAAAGAAAATTCAAACAAAACCAAAGCCACAACAACAACAAAAAGACAAATCAGAACAAAAAGTGATAGGTCTAACTCCTACACTACAAATTTTTAATGTTACGACAGAATTTGTACGTAAGTGTAAATTTTGTTCGTCTGATGATCACAATAGCACACGATGTACTAAATATGTAGACTTAGAATCCAGGATAAACAGGTGTTCTCAGTTAAACCTTTGTACCAAATGCTCAGCTGCAGGACATACTAACAAAAACTGCAAAACAAAAATAAGATTCAAATGTGTTAATTGTGAAAGTTTAAATCATGTCTCTTGTCTTTATGATTCATTTAAAAATTCAAATAAACAAAACACAAATAAACAAAACAAAGAAAAATGAAAAAACATTTAATAGACATGTATCAATAAATAATGTCAATAAAAATTCTAGTGTACTCCTACCTACAATAACTTTGGATTTAAAAAATAAAAAAGGTGGGACAACTCCTATAAGATGTCTAATAGATTCTTGTTCCCAACAAACATTTGTAGATCAATCATTAGTTAATCAATTAGGCCTACAAACTCATAAAAATGAACAAGAATTGTGTATAACATCATTTGTCAAAGAAAACGAACAGAAAGAAAAATATAGTAGTTAATTTAGATCTGGATATACCCACAGAGAATAAAACAAGAAACATAGAAGCAGTAGTCATTGAACAAGTTGGTCAATAAAAATTTAAAATACCAAATTTAAAACAAGTAATACAACAACTTAAAAAGCAATATAAAATTGCAGATAGAAATTTAAATGATGATACAATAGATAATGTTCAAATGTTAATTGGAGCTGATTATATTCACTTAATTCAGAAGGGCATAGTCAGAATAGGAGATGGGATAGCTCTAGATACTCACTGGGGTATAGCTCCACTGGGACACAGATAAATATAAAATAACAATGAAAAATAAAAATTTATAACTAACATCATTAGACGATCATTAGACACTGGAGAAATACCGGGCATCCTGAAGAGCGCGAACATAGTCCCAATATATAAAGGAGGAGATCGATCCCAGGCCAAAAACTATAGGCCAGTGTCGCTTACATCTCATCTCACTAAAATATTTGAAAGAATAGTTAGACAGAAAATCTATGACTTTTTGGAAACTCAGAAAAAATTCAATGATAACCAACACGGGTTTCGATCAGGCAGATCATGCCTATCACAACTAATGGAACACTACAACAACATTATTGATTCACTTGAAAGTAATGAAAACTATGATGTACTATACACAGACTTTGCTAAAGCGTTCGACAAGTGTGACCACGGAATCATAATACATAAACTGAAATATATGGGAATAACAGGAAAAGTAGGGAAATGGATATATAATTTCCTTAGTGAGCGGAGACAAGTCGTTACAGTACAAGGAGTATCTTCATCAGAATCAGAGGTCCTCAGCTCAGTACCACAAGGAACAGTATTAGCTCCACTACTCTTCATAATCATGCTAACTGACATAGATGAGGACGTTACCAGAGACAGCACAGTAACATCCTTTGCGGATGACACAAAGATCAGTAGAAAAATAAGAAACCCAGAAGACATAGGATCTCTACAAACCGACATAAACAAAATCTACAAGTGGACTGAAGATAACAATATGAAGTTTAACACCGAGAAATTTCAGCTATTACGGTACGGAAAAAGAGAAGACCTAAAGTGCATGGAATATTATACCCCAAATGGACAGGAAATTCAGAGAAATTCCAGAGCAAAAGATTTAGGGGTTGTAATGACAGATGATGCGAAATTTGAAACACAAAATAAGATAGCAGTAAACAGAGCAAAGAGAATAACGGGTCAGATATTGAGAACCTTTAAACGAAGGGATAGGAATGTAATGATTCCTCTACTGAAAACCCTGATCATACCCAAATTAGAATACTGCTCGGTCCTAACTTCCCCATATAAAAAAGAAGACATTGGACAGCTGGAGGGGATCCAAAGAAGCTTCACAGCCAAGATTAATGGGTGCAAAGAACTAAATTACTGGGAAAGGTTACGAGAACTAGACCTATATTCACTGGAAAGGAGAAGAGAGAGATACACCATTATTTACACTTGGAAAATAATGGAGAAACTAGTCCCTAATCTTACTCTGAATCCCATAACTCCCCAAACAACGATGGAAAGTAGAAGCGGTAGACTGTGAGGTATTCCCAAATTGAAGGCGAGACAGGGAACATCCTTAACCCTGAAAGAAAATAGTTTTGTAGTGAGAGGACCAAAACTGTTTAATCAGTTGCCCAAAGACCTAAGAAACACGAAGGGAGTTGCAGTGGAAATCTTCAAAAGAAGACTAGACGCCTGGCTCAGAACAATCCCCGATGAGCCGGGCGTACCTGGCTATGTGAGGTGGAGACCGCAAGAATCCAACTCACTACTTCACCAGGCCAACTCGAGAGGAGGGGCGACAAGCTTGAACTTCGCGAAATGAGAAATCATCGCGCGGAACCTTTGTAAGGTTGTAATGTAACAAACTCGCCCTATTATGACAAGGTCTTACATAACTCAAATAATGACATAAATACTAAAATATTAAATAAATCATTAACAACTGAAGAATTAGATAAAGGTGTACAACAGCTCTGGCTATTAGAGTCAGTGGGGGTGCAAGATGGTGATCATACAGATGAAAATCAATTAATGGTTGAAAATTTTGAAAATACCATCATGTATGAAAATGGCCATTATTCAATTGAACTACCTTGGAAGATCAATAGTCCAAAATTAAATGATAAGCTAAAGGTAGTTAAAGGTCATCTCTATAATTTGATGAAAAAATTAAAAAATGACAATAGAATTAAAATGTATGATGTTTTCAAGGACCAGTTAGAAAAAGGCTTCATTGAGGAAGTTAAAGATCACCCCTTTAAAAAAGACAACTGCCATTATCTTACTCACACAGGAGTCTATAGAAAGGATGCACCCACAACAAAACTTAGAGTTGTGTATAACTGTAGTCTTAAAGATGGCAATAAGCATAGCTTGAATCACTGTCTCATAGAGGGGCCTAATCTTATTTCAGACCTTGTAAAAATCCTTCTAAGATTTAGGTTAGATGACTATGCAGTCCAAAGTGATATAAGCAAAGCTTTTTTGAGAATTCATCTGAAAAATGACTATGACAAAGATCAACTAAGATTCTTGTGGTTTAATTATCCATATGACTTAAATAAAGGGTTTAAAACATTTAAATTTAATGTGGTTTTGTTTGGAGCAAATGCAAGTCCTAGTTTACTGGCTTTAACCATCAAACATCACTTAAATTTGTATGATGAAAATGATTTAACTGTTCAGTTCTTGAAAGATCACTTCTATGTAGATAACCTTGTAGGATCAACCAAAACAGTCAGAATTAAATGAAGTTTACATAAAAGCAGATAAAATAATGAAAGAAGGTAATTTTGAATTAAGAGAGTGGATCACAAATAATGAGAGACTAAATAAAAAAATAAAATCAGAAGACAAAGGATTGACAGAACCAACAAACAAGGTGAAAACATTAGGTATGATCTGGGATTTGAACTCAGATTCTAAAGTTCATGACTCACTCTGCACAAAAGGCTACACCTTAGATACAACAGCTAACACAAAAAGAAAGATCTTATCCGAAAGTTCAAAAATATTTGATCCTATGGGTTTACTCCTTCCTTCTACTATCAGATCCAGGGTTCTTTTACAAGAATTTTGGAAACAGAAAGTAGACTGGGATGATCCTATAACCAATACACAACAAGATAGCTGGAAAAGGTTAGCTAAAGATCTCAATAAACTACAAAACATAAATATTCCCAGAGTTTGTGGACACAGAGATACACCTCAAACCTTGCATGTATTTGGCGATGCCACTGAAAAGGTGTATGGCTGTTGCGCTTACCTTGCAGGTGAGGATGGGAGTCATTTGATCTATGCCAAGGGAAAGTAACACCCGTAAAACAAAAGAAAACTATTCCTCAGCTTAAACTACTTGCAGGTTATCTAGCTGTAAAAATAACAGGATTTTTCCATGAAGTCTACCATGATGTAAACATCGCAAATACATATATTTGGCTTGACAGTCAAATCTGCTTGGCATGGATCAACTCTGATGAGTCAAACTCAAAAAACATCTTTGTCCGTAACAGATTAATATTTGGCTTGACAGTCAAATCTGCTTGGCATGGATCAACTCTGATGAGTTAAACTCAAAAAACATCTTTGTCCGTAACAGATTAAGAGACATTAAAGAAGCTAGACAAAATTTGAACATAACCTTCAGATACATTCCAACAAAACAAAATCCTGCAGACTTTCTTACAAGAGGATTATCCTGTAAATTACTAAAATCCAAGAAAAATTGGTTTCATGCACCTGAATTCATTCAGGATGAAACAATGTGGCCAGCAGAACAAATTAATGTAAAGCTTAACAAGATAACCACAAATAAAGTTGAGCCACTATTAGATTATAACAATTATTCTGACTTTGGCAAACTTGTAAGGGTAACATCTTACTGTCTCAGATTCATTCACAACTGTTTAAAGAAAATAAATAAACAAAGAAATAATGATAATGAAATGTATACAAGTCAGCTACCAAATATTGGATTAACCACATACAACAAACAGAATACAAAAATGAGATAGATTTTCTAACAATTGGTAAACAAATGAACAAAGTACCCCCTGTGGTAATAAACTTGAATCTCTACATTGACAAAGATGGCTTATTAAGATGTAAGGTTAGATTAAACAAATCACAAATCACATATAACAGTAAACAACCCCATCTTCTTCCTAGGTTCCATCACATTACAACCCTAATTATTAGAGAGAAACACAATGAACTTTATCACATGGGTGTTCCACAAACATTAAATGCCATTAGAAAGTTGTATTGGATACCCAAAGGCAGAATGACAGTAAAGACAGTTTTGAATAACTGTGTCACCTGCAAAAGGATTCATTCCAGATCTTTCAGGAAGACCAATCCTCCTGATTTGCCAACAGAGAGTGTCACCTTTAATAGGCCTTTTGAAACAGTTGGCATAGACTATACAGGAAGTTCGACTGTTGATCTGGGAACAACAGAACAAAAAATGTACATCATACTTTACACATGTTCATCTTCTAGAGCAGTCAGCTTAGACATAGTGAGTGATCTCTCTGCAGAATCATTTGTCCATAGCTTTAGAAGATTTTGTGCAAGCATTCTGTACCCAAAATTGTTTGGACAGATAATGCAACATATTTCAAGGCTGGTGAAAACCAAATAAATGACATATTACAAAATTCACATACCATAACATATCTACAAAATAACAAAATAAAATGGAAATACATCCCTGTTGCATCACCATGGTATGGAGCAATCTGGGAAAGGAATATCCAAACAATAAAGAATTGCCTAAAGAAATCAATAGGTAAAAAACAAATTGAATTCTTTGAACTTCTCACTCTCATTAGTGAGATTGAGAATGTTGTCAATAACAGACCTCTTACTTATGTAGGGGATAATATTAATGATGTAGAGCCTCTCACCCCAAATCATTTGATTAAGGGAGAAGTCATTAACCCTCTACCTGATTACAATATCTCCTTGGATGATCCACCTTGGAGTGATAATAATCATGATTTGCAAAATAGATTATCACAAATAACAAATATAAAAACAAAATTTAAAAAGCAATTGAGTGATGAATACCTTGTTAGGTTGAGAGAAAGGCATAAATATATACAAAACAAAGACTGGGTTAATGAAATCAGGGTAGGAAATGTAGTTCTAATTAGACAAAATACACCAAGACAGTGTTGGCCATTAGGTAGAGTTTTAGAACTAAAAACTGGGGAAGATGGATTAACCAGGGTTGTAAAACTTAAAACCGCTTCAGGTGAAACTATAAGAGATGTATCACTCTTATACCCCCTAGAGGTAGGACCAACTACTGTTAACAAAAATGATCATGAAGATGAATCTATAATAGATTCTGATGATGATCAAGATTTGACCCAAACTATACCAAACCTAACCTGTTCAATAAATGATGTAACTAGTCCTACTACTACGATAACCTATACCACAAATAGTAGACCATAACGTTTAACTGCTCTACAAGCTAGGCAGATGTTACAACAAAAGATAAGGGCTGGAGTATTGTAATATTTCCTATGGAAAATAAATTAAAATGCAACACCCTTTCATTTTGGAAAGAGTGAGGACTTTATAAAATGCTACACTTTTTATATTAAAAAGTGAGGAAAAACAAAAATGGAATAACAAATAAAACGTAAATTATAGGTAATCTAAGATGGGTTAACAAATGTTAAAGAAAAAATTGGGTTTCACATGCAATTTTTCCTTTCTGGCCGGCCCCAATGAAAGCGATGCTTTGTTTTAATTAGACAATCGGATTCCCCTGACTCACTAAAGGAGGAAACTAGAGAGAGACGACGACAAGGAAAAGCTCCTATACAGTATCAGGTTGCAGATGATACGAACATCAAACACATTGATGATCTGCCTGGCAGCGGAGGCATCACAGCGGTGTCCTGATGCACAGCTAGTATTCTTCACTCCTGATACTGACGTCTTGGTTCTGGCTGTGGCACACTATGACAAGCTCTGCAAAAAGACATCTATTTTGATGGTATCAGGTACAGTCGAAATAGAGCCAATCTGGAGAGCTTTGGGCAAAGAAAAGGCGCAAGCTTTACGTGTATTCCACGCATTCACTGGAGCAGACAATGTTGGAAAATTCTCAGGAATAGGCAAAACAAAATGGCTTCAGCAGTATATGAAAGCTGACATGCACTTAGTCAGAGCTACTGTCCCAAGGGTATTTACACTGCAAGTATCCCTGATCTAAGATGGTATCTGTTTTGTAAACACCTAGCTGAAAGCAACAACTTACCTCCTACACTCGGTGCACTTGAGGAACACATCCAGCGTGTGCGGTTACAAAGCCGAGTTTGGTGCCAAGCCAATGTTATGCAGCAACAGCCTTCTGACCCCTTGAAATTTGGTTACTATCAGGACAAAAGTGGCCAAATACTGCCAGTCACCACAAAGGTTCCACCTGCCCCGCAAGCCATCGAGTTGGTCAGATGCCACTGTAAAACCAACTGTTCTACACAGAGATGTTCATGCAGAAGGAATAACTTGCCTTGCACAGAACTATGCTTGTGCGGCACAGAATGCGAAAACGATGCAGACTGTAATGTTGAATATGACACAGAGTGATGATGATGTGTAATGATGTGTCAAACTGAGATAGGAAATACGTCTATACGTATGCTGTTGTCACTACCAACAATTTGAGTGTGCATTTTTTCATGAAAATACAAACATAATTTCACAAACTACTTCTTTTCTTGGTTTTTGGTGTTCATAATCACTAATTTGACATAAGCTTTGGATTCCTTGGCCCTGGAAACATAGAATTAGCATTTAGAATGAAGTTTCTATGTCAATTACAAGCTGAGATATTCAAAAATTCTTATTTTATGGCGGCCATTTTGAAAATCCAAAATGGCGGCTATGCAGGCATCTGCGCAAATATAAACATTGATTTTCAGATTTCTGATGCCATAAGCTTTCCAAAAATGCACTGGTTTGCTAATCTCCATAAATTTTGAACGAAAGTGTTTTTATTGACATAATGAACCGGACTAGTTGGCAAATCAGCAGGATTGATCTTCCTGAAAAATCTGGAATGAATCTTTTTGCAGGTGACACAGTTATTTAAAACTGTCTTTACAGTCATTCTGCCTTTGGGTATCCAATACAACTTTCTAATGGCATTTAATGTTTGTGGAACACCCATGTGATAAAGTTCATTGTGTTTCTCTCTAATAATTAGGGTGGTAATGTGATGGAACCTAGGAAGAAGGAGGGGCAGCGTTGCCATCCAAAAATAATGAAAATCTGAAGATTGGTGTCAAAATATCTGTAGACAAAATCTGTAAACTACCATTTGATTTTAAAGTTTATTTTTGTAAGTAACATATACAATAATATTCATAATTCCAAACAGAAATACAAAAGTGGTCAATTAAACAAAATTTAGTGAATGAAAGGTAGATAAACTGAATATTTTAAACCAGAATACTATTCAAGCTACGTCTATAGGCCAGTTTATGAATGATCTAGACAAAAAGCAGCAAATAGAAAGAACAAGTATACAGCAACAAAAGGATGCATATATACAAAATGGAAAAAGGAATTCAATAAAATACATAATTTTGTGCTGTACTGGAATTATGGAATGAACAATATCATTAACAACAACAGGGCTATTTATCTGTACTGTAGATTCCACCCTTTGCTTTCTTTAGCAGTGTGTTTTGTTGATGACTTAGTAAGAACCGACGCACAGTCAGCTGAGTGTGGCGTGTTTATGTTATGTTGCCACTCTCTACTGACAGGTGGCACACGAAAATAATTTGTTGGTTCTCATGGAGAAACTCGGTAATATTACTGTAATATCCAGTGTAGTCCGTAGTGGTTAGTGAAAAAAAACCTCAATCTTAGAAATCGGCAAATTTTGCCCATTTTGAAGGAAAATCTGAAAAGAAGCATAAAAAAAATCATAAATTTTAGAAATCTGTAGATTTCGCCCATTTTGGGGGAAAAATCTGAAAATCTGAAACAAAGCATAAAATCTGTAGATGCACAGATAAATCTGTAGAAATGGCAACACTGAGGAGGGGTTCTACAGATCTACAGAAGCTAAGGCTAACAAAGACCCTAAGATCCACTCTAAGGTTAGCCCGAGAGAAAGGAAAGAGTAGGGTGTTAAGAGAAGAGAATAAGGGGTTAATTAAGTAGCAACACCTATCACTCATGGGTTAACATTCATTCAAAAAAAGAGAAAGAAAGGTTCACCATCATCATCAGTCGGCCACTGCCAACAAGTCAGAAAAATAGTCGGAGAGAATAGGAAAGGGGTGAAAGATGAAAAGAAGTAAAATAAGAACGCTTACAAATCATGCAAACACAGTCTTAACTCACTATCATACCATGCAAACTACAGACATGCAAGTAAGGAGAGGATAAGAAGGAAAAAAAAAAAAGTAGGTAAAGTAAAACAAAAAGTGGGTTAGTTTACGCTACGAGCTACATCTACGATCGTGTTAGTCTAATTTTTTTTTTTTTTTTTTTTTGCTGGCATCACACACTGGCATGTCACAAGCTGGCATTATTGTCAACAGACTCATCCTCGATCACCACCCCTACAGCTCCTGTTGCTAATTGTTTTATTATATTAAACAACGTTAATAATTTTAACGAGGGAGAGGGAAAAGGAGGAGGCTGAGAGCGAAAAGGGGGTAGCTGAGAGAAAAAAGGGGAAGGCTGAGAGGGAAAAGGGGAAGGCTGAGGGGGAAAAGGGGAAGGCTGAGAGGGAGGGGGATTGTTTTATTATTATATTAAACAACGTTAATATTTTTAAAATGCCTATCTAAACGGTTCTTAAACATATTAACGCTGGTAGAGTTCACGACTGACGCGGGGAGATTATTCCATTTATCAGTTACTTTAAACGTAAAGAAGTTTTTAGCGATATTAGTAATGAAACGTCTGCCACGCAACTTAAATCCGTTATTACGAGTATTATTATTATCGAAAGTGAACAATTTGTCAAAATTTACGTTATCGATGTTATTAACGATTTTGAAAACTTCAATAAGCTCCTCCCTTAATCTCCTAGTTTCGAGTGAATACAGGTCTAACTCTTTAATCCTATCTTCATAAGGCTTGTTGCGCAATGAAGGAATCAGTTTCGTGGCACGACGCTGAACCCTTTCTAACCTATCAATATCCTCACGCAAGTACGGGCACCAAAACTGAACGGCATATTCTAAATGAGGCCTGACAAAGGACTTGTAAAGTGCCAATATAATATCCTTCGATTTAAATTCGAAATTACGCGCTATGAAGCCTAACATCCTATTAGCTTTTGCGCAAGACTCCAGGCACTGGTTCCTAACCTTTAAATCCTTAGATACGCGTACGCCTAAATCTACTTCCTCGTCAACGCTCGCTAACTCCCTATCATCCATCGTGTATGTGTATTGTTACGAGAACCTATATGCAAAACTTTACATTTGTCTACGTTAAATTGCATCTGCCACTTATCCGTCCACTCCATAATCCTATTTACATCGTCCTGGAGCCTATTTCTATCGTCCTTGTTAACAACCTTACCGCCTATTTCAGTATCGTCCTCGAATTTTGACACGTTACTAGTCACTGTTATATGTGATTTGTTTAATCTACCCTTACATCTTAATAAGCCATCTTTGTCAATGTAGAGATTCAAGTTTATTACCACAGAGGGTACTTTGTTCATTTGTTTACCAATTGTTAGAAAATCGATTTCATTTTTGTATTCTGTTTGTTGTATGTGGTTAATCCAATATTTGGTAGCTAGACTTGTATACATTTCATTATCATTATTTCTTTGTTTATTTATTTTCTTTAAACAGTTGTGAATGAATCTGAGACAGTAAGATGTTACTCTTACAAGTTTGCCAAAGTCAGAATAATTGTTATAATCTAATAGTGGCTCAACTTTTATTCATCCTGAATGAATTCAGGTCCATGAAACCAATTTTTGTTAGATTTTAGTCATTTACAAGATAATCCTCTTGTAAGAAAGTCGGCAGGATTTTGTTTTGTTGGAATGTATCTGAAGGTTATGTTCAAATTTTGTCTAGCTTCCTTAATGTCTCTTAATGTGTTACGGACAAAGATGTTTTTTGAGTTTAACTCGTCAGAGTTGATCCATGCCAAGCAGATTTGACTGTCAAGCCAAATATATGTATTTGTGATGTTTACATCATGGTAGACTTCATGGAGAAATCCTGTTATTTTTACAGCTAGATAACCTGCAAGTAGTTCAAGCTGAGGAATAGTTTTCTTTTGTTTTAAGGGTGTTACTTTCCCGTTCGCATAGATCAAATGACTGCCATCCTCACCTGCAAGGTAAGCGCAACAGCCATACACCTTTTTACTGGCATCGCCAAATACATGCAAGGTTTGAGGTGTATCTCTATGTCCACAAACTCTGGGAATATTTATGTTTTGTAGTTTATTGAGATCTTTTGCTAATTTTTCCAGCTATCTTGTTGTTTATTGGTTATAGGATCATCCCAGTCTACTTTCTGTTTCCAAAATTCTTGCAAAAGAACCCTGGATCTGATAGTAGAAGGAAGGAGTAAACCCATAGGATCAAATATTTTTGAACTTTCGGATAAGATCTTTCTTTTTGTGTTAGCTGTTATATCTAAGGTGTAGTCTTTTGTGCAGAGTGAGTCATGAACTTTAGAATCTGAGTTCAAATCCCAGATCTTACCTAATGTTTTCACCCTGTTTGTTGGTTCTGTCAATCCTTTGTCTTCTGATTTTATTTTTTGATTTAGTCTCTCATTATTTGTGATCCACTCTCTTAATTCAAAATTACCTTCTTTCATTATTTTATCTGCTTTTATGTGAACTTCATTTAATTCTGACTCTGTTTTGGTTGATCCTACAAGGTTATCTACATAGAAGTGATCTTTCAAGAACTGAACAGTTAAATCATTTTCATCATACAAATTTAAGTGATGTTTGATGGTTAAAGCCAGTAAACTAGGACTTGCATTTGCTCCAAACAAAACCACATTAAATTTAAATGTTTTAAACCCTTTATTTAAGTCATATGGATTATTAAACCACAAGAATCTTAGTTGATCTTTGTCATAGTCATTTTTCAGATGAATTCTCAAAAAAGCCTTGCTTATATCACTTTGAACTGCATAGTTATCTAATTTAAATCTTAGAAGGATTTTTACAAGGTCTGAAATAAGATTAGGCCCCTCTATGTGACAGTGATTCAAGTTATGCTTATTGCCATCTTTAAGACTACAGTTATACACAACTCTAAGTTTTGTTGTGGGTGCATCCTTTCTATAGACTCCTGTGTGAGTAAGATAATGGCAGTTGTCTTTTTTAAAGGGGTGATCTTTAACTTCTTCAATGAAGCTTTTTTCCAACTAGTCCTTGAAAACATCATTATACATTTTAATTCTATTGTCATTTTTTAATCTTTTCATCAAATTATAGAGTTGACCTTTAGCTACCTTTAGATTATCATTTAATTTTGGATTATTGATCTTCCAAGGTAGTTCAATTGAATAATGGTCATTTTCATACATGATGGTATTTTCAAAATTTTCAACCATTAATTGATTTTCATCTGTATGATCACCATCTTGCACCCCCACTGACTCTAAAGCCAGAGCTGTTGTACACCTTTATCTAATTCTTCAGTTGTTAATGATTTATTCAATATTTCAGTATTTATGTCATTATTTGAGTTGTGTAAGACCTTGTCATAATAGAGCGAGTTTGTTAGTCATATATTTTTATTTTTCATTGTTATTTTATATTTATCTCTGTGTCCCAGTGGAGCTATACCCCAGTATCTAGAGCTATCCCATCTCCTATTCTGACTATGCCCTTCTGAATTAAGTGAATATAATCAGCTCCAATTAACATTTGAACATTATCTATTGTATCATCATTTAAATTTCTATCTGCAATTTTATATTGCTTTTTAAGTTGTTGTATTACTTGTTTTAAATTTGGTATTTTAAATTTTTATTGACCAACTTGTTTAATGACTACTGCTTCTATGTTTCTTGTTTTATTCTCTGTGGGTATATCCAGATCTAAATTGACTACTATATTTTTCTTTATGTTCATTTTCTTTGACAAATGATGTTATATACAATTCTTGTTCATTTTTATGAGTTTGTAGGCCTAATTTATTAACTAGTGATTGATGTTTTTGTGTTGCCATTTATTTCCTTTCAGTAAGTTTTCCATTCAGTGACTTTTGGACTATATACATATATATATATATATGATACACACACAGTGGCGATTCTGGGCATAGGGGATATAGGCGGCCGCCTAGGGCATCAATTGGTGGCGGGGGCGACATAGCACGCCCGTTTTTTCTCAAACAGGCTCCAGTCCAGGGCTCGAGAAATTTACCAACTCACGGTCTCATCAACCCCGGTTGGAGAGAGATATTTATCCTTCGTGATAGGTATCGATTTTGCTTGTAAAAATCACACCAGCTATCTAGGCAAACACATTCAAAACGAACTGATTGACTCCATCAGTACCAAGATTGGAGAATATTCATTATTATTGATTAGTGTCTTCATGTTGATGCCTTCATTTTTCATGTATGTGTTTATGTTTTGCTTGTATGTTTCAGAGTTCCATCATTGTTTAGCGTTATGGATATTGGTCAATAAACGTAATAACAAAAAGTGGAATCTTATTTATGATGGAACTTTATACAAAACAATAGTAAATCTCAACAGGTCAACATGCCCGTGGTGAAATGTCCAATTGAGGGGTGCGCATATGAGACCCCCGCACACAGCGACGCCATTGTAGCAGCACTCCTCACAACCCACTGCACTGTCCATTCCGTGTCCGCTGCCGGCGCCACGGCTTAAGTGGAGAAGGTGAAGAGACCAACAATATCTTCAGCCAGTACGAGCGAGGAATGGTCTTACTTCACATCGCGATGGATGGACTATGTGGATGCCACCAAAATCACGGGTCGTGACAAAGTGGTGCAGCTACTGGAGTGCTGCGATGAACCCCTTTGCAAAGACCTCACACGATCAGCCGGTGGTAGTCTGACAGGGAGGAGTGAAAATGAGGTGCTCGCAGCCATAAAGAAACTCGCAGTCAGAGAAGAGAGCACCATGGTTGCTAGAGTGGCGCTGCACAACATACGCCAAGACCGTGACGAAACCGTGCGTTCATTCGGCGCCCGACTCCGTAGCCAGGCAGGGGTATGCAAATACATCACCAAATGCTCGAGCTGCGATGCGGATGTGAACTACACGGAGGCCATCTTGCGCGACGTCCTGACCCGCGGCATTGAGGACCCCGAGATTCAACTGGACCTACTTGGCAACACGAACCAGAACATAACATTAGAGCAGGTCTTCCAGTTCGTCGAGGCCAAAGAATCCGGCAAGCGCTCAGCATCACGTCCCCTCGACTCTCAGGGCGTCGAGGCTGCTAACAGCGCCTACAGACGGAACAAGAAGGACGCTCTGAAGGAGATAACAGTCGGCAACCATGAGGTGTGCTCATATTGCGGCAGGAAAGGGCACGGCAAAAGTGCCCCAGGCAGGGTCTGAAAGAAAGACTGCCTAGCATATGGCCACACATGCAGCCACTGCAATCGTGAGAACCACTTTGAAGCAGTGTGTAGGAGCAAGCACAAACCATCAAGCAGTGGCGGTCCTAGCTTACATGACGCCCTGGGCGAACCTCACCTTCAGCGCCCCCCCCCTGTTCGCCAACACACACACATTCGAATCCCCCCAAAATAAAGGACAGACATAACTTTCACAAAATAACTTTTTATTGGACTAATTGTTGGAACTTCAGAACCAAAACAAAGACTCAAATTTCTGAATTTTACAAATCCTTCATCACGTAAATAGAATAACTCACTTAAGAGAATGTAATTATGATACTATGAACAGGAAAAATACAAATTAAATTGCACAACTGCCATAAATAAACTAGAGAATCAAATTTCTAAATTGTACAAATGCTCTATCTCATAAATAGAATAAGACACTTAAGAGAGGGTAATTATTATGCTACACTTTGAACAAGAAACAAAATAAATTGCACCACAGCACAACTGCCATCTAAAGCCTGACTCTTCTTACCTTCCTTGATGCAAAGTCATTGATCTTTTATTATTTATTTTATTTTATTTTTTATTTTTATTTATTTCTTTATTTATTTATTCTTATTTTTATTTTTATTTTTTTTGCAGGCGCTCATGCCGCCCCTCCACAAATGCCGCCCTGTGCGGCTGCCCATATTGCCCATATGAGGAACCGCCACTGCCATCAAGAGTCGAGATCTACAGAAGCTAAGGCTAACAAAGACCCTAAGGTCCACTCTAAGGTTAGCCCGAGAGAAAGGAAAGAGTAGGGGGTTAAGAGAAGAAAATAAGGGGTTAAGTAAGTAGCAACACTATCACTCATGGGTTAACATTCATTCAGAAAAAGAGAAAAAAGACTCACCATCGTCATCCGCCGGCCACTGCCGACAAGTCAGAAAAATAGTCCTTACATGCAAGTAAGGAGAGGATAAGGAAAAAAAAAAGTAGGTAAAGTTACACAAAAAGTGGGTTAGTTTACTCTACGAGCTACATCTACGTTCATGTTAGTCTAATATTTTTTTTTTTTTAAATTTTATTGTTGGCATCACCGCTGGCATGTCACAAGCTGGCATTAATCGTCAACAGACTCATCCTCGACCACCACCCCCAGAGCAATGTTCCCTCTAAGGTGTGCGCGTGTGCGCGCGCACACGCGTTGTGAAACCCGCGCACACAGCAAAATAAAATGCGCACAGGCTCAAGCGTATCATGATTCACGACAGTAAATGAAGTAATTTAAAAAATATACCGTCACACAAGGTCTGACCATTTGCATCAACATACTCTACAGTCGCTCTTTTAAATATTAACCCCTTCCGCCCGACTTCGCCGACGTCCGCGCATTTACGCAACACAGATTTTTTTACTCTATGTATTTGCATTTTTTTTCTTTTATACATTAACGCAATGAATATAAACCTATTTTTGCATAAAAACGAATAGTAATTATCTCATAATTCATAAAAAACAATTTTTTTTTTTTTTTCCTATTTTGTGAATGGATAAAATCATGTATTAATCTTGATAGTCTATTTTAAATTGCTAAATGCTAAAAATTGTTTTGAGAAATGATAACTAAAATAGTAATTTTCAATTAATGTTATTTTTATTTTATTTCTTTATTTTGTTGAATTTTATTTTACTATTTTTTATTTTATTCATATTTTTAGAATGGATAAAATGTTTTCTTTTTTGAGAATATATAACATTGTAAACAGTTTTTTAATATCCATCTAATAGTACCATAATGATCAAGCTATCACCTTATGGAAATAATATTTATTAAGTATTTAATATTTATATATATATATTTCATTTTGAAGATAATAGCGCTCAGAAAAGTGCACAGTTTTCACCATGAATCTAAATGTATGCACAACGAAAATTTCTTACGCACACGGATTACAAAAAAATTAGAGGGAACATTGCCCCAGAGCTCTTGTTACTAATTGTTTTTTCACTCTAAACAACGTTAATATTTTTAAAATGCCTATCTAAACGGTTCTTAAACATATTAACGCTGGTAGAGTTAATGACTGACGCGGAGGGATTATTCCATTTATCAATTACTTTAAACGTAAAGAAGTTTTTAGCGATATTAGTAATGAAACGTCTGCCACGCAAATTAAATCCGTTATTACGAGTATTGCTTTTATCGAAAGTGAACAATTTGTCAAAATTTACGTTATCGATGTTATTAACGATTTTGAAAACTTCAATAAGCTCCCCCCTTAATCTCCTAGTTTCGAGTGAATACAGGTCTAATTCTTTAATCCTATCTTCATAAGGCTTGTTGCGCAATGACAGAATTAGTTTCGTGGCACGACGCTGAACCCTTTCCAACCTATCAATATCCTCACGCAAATACGGGCACCAAAAGTGAACGGCATATTCTAAATGAGGCCTGACTAGGGACTTGTAAAGGGGCAATATAATATCCTTCGATTTAAATTCGAAATTACGCGCTATGAAGCCTAACATCCTATTAGCTTTTGCGCAAGACTCCAGGCACTGGTTCCTAACTTTTAAATCCTTAGATACGCGTACGCCTAAATCTACTTCCTCGTCAACGCTCGCTAACTCTCTATCATCCATCGTGTACGTGTAATTATTGTTACAAGAACCTAAAATGCAAAACTTTACATTTGTCTACGTTCAATTGCATCTGCCACTTATCCGTCCACTCCATAATCCTATTTACATCGTCTTGGAGTCTATTTCTATCGTCCTCGTTAACAACCTTACCGCCTATTTTAGTATCGTCCGCGAATTTTGACACGTTACTAGTCAATCCTACATCTATATCGTTAATGTAAATTACGAATAGCCATGGGCCTAACACTGAACCCTGTGGGACACCACTACCTACATTCAACCACCCCGATTCACTACCATTAACAACGACCCTCTGTCTCCTAGCACGAAGCCATTCCTCTAACCAGTCAGCCGCTCTATGCGAAGAAGGTGCTGTATTCGAGGCCCTCTACTCGATTGCCACAACTGGCCGACGCCGCATCAGGAGAGTCATCGCCCTTGACCATCATCTTTATCATCGCCTTTCCGACACATGGATTAAGCAAGCCTCCAAACCTCAGCCATTCATAAACCTCACAGTGACAGCCGTCGATGAAGAATACGCTGCATTCGGATTCGAGCTAAAGGCCGCGCCCAAGATTGCTACACTCGTTGCGATGGCTGACACCGGCTGCCAGAGCTGTCTGGCAGGCATCAAAGTCATCCATCGCACAGGCCTCAAACAAGCTGACCTTATCCCCGTCACGATGAGCATGCACGCCGCCAACAACGGATGCATCAAAATACTCGGCGCCGTCATCCTGCGACTCTCTGGAAAGGACAAAACCGGTAAAGTGGTAACAACTCGTCAACTCACCTATGTTACGGACAACTCCGACAAGCTGTTCCTCAGCAAGGAGGCATGCATCGCGCTCGGCATGATCACCGACAACTTCCCGATGATCGGTGAGACGTCTTCGCATCGACTCGAGGCAATCTCGGCAGCCGACACCGCGAGCGATGAAGTGCCGTCGAGAGATAGTGCTATCAGCAGCGAGAGCGGCCAGACCAGCCCATGCGATTGCCCGATACGTCAAACACCACCCCGGCCGCCATCACAACTACCGTTTCTGGCGACTGAGAAGAACTGCGGCAGTACTTGGTCGAATACTACAAGTCAAGCACATTTAACACGTGTGCGCATCAGCCGTTGCCAATGATGGAGGGCCCTCCATTGAAACTTATGGTGGACTCTCTAGCTGACCCGGTGGCATATCACACCCCGGTACCCGTCCCTCTTTACTGGCAAGATGACGTCAAGCGTGGACTCGACCAAGACATGAAATTGGGCGTAATCGAGCCAGTGCCGGTCGGCGAACCGGTGACATGGTGTCACCGGATGGTGGTGTGCGCCAAGAAGAACGGGAAGCCACGCCGCACGGTCGACTTCCAGCCCCTGAACATACATGCCACCCGCGAGACACACCATACTCAGTCACCGTTCCACCAGGCACGGTCGGTGCCCCATGGCAAGAAGACCGTGTTCGATGCCTGGAACGGATACCACAGCGTGCCCCTCCGCGAGGAAGACCGTCACCTGACTACCTTCATCACTCCGTGGGGCAGGTACCGGTACCGCACGGCGCCCCAGGGCTATATCGCCTCTGGTGATGGCTATTCGAGACGTTACGACGAAATAGTATCCGACGTTCCAAACAAAACCAAGTGTATCGACGATACGCTGCTCTGGTCGGACGACCTGAGACAAAGTTTCTTCCAAGCAGTCAACTGGCTTGACATCTGCGGTAGACACGGCATCACGCTGAACCCTGAGAAGTTTGTATTTGGACAAGACACTGTGGAGTTTGCTGGCTTCGAAATCACACTCGACAAAGTACGACCCTGCGAGAAGTATCTGCAGGCCATCCGTGACTTTCCTACACCAAAGAACATAACCGACATTCGCTCATGGTTTGGGCTAATTAACCAGGTGGCGTATGCTTTCGCTATGGCAAAGAGAATGATACCTTTTCGCCAACTCTTGAAGCCCGGCACGCCCTTCCGATGGGATGATCAACTCAACAATCTGTTTGAAGAGTCGAAGGTGGTGATCATCAGTGAGATTGAGGAGGGTGTAAGTATATTTGACAAAACAAAGCCGACTTGTTTTGCGACCGATTGGTCGAAGTCAGGGATCGGATTCTGGCTATCCCAGAAGCACTGTGAGTGTCTTGGTGCTGAACACTTTTGCTGCCGCACTGGTTGGATGGTCACCTTCGTTGGCAGTCGCTTCACCCACCCCGCCGAGTCACGCTACGCGCCGATCGAGGGGGAGGCTCTGGCAGTCGCTGACGCACTGGACAAGGCCAGGTACTTCGTCCTCGGCTGCGATGAAATCATCGCGGTTAACCACAAACCGCTGCTGAAGGTGTTTGGCGACAGGTCGCTGGAAGACTTACCGAATGCTCGACTGAGAAATCTGAAGGAGAAGATTCTCCGCTACAGATTTCGCATGATCCATGTACCTGGTGCGAGACATCGCGCTGCTGACGCTACGTCCCGCCACCCCACCGGCGACCGCCAACCTGAAAAGATGCTCCTGGCAGACGACATCTCTGCTAGTAGCCAAGACGCTGTTGCTGATGATGACCTACCGTCGGCAGCTGCTCTGCGCCGCTCATTCTTAGCTGGCATACGCACAGAGGGAACGGCTTCGTACAACGACGAGGTTATGGCCTCCGCGATCTCAGCTCTGAACACGCTGCAGTCCGTTACCTGGGACCGGGTAAGATTGGCGACGAGCAGCGACCAATACATGACAGAGCTCGTCTCGATAATCGAGTCAGGCATGCCTGACTTCCGTCACGAGCTCCCACCCCCACTCAGAGAATATTACCAATTCCGAGAGGACCTGTACACGGTGGACGGCGTCGTCATATTCAAAAACCGTGTTGTGATCCCTCCCTCTCTCCGGCAGGATGTACTGAACGCGCTCCACGCAGCCCACCAGGGCGTATCGTCGATGGTCGCGAGGGCTGAGGTGTCCGTGTTCTGGCCCGGCATCACCCCTGCTATCACTACCCTCAGGAACAGTTGCAACCATTGCAACCGTATGGCACCTTCGCAGCCCAGTGCTCCTCCAATTCCTCCGGTGTCCCCCGTCTACCCTTTCCAGTGCATCTGTGCCGATTATTTCCACTATAAAGGTACCAACTACCTGGTGATCGTCGACAGGTACTCAAACTGGCCGATTGTGGAGAGGACCACGAATGGCGCCAGAGGCCTCATCAAGAGCCTGCGTAGGGTGTTCGTGACTTATGGCATCTGCAACGAACGGTCATCTGACGGCGGCCCTGAGTTCACATCCACGGCTACCTGTCACTTCCTGGGGAACTGGGGCGTACACCACCGTCTGGCTTCGGTAGCTTTTCCACATTCAAACTGCAGAGCCGAAGTTTGCGTGAAAACAGCGAGATCACAGACAACACAGGACCGAACGGTGAGCTCGATACAGACGCTTTTCAGCGGGCCATGCTACAATACCGCAACACGCCTGACAAAGATACCAAGCTATCTCCCGCTGTGTGTGTTCGGCCGTCTGAGCAAAGATTTCATCCTGATCGTGCCCGGCAGGTACAAGCCACACGATACCTGGCTCGGGACGTTGGCGGCGAGGGAGGATGCCTTGCGGAACAGGCACATGAGAGCCACTGAATACTGGTCCGAGCACACCAGACGGTTATCCCCACTCGTGGTCGGAGACAGGGTCAGAATCCAGAACCAGATCGGCCCCAACTAACCCCAGGAAATGGGACACGACTGGCCTGGTAATAGAAGTGCGACAGTTCGATCAATACGTGGTGAAGGTTGACAGTTCAGGCAGAGTGACTCGGCGAAACAAAATTTCTGAGGAAATACGTGCCCGTCCAACCGCACAGACGCCTTCACCTCTCTAGCCCTGCGCCCGGATCGGGGCAGTGCGCGACCTCACCCCCAAAACCACGCATGGACGACTCCCGCCTTCACCTCTCCAGCCCTGTGCCCGAATTGGAGCAGTGCGCAACCTCATCCCCGAAACCACGCTCCCCGTCCACAGTCGAACGATCATCCCCTACCACCCACCAACCGGCTGGCAATGTAACCTCACCGACCAGCCCCACATCACTTCCGCACACCCCACCACGAGGCCTGCCCTCCAGACCAGCTGCGCACCCTCAGCAGTGCCCACCAACACCGTCCCTGGCACCCATTGAGCGCTTCCAGCAACGAGATTCCTCGCAACCTGCTGCTCCAGGTGCTACGTCCAGGTGTCCCACTTCTCCAACCGATGCCCCTGCCGTCAGACGCTCCGGACGCGATAGGAAGACACCTTCATGGCAGAGCGATTACGATATGACGAACACGCTACATACTATCATACATAGGCTGACCATATTTCCTTGAGACAAAAACGGGACATTGGGATGGCAAAAAAGGGACGGGGTTATGTAATATTCTGTATTCATGAAAAAGTAAGTACATAAACATATTGAACTTACAATTATTCTTCAGTGACAGAACCCATACGGTACTGTCCCGTTCAAAACGGTACGTATGGTCAGCCTAATCATACATGAACATTGAACAACCCCCTCTCGCCATCGACACCCATACCCTGTACCACACTACTACATATATAACAGTCTTTGTTCCCCTTTTTTTCACTATACTATATCAAAGACTCGGGGGGAGATAGAGAATATTCATTATTATTGATTAGTGTCTTCATGTTGATGCCTTTATTTTTCATGTATGTGTTTATATTTTATTTGTATGTTTCAGAGTTCCATCATTGTTTAGCGTTATGGATATTGGTCAATAAACGTAATAACAAAAAGTGGAATCTTATTTAAAGATCATTCATACAATGGTGCAGATCAAGCAATCAAAGTATTTTTCTAACATTTTTAGATTGCACCCCCAGATGTTAGTCATACAGAACAAAGGTCATTCATAATCAGGATTGTTTCACTGGATGATAAACCCCAAGTAAAGGAACATTTCATGGGTTCCTGAAGGTAGACGAGTCCACTGGCCAAAGTTTGTCGTCCCTAATTTTGAAGAGACTAGAGGACCTAAACATTCCCTTTAACGACTGCAGAGGACAGTCGTATGACAACGGAACGGAGCCAACATGAGGGGCAAAAACAAGGGAGTCCAAGCCAGGCTGCTGGAAAAGAATCCACGGGCTCTATTTGTGCCATGTGCGGCTCATATATTAAATCTGGTGGTAGCTGATACTGCTAAAAGCTCCACAGATGCCACTGGCTATTTTGCAGAAGCTCTACACCCTATTCTCGGCTTCTACACAAAGATGGGCTATCCTGAAGAACCATGTTAACTTGACTTTAAAATCATGATCAGAGAAAAGGTGGGAAAGCAGGGTGAAGAGTATTGAGCCAGTAAGGTACCAAGCAGCATCAGTGAGAGAGGCATCATTGAGGTGAGGGGGTCAAACCACTGACCCTATGGTAAAGATTGAGGCCCAGTCTTTGGCAGAGGAGAGAGGGTCATACCGGTCTTCAATCTGCACTGTGGTGTGGTATGACATCCTAAGCCACATATAGCAAGTCAGCAAACTAATCCAGTCTTCCTCAATGCAGTTGGATGTGGCTGTAAATCTGCTAAAGAAGACAAACAACTCTCAGCACTTGCAGAACAGGCTTTGTGGCTGCGCAAATCTCAGCCATGGACATGTGCGAAGACATGAATATGGAGGCTGTTCTCCAGCAAAAGAGGCTGAGGTCCACAAAGCGGCACTTCTCCTATGAGTCCCCTGATGAGCCCATCAATGACGCACTTAAAAATTTAGGGGTGACCTTTTTCAATGTGGTGGTGGATGCTGCTATCTCATCACTCCGGGAAAGATTGCAGACCTTGGGAGAAGTGAGGGACAAGTTTGGAATGCTCTCAAACTTCCAAAACTTGTCAAATGAGGAGATAACAGAGCAATCAGAAACCCTCAGCAACACTTTAAGCTGTTGAGGACATTCTGATCTAGATGGTAGGGAGTTGGCACAGAAATTAAAGAATTTGCCTGAACTGCCATCTACGAGCATGACAGCACTTCAGTTGCTGACGTTTATCCACGAAAAGCAGCTCATACAGATGTATCCCAACCTCTGGGTCGCCCTCGGGGTTGCTGTCACCCTTCCAATGACAGTGGCTGGAGCGGAGAGGAGCTTTTCCAAGCTCAAGCTCATCAACACTTACCTGAAATCCACCATGATGCAAGACCGCCTCAGTGGTCTTGCTGGCATCAACATTAACTATGCGGTTTCTGAGTAGATTTCCTATGATGACATCATTGATGAATTTGCATCAAGGAGGACCAGGAGGATCAGGTTTTAATAGGAAAACAACTAGACCTAAAACTTCCAAACCAAATTTAAAATTAAGTTATTTGCTAGCTGGCAATCTTATTCCTTTATTAAGCTACATTGTGTGATTTATTAGTTTTTTATTTATATATTTTGTGTGCAATATACATTGGAATATTTACTTTTGTTTGCAATATATTTGGGAATCTTTATTGAGTGTTCAATTATTATTCATACAAGATTTCTTTGGAGTTTTTGTTTCAAAACAACTTATTCTTACTTGAAGCTAAGAACACTAAATGAAGGAGGTGCTTTGTGTTTTAAAAACAATGTGTTCAGTGTATTTTATTGCGGCAGAGGTTATGCACCGGGGGGGGGGGAGTGTGCTGTTGACAGAGGAAGGGCACCTTTGCATGATCTCGCCTTGGGCGCCAAAAATGCTAGGACCGCCAGTGTACACACAGACCGTATATATATATATATATATATATATATATATATATATATATATATTATGAAAAACTATATAGGGCTATGGGTTGATTGCCTGATACCCTCATCCGTTGGAAATTTCCAACAGATTTCAGTGGAGAGTTAACGACAAAAGCCCTATATTTTTTTCGTTAGAGAGTTATGTATATGTAGGTCTTCAAAAGACCTCTGTTTATTTGCCTTCGGTATTTGCACTGCCTAATAGTAAAAAAAGGAATTGCCTTACCTTATTATTTCGTTGGGCCTCGCTTCTGTTTCGATGTAGGGCGTGACGATCTTTTTCGATGTAGGGCCGTGATAGTGGAGCTACACAATGAGTTGACTCCATGTAACTAATATAGACAGTCACTATTTAAACACCTGAAGGAACAGGCCTATCCTTCTTATAGTTATTAAGTTTTATATCAAGAGGACCTCACTCAGAACTTATAGGAAGACAAAGCACATCTTCCTTGCTTAAAGCATCGCTGTCACTATCAGCAGCTCCGAGCGAGCCGCTCTCATATCGTTCGAAATCTGCTGATTTCGCAAAGGTCGTTGACTCTTCTCTCGATGTAATTTTCATGAGTCAGCAGTGGAGAATTTTGAACACAAAACAATAAATTTGGTTTTCTTGTTGCTCTGCAGGCCCGATGCCTACATATGGGTTCTATGTACGTATGGCAATTATTTCATTCCCAATAGGCTATGCCGCCAATCCCGAGGCAATTTTGTAGATATTTAATTCAATTAAGTAATAATTTATATTTAATTAAGAAATAAAGGTACCACATACGATACCATGTTGTAAGCGTGTGTAGTTTTTCCATATACTAGGGGGGCGCCGGAGAAAAATTTGTATGTTATAGATTAAATTTTTTGACAAACTGTGTAAAAACATGTAAAATGGATTAAAAAAGAATGAAGTAGGAATTTAGGAAGAGAAAGGTTACTCAAGACCTATTTAAATATAAAAAGTTCAAGAGGCCAACTTCTCAAGTTTAAAGTTATGTCAATCAGTTTGACTCCGCTTAGGTATAGGAAATTTATGGAATTAAAGTAAAGTTGTTAAACATTTTAACTTTGCTCAATCTGTGTAAGGTTTATAAGTCACCGGTCTTAATTTTTTCTTGCAAACGTTTTCTGGCTTTCAAAGCAGTCTTTCTTTGAGGCCTGTCTGGTTTAGTCTGAGTTACATCAGGTACATTGAGAGATTCCTACCCAATAGTATCCTGATCCATCCTTTGGGATAATGGTTCTAACGTAGCCCCCACACTCCAAAGGATATAGTAATGTGATATCTCTGGTGGTTTCAGTTTTACAACCCTGGTAATTTCGTCTTCACCAGTTTTGAGTTCTAAGACTTTTCCCATTGACCAATGTTGTCTTGGAGTCTTGTCATGTATCAACACAATGTCCCCAATTTTGACTGAATCATTCCAATTTTGTTTTGTTAATTGTTTATGTCTTTCTCTAAGACTTGTTAAGTATTCTTCTCTCCATTTTGTTATAAAATGAGTTTTGATTTGTGTCAAATGTTGGTATTTTGTGTTGAGTTCTTTGTGTCCTATTACCCAATCTGGATCCTCTGTACTGTTATGTTCATATTCTGGTAACATGTTTACTGTTTCTCCCTTAATTAGGTGGTTTGATGTGAGAGGTTCTGGCTCATTAATACCATCTCCCACATAAGTTAATGGTCTGTTGTTGATAACGTTTTCAATTTCTGACAGAATAGTCATGAGTTCAAAAAGTTGTAGATGTTTGGTCCCAAAAGTCTTTTTAAGGCAGTTCTTTACAGTCTGTTTCTTTCCCAAATGGAACCATACCATGGTGTATTAACAGGAATGTACTTCCAGGTTATATTGTGTTTGATTAAATGAGTTTGTACTGTTTCATTGTCACAAATCTGATGAATAATTCTTTCACCAGATTTGAAGTATGTGGTATTGTCTGACTATATAGTTTTGGGTACAGAATTATGTGCACAAAATCGTCTGAAAGCAGCAATAAAAGCTTCTGCTGTCAGATCTTCTACTATGTCTAGACATACAGCACGTGTGGCAATGGGTTCTATGTACGTATGGCAATTATTTCATTCCCAATAGGCTATGCCGCCAATCCCGAGGCAATTTTGTAGATATTTAATTCAATTAAGTAATAATTTATATTTAATTAAGAAATAAAGGTACCACATACGATACCATGTTGTAAGCGTGTGTAGTTTTTCCATATACTAGGGGGGCGCCGGAGAAAAATGTTGGTATTTTGTGTTGAGTTCTTTGTGTCCTATTACACAATCTGGATCCTCTGTACTGTTATGTTCATATTCTGGTAACACGTTTACTGTTTCTCCCTTAATTAGGTGGTTTGATGTGAGAGGTTCTGGCTCATTAATACCATCTCCCACATAAGTTAATGGTCTGTTGTTGATAACGTTTTCAATTTCTGACAGAATAGTCATGAGTTCAAAAAGTTGTAGATGTTTGGTCCCAATAGTCTTTTTAAGGCAGTTCTTTACAGTCTGTGTTTCTTTCCCAAATGGAACCATACCATGGTGTATTAACAGGAATGTACTTCCAGGTTATATTGTGTTTGATTAAATGAGTTTGTACTGTTTCACTGTCACAAATCTGATGAATAATTCTTTCACCAGATTTGAAGTATGTGGTATTGTCTGACTATATAGTTTTGGGTACAGAATTATGTGCACAAAATCGTCTGAAAGCAGCAATAAAAGCTTCTGCTGTCAGATCTTCTACTATGTCTAGACATACAGCACGTGTGGCAGCACGTGTGAAGAGTACAATGTACACTTTGTATTCCTTTGAATCCATTTTATCTCCAAAACTCACATTCACCGCTCCAGTGTAGTCAATACCCGTGGTTTCAAATGGCTGAGTAAATGTTACTCGTTCCACAGGTAGGTCTGGAGGGCTTGGGGTCTTAAAGGGTGGTGAATGGATACGTTTACAAGGAATGCATGTGTTTAAAATTTTCTTTGTTTCAGTTCTACCATTTGGTAGCCAGTAAGTTTTTCTCAGCTCCGTCAGGGTTTGTGGGACCCCCATGTGGTGTATTTTGTTGTAGGTATCCCTGATGATGAGATTTAAGTGATTCCTCCTCGGAAAAAGAATTGGGTGTTTAAAGTTGTAAGTCAAAGTTGACTTGCTAAGCCTTCCTTTACACCTCATCAGACCCTCTGTATCCAGGTACAGATTTAGATCCATGACAAGTGAAGGAATTCCTTTGTTTAATGTATTACTGGACCTAAGATACTTCAACTCCTTGTCAAATTCTGAAGCTTGTATCTGTTTGAGCCAGTGTTTTGTTGCAGTTTCTGTTAAGTTAGAAAAGGCCTTCTGAGGACAGTGTTTGAGAAGGTAGCTATTGACAAACTTGCAGCAATAGACTGTAATTCTCAAGAGTTTGTTGAGGTCTGAATAATGTTTATAGTCAAAAATAGGTTTGTCCTCAGTGATCTTTTCAGTTGTTGTAGAGTTGAGTGTGAGGTTAACTACTTTAGCTGGCCAAAGATCCTCACATGTTAGCCATTCAGGCCCTTCATACCAAATTTTATTTGTTTTCAACAGTTTGTAAGAGAGCCCTCTTGTCAAAAAGTCTGCAGGATTCTCTTTTGTGTTTATGTACCTAAATTTGATACCAAGGGATGTGTTTGCAGTTTTGATTTCTGTTAGTCTGTTCTTCACAAATATGTTTTTGCAAGAAGTTGTATCTGTGTTGGTCACCCATGTTAGACAAATTTGACTGTCTGTCCATAAGTAAATGTCTGTTATGTCAACTTCTTTATACACTTGTGAGAGAAAGTCTGCTGTTTTGACTCCCAATGAGACAGCCAATAATTCAAGTTGTGGTACAGTTTTCTTTTGGTTTAAGGGTGCCACTTTTGCCTTTGAATAAACCAAGTTACTTTCATTTTCACTTGTTAAATAGGCACAACACCCGTAAGCTTGTGTGCTGGCATCTGTAAAAATGTGTAGTGTTTGAGGTTTCAATCTGTAACCAGCACATCTCGGTACGTAGATGTTTTGAACTTTAAGTGTGTGGCCAATTTTTTCCAATGAAGTTGGTCTTCCACTGAAAGTGGTTTATTCCAATCAATTTTCTTTTTCCATAAGTCTTGCAAAAGGATTTTGGATCTTATGTTTGCTGGTAAATATAATCCAATGGGGTCAAAAATTTTGGATGATTCTGAAAGCACTTGTCTTTTTGTATTGGCATTTAAGTTATAACTCTTTGTGCAAAGAGTGTCATTGTGTTCGGAATTCTGTTTTAAAAACCAAAGCATTCCAAGTGTTTTTGTGTAATTGTTTGGTTGAATGTTCCCATTGTCGTCTTTTGTTATTTGTCCATTTAATTTAGGAGAATTAGAAACCCACTCTCAGTCCAAAATTTCCTCGCTTCATTATGGGTTGTAACATTTTGTAAATTTCAAGCAATTCCTCTTCAGTTACAGTGGAACCAATGAGGTTATCCACATCAAAATTTTGTTTTAAAAACTGAACTGTTAAGTCCTCTTGAAATAAGTTTAGGTGGTTTTTAATTGTTAAAACAAGAATACTTGGAGAGCAATTTGCTCCAAAAATAATTACTTTAATCAAATATGTAGTTTTGAAACCTTTGTTAAAGTCATGTGGATCATTAAACCACAAAAACCTGAGATGATTTTTATCATACTCCAGCTTCAAATTTATACAGAGGAATGTTTTTTTTATGTCACTCTGCACCGCATAATTGACTAAACGGAAGCAAAGGAGAATTTTTACAAGATCTGAGACAAGATTTGGGCCTTCCATGAGACAATCATTTAAACTAACAGAATTTGTATCCTTTAAACTACAGTTGTATACTACTCTTAGTTTAGTTGTGGAGAAGTCTTCTCTGTAAACTCCCGTGTGTGTGTTAAATAATGACAACCTCGTTTTTTAAAGGGTTCATCAGTAACTTCTTCAATGAAGCCCCTTTCTACTTTTCTTTGAATATGTTGTTGTATTGTTCTAAAAGATTGTCATTTTTAAGTTTTCTGTAATTTTTATACAGATGTGCCTTAGCTACTTTCAAATTGTCCATTATTTCTGGACAAGGTGTTTTCCAAGGCAGCTCCACATAGTATTGATTGTCTCTGTGTTGTAATGTATCCTTAAATTATTCTGTCATCAATTGGTCTTCATGTGTAATTGTATTGTCCTTTATGCCAACTGATTCTAATAGTCACAACTGCTGTAACCCTTCATCCAATGTGGGATCATTTTCATTCAAATGATGTGGGATTATGACAGTGTTTTTGTTGTTCGAGTTTGTCACATAGTCAGAAATTTGTGAATGTGGTGATCTAGTTTTGTGTGAAGTTTGTTCGTGTTCTGTGTTAGTAGTAAGATTGTATTTAGTATGTCACCCAAAGGTGCAATACCTGGTGGGAGTTTGTATGGCTATTTCATCTGCAATTTTAATGATGCCTCTATGGACCAGATGCAGATAGTCAGCCCCCATGAGCATATGTATATCATCAACTACATCTGCATTAAGGTTTTTATCAAGTATCGTGCATTTGTTTTGAAGTTGTAACAAAGTTTGTTTTAACCCAGCTATCTGTAATTTTTCTTGTTCTTTGTCTACGACAACAACAACCTTAAGGGTTTCAAATGTTCCATCAAGAGTTAAAGTTACATTTGCAGTTTTAAAACTGGCTTGTACTGGGTTTTTACTTTTTAGTAATAAATGATGAAATAGAGAGATATTCATTTCCTTGTTGCTTCTGAAGTCCCAATTTTTCTATCAGTTGTTTGGTTACAAATGTTTGTTGTGAGCAGGTATCTAAGAGACACCAGTAGTATAGCCTCAAAAAGGGAGAGTGCAGGAATGTTGCAAGAGATAATGATCAAATGTTGCAAAGGGGGGTGGGGGTATACAACAACACAATGTTGCAAAGGGAGTGGGGTATGCAACAACTCAATGTTGCAAAGGGGGTGGGGGTGCTGCAGGTGCAACAAGGGGTCATGAAACTTGGAGGCGGCGTTATCCCCCAAGTGCATAATAAGACTTCAGCCGAGTGGCCGTTGTCTTATAGACTCCTAATCAGCCAGTTGACTTAATCAGCCAGTTGGCTTAGAAGGAGCCAAGGGGGAGGGGTACACCTGAAGGGGGGGGAGAGGAGATGGATCTTCGGGGGAGAAGGAAGGATGACCTCCCCCAAAAGGGGTTGCCTTAGCCTAAGAGTGAAAGGATAGACGGAGGAGGACTTTGGGGGACAAGGTGGGATGTCCTAACCCCCCAAAGGGAAACTAAGCTAAGTCTTAATCTAAGAAGAGTAGAGAGTTCTTTATTCGGCCGAAGTTCGCATCAAACTACCAGCTCCGAAGCCAAGCGGGTGTTATATAGATGATGGTTGAGTTGCCAGATACCATTTTTTATTTTAATTGTACAGGTATACATTATTAGGGTGAGTTGCTAGATACCATTTTAATTCGTTAACAAAGCACACAGACTTAAAATCGAAATTGACAATAAGAAAATGATTATTAATTAAATAAATAGAATTTGCCTTCTACTGCACAAAAATAATATAATACGTACAATCGTCAAAATAATAGTTCAGACAAAATACACACACACACAATTGAACAACTTTCTCCTTACCTTATACATATATATAGAAAGAATCATATTAACTGTCTATTTAATTTTGTCATTCCTTATAGAAAGAATCATAATAACCGTGTCTATTTAATTTTGTCATCCCTGATATATATATATATATATAAACGGATTTCACCTTAAAGTGAATTAAAACAATATTAACATTAAAAAAAATCACTAAACAAATGGCTTAGCAAAAGAAATCGTTCCATTAACATTCTCAAATCTATACACACACACACAATTATATTAAATAATAAACAGCAAAAGAAATGAACACATTAACTGTGTCTATTTTCTTTTGGCAAACCTTTCTTGCGTTTCAAAAACAGAAAAAAAAATATTACGCACTTTTCACGTTCTCCTTATAGTTTAGATATATATATATATATATATATATATATATATATATATATAAAGACTCAATTTCAAATTATTAATTTCACACCAAATGGTCTATTTACTTTTTGTCACTTCTCTATATATAAGCCTTTTCATATCATTTCATTTTCATGTCATTTCACTTCATTTCACTAATCTCATATTATTTCACTCATCTCATTTCCTCTCAGCTTCTCTGGAAATTATTTACTTTCTTTCAGTTATTAAAACGAATCTAATTCTTAGAATAATGTTTTAACATTGTCTTCAGACGAGGAGTGAGTGGTGCAGGTAGCCAAGAGTTCGAGCTAAAAGGTCCATCCCGAGGCCTTTTAAAACCGCAAACTTGCGAAAAGGAATTTGGGTCGAACTTTCTCTCTCTCAAAGACTCAATTCCACCTCTTCTAGCCTTCCGTGCGTTTGACTTGTTAATAAAAAAAAAACGTTTTTATTAAATGCGTTGATTATTTATTTCTCTTTACTTGCAAATATTTATGGCATCATCTTCTTAGTTTATTGAAATGTATGAATAAAAAATGGAAAGGTATATTATTATTATACATTTTTCAAACAGATTTTTGTCAGAGAAAGTGAGGATCACGCACACGCGCACACGCACACACACACAATATATATTATATATATATATATATATATATATATATATATATATATAGTGGTACAAATTACAGTAGTAATACTAATAATTAACTCCTTTTCGCCGAATTGGAAAGATTAAGCTTTTCACCCCGCATTAGAGCTACAGTTTAATGTGGAAACCGAATCAGAAATACATCTCGTCAGGGAATCATTGCTTACTCTTTCACATCATAAGTTCAACATTTAAAATAACATGATCATTTGATTATTGATTCGGATTTAAAATAACACGATCATTTGATTATTGATCCGGGCATAGTACGTCTGCAAAATGTGATATGTACAAAAACAATGTAGATTTTTCTCTCTAGTAATAATATTAATAACTAACTCCTCGCCGAATTGTAACACCGAATCAGAAATACATCTCGTCAGGGAATCATTGCTTACTCTTTCACATCATAAGTTCAACATTTAAAATAACATGATCATTTGATTATTGATTCGGATTTAAAATAACACGATCATTTGATTATTGATCCGGGCATAGTATGTCTGCAAAATGTGATATGTACAAAAACAATGTAGATTTTTCTCTTTAGTAATAATAATAATAACTAACTCTTCGCCGAATTGTAACAATGGTTAAGCTTTTCACTCCGCCTTAGACCCACAGTTTAACGTGGAAACCGAATACTTTTTTCTTTTTTAAAAAATATAATTAAAGGAATGGATATATTTATAATTTCTTTATTATAAAATCCTCTCGATTACATTAGTGATTATTGATTCGGGAATAGTGGGGGGAAAACCAAGTATTGTCGCAAATATTGACATGGTAAAGACAGCAAGGGGTAATACGAGCATTAAATCTAATGGAGAAAATATAAAGATGCCATTAGTCGTCCAAAGCATGGACCCGTTATAGCGGTGTTACGATTGGTACACAAACTTATCATAGCTCCACCCAGCTACACTGACAACCAATCACTACGAACATCTGCTCTTGATCTTTTGGGGCGGAGCTTGGCGATTGTGCATATAAAAGGAAATATTTTTCAGTTGGGAGTAACAGTAGCTATTTTCGCGTCAGTGAATAATCATTCCCTCTGCCAGTGAATAAACATTCCCTCCTCCATAGAACACGAACTTTACACTTTTCCGGATTTGTATCAAGGTGACACTGCAGCATTGACTGCAATTAATCTTTTTAATGCAATTGACCGTGATGGATTATTTCCAACGCAAACCGTTGAAGATATTTGCAATGACGCTCCTTACAATCCGACGCAAGGGACTACCATAGAAATGTAAGTGTCTATAATTTTATTTTTATTCACAAACTGTCAGAAAGATGATTTCATATATATGGAGGGAGGTAGTATCTCGTCAAATACTTCATTTAGATACTCACTGTGTCTATTATTAACTTATTTATTACACGTGTTTGTAAATATATATATGTCTTGAATATTTCGTTTATTAAATAAATCATGTTTCAATTAGTGTTTCACTTTCTCCTTTGTGTGTGTGTGTGTGTGTGTGTGTGTGTGTGTGTGTGCACAGGTGAAAGACCAGCAACGTGAGTCATGCTATTACCTGGGATTCCCTGCGTGGAGCTTGATAATGACGTCAGAACGACATTGTATAAAGGCAGGCGAAACTTTCACTTTAATTCATTACAAGATTGGAAATAGAGGATGGAGTCGTGTTAGTTATCTCTGTGCCTTGACCAATTCCTAAGTGGTGAACATGATATCTGACGTTCCAAACGGGCTTGAACCACACAAGTTGATAAATATATCGCTCGGTAAAATTGCATCCAGACGTTCCGGAAGAGCTGGTGCATCTTTGCATAAATCATTATTAGTTGCCACTGTGTTACATAAAGCCCGTTTTGTTTACTTAGAAGCAGCACATAATTACCTCCACACAATATTTTCCCCGCCACAAGGGCAACCTGAGGAGTTTGCCCCCGACCCATCTCATGCACCCACACCATTACCTGAAGTGTCCGTTACCCCAGTGAGCCCTCTCGATTGTGGTGTCAATAATACCAACCAAGATGATTATTCATCCATTGAATGCATTAGTGAAGAGTGTAAATCTAGATTAGAAGACAACGGCAGTGAAGTAGACTCGAGCAGTGAATATGGTTGCAACGAAACCTTGCACCATACCAGAAAAAGGCGGAGAGTTTCTGATCAGGAAACAAATGCAGCAGTTTACTCAATTTTACCAAAACGAATCAAAGATAATTTAGAACAGGAACAATGCTCAGGCTGTTAGTTTAGCGACTCTAAAATTTTGTGTTGATGTGGATTCGATCTCACCTCTTGTCGGTATTCTGAGCAGACAGGCAGACGACGAGATTTTGCAACATGGAAGATGACTACATAACTTCTCTCGTGATCAACTTGGAATCCTTGAATTTCTATAAACTCAGTCCAGACGGTCTTCATCTCGTGACTTCTTAGTAAAAGCGTTTTTTATTAATCTAGTTTGTACGTACTCATTCATGCACAGTGTAACTCACTACGTGATAAAAGAAATTGTATTTAAGGTTGCGTATTATATAAACTAATTATATATTTATATGAATGACGATGAGGTACAGCACCCCATCATCGACATCACGGATGATATATATATATATATATAATATTATATATATTATATATAATAGTATGGCCTCCTTTAGCAAATAAATAGATTTAGCGTCAACTGCTTCATTTACCGTTTTATTTGATAGTCGTATATTCTCTCGTATATAACCATCAAATATGAATAATTCAGAAGTATCGGAACAGATCCGTGTACCATCATCATTTAAATCCAGTTCATTGTCAGCACAAAGAAAAAATTGCCTAAAAATTCCTGAGACTAATCATAACATTGCTTGCACTGATAAAAGTGACTTTGGAAGTGATGATAGACGCAGCGTTGACAAAATTGCAGAAGAGTTAAAATTCGTGAACCAAAGATGGAATGATGAAATTGGAAACGTTTGGGTTGCACCAAACCCCCCAAAAGTAAAATTCTGTGACAACGTTCTAACTTACCCCGTTGCTGATTGCTGTAGAAGGGGACAATGTGAAGAGTGCGCTCGGCACAGATTAAGATTTCAGAGACGAATTGAGGAAACTGAATCTATTTTAAAACCGGTATTAATTCGTGAACATAGGCTAAAAGTATTTAATAGAATGCACTCTTTAAAGTATTAGGTTACTGTTGTTTGTGATCACCGAATCTATGCATTTGTTTTTTCTTGTGTTTTCTGTTATTTCTTGTTAACATAATTTCAATTGTTAACTTATTTATCACACGTAGTTGTAAATATATATATACTTTGAATATAATCATTGATGTGTCTATTGTTAACTTATTTATTACACGTATTTGTAAATATATATAACTTGAATATTTCGTTTATTAAATAAATCATGTTTCAATTAGCGTTTCGCTTTCTCCTTTGTGTGTGTGGTGTGTGTGTGTGTGTGTGTGTGTGCACAGGTGAAAGTTCTAAGCTCCGTCCCACTGGAAGACCAGCAACGTGAGTCATGCTACTACCTGGGAATCCCTGCGTGGTCAGTTGATTGTAGTAAGCCCTTGAGCTCAGACGTGTATTCACCCGCGTAGAAGAAAATGGCTACCTTTAATATTGCTTGTTCAACGTTTATGAAATGGTATTCAGCAAAGTGTCAGGATGTGGTGGATACCGAAAAACTTCCTATTCCCCCCTCCTTTGCCTCTTTTAAATCCGCATTGGATCGTGCGAAGGAGCAAGATGTACAAATACTCTATGGTTATTCTGGTGAGAGCGTTGTAGGCTTTCGTTGCACGGTCGACAACACCCATTGGGTAAGTTGTGAGAATTTCCATTAGGTAGACTCTTCGCTCACATTGCTACGGGGATTAATTCAACTGGTAGATACGTGAGAAGCGCGGGACTAAAACTCACCAGCTCACCCCTTGCATAGATGTTACCTACCTATTGAAGCTCACGAGATTTGAGGCGCTTTTTAGCCCAATCCGCGACTTTCCTTCTTCGACTTATTGCCGATCGCTAGCCTTAGGGGCCGCCGTAGGCACCGGGGAGATAGCTTCTCCGCCGAGCCAAAGCGTTAGTTGCGTTATTGATGGAAACTTTTTGGCCGAATCATCAGGCCTATCAGCGCTACTTATAAGTCAACGCATAGGTGCTTGAGGAGCTTGCGGCCGGGCTGGGGAAACCTCGGTCTTCCCATTTCATAGGTGCGTCTCGACAAGGCCAAACTTCCATAGGAACCCGGGAAACAAACTTTATATAAACGGCTACACGCGGCTACTTTACGCGGCTACGTGCCGAGTCCACAAAAATCTCGGTGTGTCCCGTACCACGTTTGCGCTTATCGCCGAACCTACGACTCGGGGGACCCTATACCGGCCGGGGCTAAGGACTCTCCGGCGTGCCTATCTATAGGCTAAAAGATAGGTGAAAATTTTTTTCCCCCACACTATTAGCCCGAAACTGGAATCATAGGCGAATCCCCGAGGTGAAACGGTCGGTCACGTGTCAAAACTCCACCTCCATCGTCGGTAGGGGACGGTGGAACATCTTAGCCCCTCGCCCCCTCCAAAATTCCTTGAAATTCCATGCTTGGGTGAACTAACCGGTAACTTTCTGAGAGGCACATAGGTGCAATACCTATAGACCACTCGAAAAATCAGTTTTACTCCAGCGACAGACGATGTATTGAAGTATGCTGTAGAGCTAAGCTTTATAAAGTCTCACATATACCGTGAAGTAAAAGAAACAACGCGTGCAGAAGAGAAGCAGCAGATATGGATAGTGAGTCTTGTGGATGAGTTGTGTGACAAGCGGTATTATATCATGTTACACCATACCGAGCACTCGTACACTTCGGTTCAAAATGTAAATGTCGTCATCATGGACAATCTTAAGTATTTTTATCACTATATTAATGTATATCATGATGAGGTTCGTAGTGATGTTGTGGCTAGTGCCCTGCGTGAGCTTTTAGCAGACTTTAGAGACGAGTATCGTCTGTCAAATAAAAAGTAAAAATATGGTCATATGTTTCTCTCAAGTAGTGCACCGGAGGGTGAAGACGTTTAGTTTGTGGAAATGGTGAGTGGTAAAACAATAAAACCGTTATAAAATGTGCCTAGTTCATGAAATTTACCCTGACGGGAACTGTCTGGTGCGTATTCAGGGAGTGTTAAAACAATAAAACCGAGATTTATATAAAGAGCAGTTGTCGTAACGATGCCCGTTTTGTTTACTTAGAAGCAGCACATATTTACCCCAACACAATATTTTCTCCGCCGCAAGGGCAACCTGAGGAGTTTGCCCCCGACCCATCTCATGCACCCGCACGATTACCTGAAGTGTCCGTTACCTCAGTGAGCCCTCTCGATTGTGGTGTCAATAATACCAAGATGATTATTCATCCATTGAATGCATTAGTGAATTTTGCGCGGTAGAAGATAAAGTGTATGTATTTATTTATTTAGTTGTGTGTATGTATTTCTACTATGTTTATGGTTATATTATTTCTTATTTCTTATTTTTGATCATTCCAATGTATATTTATTTTCTATATATCCATAATTGCGTGTATATATATATATATATAATATATATATATATTATATATATATATATAATATATATTTCTCCTGTACTGTTATATTGAAGGATATATTTTTTGATTATATGCATATTCCTCGTTCATATTTCTTTAACTATTGTTATTTTTAATTGATCATTCAAATGTATATTTATTTTCTATATATTTATAATAAACAGAATGATGCAATGTTGTTTTATTTAATTCTTTTGGTTGTAAACAATTATACCAAATGGCATGTTACGTCTTCTAAACCTACTAGCGGAATTCTAAGCCAACTTTTAAGAATTAACTAAATAAATGGTACACTCTGGCAACCTAATAATGTATACCTGAACAATTAAAATGGTATCTGGCAACTGTCCATAATAATGTATAACTGAACAATTAAAATAAAAAGTGGTATCTGACAACTCAACCTGAACAAGCCATTTACGCATAAAAAAGTGACTCCTGCTACTACCTGGGGATAACTCTACGCCTGCGTACTCAGTTGAGCGGTGCAAGCCGTGGATTTCAGATGTGTATTCTCTAGCGTAGAAGAAAAATAGTGTGTCGGACACAATGTGGAAGGTGTACACTGCGTACACGAGATAAGTGTACGCATGGTGTGAATGAACTCTGAAGCTATTCTTTTTCATTACACTTTCACAACAATTTTGGAGAGCTTCTGTGTTGTCGGGCACAATGAGGGAGGTGTACACTGAGTACACGAGATAAGTGTACGCATGGTGTGAATGAACTCTGAAGCTGTTCTTTTTCATTACACTTTCACAGCAATTTTGGAAAATTCGGGGTTAATTATTATTATTATTACTATATAGAAAAATGTCTGTGCATATCACCCGATATATATATAGTGTATGTATGTGTGTGTGTGTGCGCGCGTGTGCGTGATCCTCACTTTCTCTGACAGAAATCTGTGTGTGTGTGTGTGTGTGGCAAGGTTCGGGTTATCCATTTTCTTGAACTGATCCACAGAGCAGATGTTCACATCTTCTGAAGACCATGTTCCACGCGCCACAGATCTTATAGACAATGCAGGTCCTGTATATGAGCTTTAATTATCTCGATGAAATTATGATGTGAAATAGTGAGCAATCATTCCATGACGAGATGTATTTCTGAATCCACGTTAAACTGTAGATCTAATGAGGGGAACAAATCGACGAGAGTTAATTATTATTATTACTACATAGAAAAAATCTACATTGTGCATTGCCATGTTTTGCAGCAACACTATTCCCGGATCAATAATCACTAATGTAATCGAGAGGATTTTATAAAGAAATTATAAATATATCCATTCCTTTAATTATATTTTTAAAAAAAGAAAAGGGTATTCGGTTTCCACGTTAAACTGTGGGTCTAAGGCGGAGTGAAAAGCTTAACCATCGTTACAATTCGGTGAAGAGTTAGTTATTATTAATATTACTAAAGAGAAAAATCTACATTGTTTTTATACATATCACATTTTGCAGCAATACTATGCCCGGATCAATAATCAAATGATCCTGTTATTTTAAATCCGAATCAATAATCAAATGATCCTGTTATTTTAAATGTTGAACTTATGATGTGAAAGAGTGAGCAATGATTCCCTGACGAGATGTACTTCTGATTCGGTGTTACAATTCGGCGAGGAGTTAGTTATTAATATTATTACTAAAGAGAAAAATCTACATTGTTTTTGTACATATCACATTTTGCAGACATACTATCCCCGGATCAATAATCAAATGATCCTGTTATTTTAAATGCTGAACTTATGATGTGAAAGAGTGAGCAATGATTCCCTGACGAGATGTATTTCTGATTCGGCTTCCACGTTAAACTGTAGGTCTAAGGCCGGAGTAAAAAGCTTAATCTTTGCAATTCGGCGAAAAGTAGTTAATTATTATTATTACGACTGTAATTTGTACCACCCTATATATATATATATATATATATATATATATATAATATATATATATATATATACAGGGTGGGTGGAAAGTAGCTCCCTATTTTGGATTGGTAAAAAAATACGTATATTATCCATTTATTTCAGAAGAAATAATATGAAAAGGTAGGCATACATGGTAGGTTTTCTCTAAAATTCAATGTGGGCTCCAACTCTTTCCACCAGCTTCTGGAGCCGCCCAGGAATGGCGTCCACTGACTTTAGCAGGAACTCCGGCGGGATGGAGGACATGACTTCCCGAATTCGGTCCTCCAGTTCTTCCAATGTCCTCGGTTTGGTGCGGTAGACTTCTTCCTTTACCCACCCCCAAAGAAAGAAGTCGCACGGTTACCGCTGAAAAACGGCAGAATCGGTTCAGTGTAACGGTGTGGTGTGGTATGACCTCAGATCAGGTTGTGGGCCCGTTCCTTCTGCGCAACACCATGAATGCTGAGCGGTACCTTGCTATGTTGCGAAACGAGGTCTGGCCGGTTGTCAGCACATGGGAGAACATCGACGATCTGATATTTATGCAAGATGGCGCCCCTCCGCACTTCGCTCTTGTTGTCCGTGAGTGGCTGGATGCCCACTTCCCTGGGCGTTGGATGGGTCGTCGTGGTCCACATCAATGGCCAGCCAGGAGCCCCGACTTGACACCGTGCGACTTCTTTCTTTGGGGGTGGGTAAAGGAAGAAGTCTACCGCACCAAACCGAGGACATTGGAAGAACTGGAGGACCGAATTCGGGAAGTCATGTCCTCCATCCCGCCGGAGTTCCTGCTAAAGTCAGTGGACGCCATTCCTGGGCGGCTCCAGAAGCTGGTGGAAAGAGTTGGAGCCCACATTGAATTTTAGAGAAAACCTACTGTTGGTTTACGTCGTCGTCGTCGTTGGCCTAGGCAAGCTACGGCTTGGGACCGTAGCGCATCTATCCGGTATAGGTTAACCTGGATGATGTAGCCATAAGCACTGCCGCTAGTTAAGTGCCAACCAGTGATTATCTCACTAGCCGTATTGAGTCCGTTAGGCGAAACTACGACAGTACCAAAGGTGGAAAATATAACCTTTGGTTTTTCTATTCTTTATTTGTAAATGGACATGGCATTAGATTAAAATAAATATTTGAATATAAATAATTAACTGACAATTGTGATATATAATTAATTATGTTTACATACAATAAAATAATATAGTATACATAAAATTAGTATTAATGTGGTTCACAATTGAATTATAATGGGGTAACTAATTTAAAATGAATTTATACTATTCCGAAATTCAAGACGGTAAAATTAACATTTATCTTGAAACTAAAATAAGAGTATTCACTACACACTCCCCCACCAGAGAGGAAGTTCAAAGAGTTCCGAACGACACTGATTTCCTCTGGACCTTTTGGTAGCTACATGTACCTCACTTAAGGTTGATTCCAAAAACGCAGGCTTAAGACGATCGATAGAAACCTTGTCGACCTTGGAACCGCGCTGGATGAGGAATGATTTGCGCGTACGTCGGAGAACTTCATAGGGTCCGTCATATGGACATTGAGAGGCCGTTTTGGGACAGGTACACGAACGAAAAGTGGGTGCAAGACTGGAGGGCTGGGGAAATAAAGATGTTCTGTTGGCTAGTCAATCGAGGGGAACAGGCTGAAGGACTGCATGTGAGAGGAAAGTTTTGAGCGAATTCCGTAGGATCGCATGACTTATCCCCTGCAAGTGAAGTAGCCACCTGGTAGCCGCAGTGTTGTTCCATAGACTAGTTCAGCCGCTGTAGTCTTCAGATCACTCTTAAATGCAGAGCGAATACCAAGCAAACGAGTGGAAGCTTATCCATCCAATGGGAGTCTTCGTGACCATAAGGGATGACTTCAGCTGGCGATGGAAGCGTTCGACGAGGCCGTTAGCTTGCGGATGATACGCACAGGTATGCGCATGTACTGTACCCAACAAGCTGGTAAACTTCTTCCAAAGCGAAGACTCAAATTGGCCGACCTTGGTCAGTGATGACTTTTGTCGGCAATCCAAATCTGATACCCATCCATGAAGAAGGCTCTTGCAACAGTGTCCGCTTGGATATCAGGAAGTGGGATGGCTTCAGGCCATCTGGAAAAGCGGTCGAGACAGGTGAGCAGATAACGTTGGCCTTGAATCACTGGAAGAGGGCCAACAAGTCTACATGAATTACCTCAAATCGCTGGGATGGGGCGGGAATGCGTCAAAGGGGGACCTGGTGTGCCTTTGGACTTTGGCACGCTGGCAGGCAAGGCACGTTTTGGTCCAATGTTTGACATCCTTCCGCATCGAGGGCCAAACAAAGCGAGAGGTAACCAGGTGTTGCGAAGCACGGATACCAGGATGGGAGGGCTTATGAAGATCCATGAAGACTGCTTTTCTGTGACATGGAGGGACATAAGGGCGAATAGCAGCTGTTGATACGTCGCAATAGAGGGGCACAGACAATCTGGCATACTCATTTTCTTGAGGGAAAGTGAGTGAGTGGAGTCTTCTCTGAGCAGTTCTTGTAGTTCCGTATCCTTATCTTGATCCTGTGCAATAGCATTCCACAGTGTAGAGCTGAGGGTAACAGAAGTAATCTCTATTCTTGAAAGTGCATCCGCTGGAGTGTTCAAGACACCTTTGATGTGGCGGATATCTGTGGTAAATTGCGAGATATAATCGAGTTGCCTGATGACTCTGGGAGAGTGGTTACAGCTGTTTTTATTGAAGACAGTGACCAAAGGTTTGTGGTCGGTAAAACACAAAACTCTCGGCCTTCAAGGAAATGTTGAAAATGCTTCACGTTTAAGTAATAGCAAGAAGTTCACGTCCGAAAGCACTATAACGCGTTTGGGCTGGCTGCAGCTTTTTCGAGTAAAACGCGATGGGTGCTTGTTGACCGTTAATGGTTTTGTTCCAACACTCCACCGATCGCAACATCTGATGCATCGACCGTCAGAGTTAGGGGGGCATCACTGATAGGAAATGACAGAGACAATGCACTATTGATAGCATTTTTGGCATTGTCGAACGCCTGTAAACTATCGCTACACCATACCAATTTTGTTACCTTGCGTTTGTGTGTGATCATAGCGTGTAGAGGAGCAAGAACACTGGCACAGTTTTTAATGAACTTGTGGTAATAATTTACCAAACCTAGAAACCGACGTAACTCACGCTGATTATTTGGCATTGGGTAATTTTTAATCACTTCACACTTGTCCTGAAGGGGGGTAATTCCGTGCTGCGAAATCGTGTGACCAAGAAATTCCAAGGTTGGCTGTGCAAACACACACTTAGATGCATTAATAGTAACACCGTATTGTTCTAAGCGTTGAAAGAGGAGTGAAAGATGTTCCTTATGTTCCTCTTCCGTCGAGCTGGCCACAAGCAAATCATCGATGTAGGCATAAACAAAGTCTAAGCCTCTGGTGACCTCATCTATAACCTCTGAAAGGTTTGCGCAGCATTCCGTAGCCCGAACGGCATCTTTACAAATTCGAATAACCCAAATGGTGTACAAACTGCAGTCTTGGGAATATCCGAAGGCTCTACGGGAATGTGGTGGAAAGCCTTAACGAGATCTATTTTACTGAAGATAGATTTGCCGTGGAGAAGAGAAGTAAAGTCTTGGACATTTGGTACCGGATATCGGTCCGGGATGGTTGTCGAATTCAAAAACCGGTAATCCCCACATGGTCTCCAGTCTCCTGACTTCTTCTGGACCAGGTGTAGGGGAGAGGACCAACTGCTTTTGGAAGGTCTTATTATCCCAAGATCCATCATAAGCTGGAATTCCGATTTGGCAGCTTTCAGTTTGTCCGGGGCAAGACGTCTGGTTTTGCAAACACAGGGGGACCTTTTGTTGTAATGTGATGGGTAATGGTGTGCTTAATGGTATCACCCATCTGCATAGGTTGAAGAATTCCTGGATATCGCTGGAAAAGGCACTGGTACATGGAATTAGGGGGAACGAGGGAAAGTGCAGAGTTCGAGGCGTCTGGAAGGGCAACCTGTTTGGCAAGAACAGAAAGCAGTGTGGCCTGGTCGCATAAGCGTCGCTTGTCAAGATCCACCAGGAGTTTGAAATGCTGGAGGAAGTCAGCGCCGATTATGGGATGCCGCACTTGAGCACAGATGAAAATCCACTTGAAGGATCGGTGAAGGCCCAAGTTTAGTTCACGCGACTGAGCTGACCGTACGTGGGTATGCGTGAACCGTTAGCAGCGTATAGAGGCGGAGATTCCGAGTGCGTATGACCAGATTTTTGAGGAATACACTGACTGACGCTCCGGTATCGACCAAGAAATTGATACCAGAGTTCCTGTCCTTTATGAATAAACAGGTTGGCAGTGCGAGTACTAGACGCCATTAGGACTCGCTGCTGGGGTTTCCCGACGAAAATTGCAAGGGGAGATGCACTTCCTAGCCTTTTTTCCAAATTTCGAGTGGTAGAAGCAGATCTTCCCGGAACTCGAACGATGCCTCTCCGTAAATCTTGACCGAGAATGGCTTCTTTGCCGTTGATTTTGTAGCAGAGAACAAACGTGGTTGAGTTGTTGACTTAACTCTTCCACTTTCAACTCCAGTTCCGATTGTGTGTTCACGTTGTTGACCGGAGCTGTGTCAATCTCCACTACTTTGTCGGCAGTTTCTGCTAGTTTATCAACTGGAGTAGCAGGATCCATAGTGGCCAAGACACGCTGAGCTGATGGAGGAAGTTTCTGCAAGAACAACTGTCTAAAGATGTCCTTATCGAAGGTTTGTGCGCGTTCGCCTAGAGCGCACTGCATAGCCCTCAGCATTTGAGTGGGCTTACGGTCTCCAAGTTCTACTTTTGAGATTAACTGATGTAGTTTCTCACGCTCGGAGACAGTGGTGCGGCGCAGGATGGCAGACTTCAGATCGTTGTACGGTCCTCACTCGTGGAAGGAGATACGATGACGTCACGGACTTCAGAGATGATGCTCGCTGGTAGAGAGGACAAAACATGATCGTATTTCGTCCTGCTAGTGGTGATCCTTCCCAAGTTGAATTGTGATTCCCTTGGTGGAACCAAATAAATGGATCACCCGGCCAGAAGACGGGGAGCTTTACGCTCAAGTGGGAGATGGCACCAGCGTCGTCAGGCATCTTCTCCTATGCTTGCTAACGTACAAGCAAGACGACAAGTTCCCAACGAAGGAGTGGAGGTTGAGACGAGCGCAGGCACAGAGCGCACGGGCAGGGGTGAGGGGCAGAGGGCACGAGCGACATTACAGTCTGGTCCTAGTCGCTCGGGTGAAGGGGGTGGTGGGCACGAACGACGTTTCAGTCTGGTCCTAGTCGCTCGGGTGAAGGGGGTGGTGGGCACGAACGACGTTACAGTCTAGTCCTAGTCGTTCGGGTGAAGGGGGTGATGGGCACGAACGACATTACAGTCTAGTCCTAGTCGTTCGGGTAGAAGGGGTAATCCAGCTCCGGGGTCATCAATTGTTGGTTTACGTCGTCGTCGTCGTTGGCCTAGGCAAGCTACGGCTTGGGACCGTAGCGCATCTATCCGGTATAGGTTAACCTGGATGATGTAGCCATAAGCACTGCCGCTAGTTAAGTGCCAACCAGTGATTATCTCACTAGCCGTATTGAGTCCGTTAGGCGAAACTACGACAGTACCAAAGGTGGAAAATATAACCTTTGGTTTCTATTCTTTATTTGTAAAATGGACATGGCATTAGATTAAAATAAATATTTGAATATAAATAATTAACTGACAATTGTGATATATAATTATGTTTACATACAATAAAATAATATAGTATACATAAAATTAGTATTATGTGGTTCACAATTGAATATAATGGGGTAACTAATTTAAAATGAATTATACTATTCCGAAATTCAAGACGGTAAATTACATTTATCTTGAAACTAAAATAAGAGTATTCACTACACTACCATGTATGCCTACCTTTTCATATTATTTCTTCTGAAATAAATGGATAATATACGTATTTTTTTACCAATCCAAAATAGGGAGCTACTTTCCGCCCACCCTGTATATATATATATATATATGAGATAGGTGTACGCCTGGTGTGAATGAATTCTGTATTTAAAATGAGTCTATAGTTTCATTGGTACGTTTTATTTCCCACTAACTGTGTACACGAGATAAGTGTACGCATGGTATAAATGAACTCTGAAGCTGTTCTTTTTGCAGACGTTTATACAGAAAACAATTACATCATTGAAAACATTAACTAGGAATCGTGAGAGATACGCGTCTGGTAATCGGGAGTCGAACCCACGATCTCATATCTTTCTGCAGAAGTTTATACAGAAAACAAGTAATTACATTCAATTGTTAGTACTTTCAGAGTACATGTGTATTAATTTTGAAAAAACTTTGTTGATTTCTGATAATTATGATTTTGATAACTAAGGTAAGTTGATAAAATATAAAACATTTTTTATTTACGAGGAAGACATTCGCTTCGAGAGTGAAGTGTGGATTTCAGTGTAGTAGTAATAAGCATAATATTTTTAACATTTAGAGTCAAGCGAGGTTTTCTCGAGTTGAGTGAAAGAAAGGAAAGCTCGTGGTCATTTTTTGCGGTCAGCGTGAGACACATCTCAGAATTTTTTTCTTTTTTCCAGAGAAGCTGAAAGTAAATGAGATGAGTGAAATGATATGAGACTAGTGAAATGAAGTGAAATGACATGAAAATGAAATATGAAAAGGCTTAATATTTTTTTCTGTTTTTGATACATAAAGGTTTGCCAAAAGAAAATAGGGTTATTATTCGTTTTTTGACCCAGTCACACCCAGCTATAACAGCAATATATATTGAATAACCAATCAAAACTTAATAAGAAAATATATATATATATTATCTTGTGCAAATTTGTATAAAATGTACTTTCTTATAAAAAAAATATTTTCTATTTTTTAATATGTATGTATATAAATTTCGGTTAATTTGTTTATTTTGGCTACCTTTTTTTGAAATTTTCATTCAACTATAAGTTACTTTGTTTATTTTTGGCTACTTTTTCTTGATTTTGCCTACTTCTTTCTGTTACTCGTCAGTTTGGTGATTTTCGTTCTAGAACCATGACGTGTCAATCTTGTGAACTTGATTTTGAAGACCTAATCCGCCTCGTTGGCCTCGATGAAGATAAAAGTTTAGATGTTTTTTCCAATCACGGCATAATTCCGACATCCGTGATTTGCCCCAAATGTAATACTGCCTGTATTTTAAGACAAGACTCGAAGATGTTTAGGTGCCGCAAAAAAAATCCAAAAAATAAGCGTGAGTGTGGATTTACTGTTTCTATCTTTAAGGGCACGTGGCTGGAACATTGCAACTTTTCGGTGAATAAAAACCTCCGCTTCATAAATATTTATTTGCGAAAATATTTTTCACAACGTTATGCCGAGAAAGTTATCAAACTAGGCAGTGAGTCCATTGTTAACTGGAAATCTTTTTTGTAAATAAGGTGACTGGTTAGGTTAAGTTAAGTTAGGTTAGGTTAGGTTGTGTCTAGCACGAATGCAAACTTTTCTGGTCGATTTGAGGTGTTTTGCACGAATCTGCCATCCGTTTCCTGTGCAAATGTGTAGTTTTCGAGATGACGATATCTCGAAAACTACGCATTTGCACAGGAAACGGATGGCAGATTCGTGCAGAACACCTCAAAATTGACCAGAAAAGTTTGCTCTCATTATAAAAAGAGACTGGGTCAAAAAATGAATAATTACCGAAAATAGACACAGTTAATGTGTTTATTTCTTTCGCTGTTTATTATTTAATATAAATGTGTGTGTGTGTGTGTGTTAATTTTGAAAAATGTATAATAATAATGTCTTTCCAATTCAATAACAGATGTTATCCAAGATGATGCCATAAAAATTTGCAAGTGAAGACATATAATCAGTGCATTTAATAAAATAGAATTTTATATACATTAGTAGCAAGGGACCAAATTGAAGGAGTCGAGCGAAGGATTTGCCGAGACAGATCAAGGCCTTGAGAGAGAGAGAGAGAGAGAGAGAGAGAGAGCAAGTTGATCCCAGATTCCTTTCAAAAAGGCGTCGGGGTAAACAGGTGTGATTCTTTTGGCGTTCCTGGTTCAATTTCCTACTCGTCTGAACACAATGATCTAAGAGTTAATATTTTCGATTCGTTTTAATAACTGAAAGAAGGTAAATAAAACGCCGTTTAAGTAACTAGTATTTTATATTGTTAATATTGGTTTTAATAATTGATTCTCTTAAAAGGAGAAAATTCATTTGCTTTAAATTAATATACTTTTGACAATTCACTTTAAGGTGAAAATCCGTTTATATATATATAATATATAATATATATTATATAATATATATATATATATATATATATATAAGGAATGACAAAATTAAATGGAAAGTTAATGATTCTTTCTATAAGGAATGACAAAATTAAATAGACACAGTTAATATGATTCTTTCTATAAATATATATATAAGGTAAGGAGAAAGTTGTTCAATTTTGTGTGTGTGTGTGTGTGTGTGTGTGTGTGTGTGTGTGTGTGTGTGTATTTCGTCTGAACTATTATTTTGGCGATTGTACGTATTATATTATTTTTGTGCAGTAGAAGGAAAATTCTATTTATTTAATTAATAATCATTTTCTTTTTGTCAATTTCGAATTTAAGTCTGTATGCTTTGGTAACGAATTAAAATGGTATCTAGCAACTCACCCTAATAATGTATACCTGTACAATTAAAATAAAAAATGGTATCTCGCAACTCAACCATCATCTATATAAGACCCGCTTGGCTTCGGAGCTGGTAGTTTGATGCGAACTTCGGCCGAATAAAGAACTCTCTCCTTCTCTTCTTAGGTTAAGACTTAGCTTAGTTTCCCTTTGGGGGGTTAGGACCTCCCACCTTGTCCCCACAAAGTCCTCCTCCGTTTATCCTTTCACTCTTAGGCTAAGGCAACCCCTTTTGGGGGAGGTCATCCTTCCTTCTCCCCCCGAAGATCCCTCCCCTCTCCCCTCTTGGCTCTTTCTAAGCCAACTGGCTGATTAGGAGTCTATAAGACAACGGCCACTCGGCTGAAGTCTTATTATGCACTTGACTCCTGCCAGGTGAACACCTCTCCTCCTCCTCTCTTTCTCTTGGGGGATAACGCCGCCTCCAAGTTTCATGACCCCTTGTTGCACCTGCAGCATCCCCCACCCCCTTTGCAACATTGAGTTGTTACATACCCACACTCCCGTTGCAACATTGAGTTGTTGCATACCCCGCCCCTTTGCAACGTTGAATTGTTGCAACCCCCATTGCAACATTCCTGCACTCTCCCTTTTTTCGGCTATACTACTGACACCTAACCTGTACTATTTGTCCCTTTTTGTTTTGGATTTCCAAGGTTGTGGTTGGTAAAAGAATTTTTGAATTGTGGTTAATGCTAGATGAACTGATATGCCCAGTCATAGCATTTTGAGTTTGTTTCTGTTTGATTTGGGTGTTTGTTCATAATGTTTAAGTTTTTTCAATATCTATGTGTGTATTACACATGGCGGTAACATGGTCAAAACTATTGCAAAACTTACAATTGTATTTCAAATTTGATTTGCAGTTTAACTTATGGTGCCCTGATCCAGTGCATTTTTTGCATGTTTGGTTGTTCACAACGTTTTGACCTTGCTGTAAAGTCTGTGTATTTGGGACAATTTGTAGAACTATGTTCACTTCTAAAACAAAATTTGCATGGTATGGGATTATACTCAAAAGTAGTTACATTAAAGTTTTGTAGAGTAAGGGTCTTTGAGTCTTTTTCTGTCACTTTATTTTCTACAAATTGAGTTTTGCGGTTGTGTTTGAATGTACAGTAACTGGTAAGTGTTGAAATCTTTTGTTAGGTTTTTGGTTTCCTGCATTGTTGGTTTTTTCTTGCTGTGTTAAATTTTGGGAGTGTATAACTTGATTTGTAAAGTGCAAGTACAGTTGGGAAATCTTCTCTTAGCTTATTAAGGCTAGGGTATATGTCAGTTGTTCTCTGATGAAATATCTCTGACGTTAGAAGGGAGTTTTTCAAAAACAACAGCTTGAATGATCCATGTTGTTTCTGTAATGTTTAAATTATTGTTTTTAAGTTGTCCCATGAGACATTCAAACTCACAGTAAAAGTCAAAGAGGTCACCATAGTTGTCTTTTGGGGTTCGCATGTTCATTACTTTAAGAGCCAAATCATGCCACAGAATGGCTGGCAGTAATTCCACTAATCTTAAGGCAGGGCCTTTCAGATACTTCACTAAATAACTAAATTTATCAACATCTGTAATGTAGTTTTTATTACCTATAAGGCTATGAAATTTTTCAATAAAATATTGAAATTTGGCTGTCACCCTCAAAAGTGGGTACTTCAAGCGTAGGCAATTTTGATCTTAGTTCATTGCCCTCAACCACGTTGTGAAAGCTAAGTGAAGCATTTCGGATAGCTTCTAAGAAGCTTCCATTTGTGTCTTGTTTTTTGTACTCAAGTTGGTTTTGAATTTCAGAAATATAGAAATTAATTTTTGTAATGGAATTTTCATTGTCAAGTAGGATAGTAGAATACTCATCATCTGTTAGTTCAATTGTGTCATCAATTTCTGTAATTATGTCCTCATCTAGCGTGAGAATTTCTTGTTTGTAACGAGTAATAGAATTTAATGTTTCAAGATCATATCTTGTAGGTTCTTTCTGTTTGTAACACTAGGCAACAAAGATTTTGTTACAGAAGACCAAATAGGTGCTCCTAGCTAATTTCGGTATGCTGATTTCAAATCTATAATTAGATTTTTTCTATCACGTCTAGATTTTGTGTAAAATGCAAATCACTTTTAGTAAAATTTTCTACCACGTCAGATTTTTGGTTTTAATCGGCTTAATGCCAGTAATATGAAACTTGCTTTTCAAGGTTAAAGCAATTTTTTTTGCCAACTATATACAAATTCGAACAATTTTGATAAATAAAATTTATCCAGAGTTGGCAACACTGAGTCAAGAGCATAGTAACGGGCAACGGCCCAACGGTCAGTCGCTACGTGACAGTCAAGCAGAATGGTTGTTGAAGCTCTCTGCTGATGAGCAAGTGACAGGTTGTGGTGACTTGTGTGTTTTTATAGCATTTGTTTTGTACTACGGTGTGTATTTCTTTTTATTTTGCACATCGTAATAATTACTTTCTACGTTTTTTTCAGATATTGTATGGTAATTCAAAATGGCATCAAATAGACGTGCTTGGTAAATCACCCAGACAACTTCTGCTTTGTCTGTGGACAATATACACCTAAGCCACAACGTAGAAACATAACAACAAAGATTAAACTTGCCTACAAGTGTTATTTTGACTAAGTTAGGAGACCAACAGAGGGACTGGGCACCACATATTTGCTGTGCACAGTGCAATGCAATGTTAATAGCTTGGATGAATGGTAAAAGAAAAGCTATGCCGTTTCTCAGTCCCCATGGTTTGGCGTGAGCCGAAAAATCACTTCAATGATTGTTATTTTTGTTTGACAAAGATTGCTGGTTTCACAAAGAAAAACAAATCAAAGATCACGTACCCAAACTGCGAATCAGCAATGAAACCAGTACCACATGATGAAACAAATCCACCACCAACGATAACAGACAGCAGTTCATCTGAAGATTCTGCTAGTGATATAGAAACAGGGAAAGATGGCATATATGTTCCAGATGCAAATATTTCCCCACATTTGTTAAGTCAAGCGGAGTTAAATGACTTAGTGCGCGATTTGGAATTACCAAAAGAAAAGGCAGAGTTGCTTGGTTCAAGACTTCAAGAATTTAATCTTCTCCAACCAAACACCAAAGTTTTCCCATTTCCGCCATCGCCATTTGCAGTTTTTCATCATTTTACTTACAGGAAGAAAACGTTTGTTTCTGCCACGATACAGTGGTCTGATGCAAGGGATTGGCTGTCGCTATGATCCAAAAGAATGGAGACTGTTTCATTGACTCTAGTAAAGCTAGCCTTAAAGCTGTATTACTGCACAACGGCAATGAAAAACCTTCAATACCTGTAGCCATGCCACTGGCCTTAATGAGACTTATGAATCGATGAAACTGCTGCTAAGACTCAATCAAATAAAGGACCACACATGGAATATTTTGTGGCGACCTTAAGTTGTATCATTACTTCTTGGGTTACAGTTGGGCTACACAAAGCATATGTGCTTTTTGTGTCTATGGAACAGCAGAGATGACAAGAACCACTACAAAAAACATGATTGGCCATCTAGAACTGAACATGTTGTTGGTAAATACAATGTGAAACACCCAGCACTTATTGACCCTCAGAAAGTACATCTTCCACCACTTCACATTAAACTTGGCCTTATGAAAAATTTCGTGAAGGGTATGGATCATCAGGTAGTGGTTTCCAATATTTAAAGGATAAATTCAAAGGAATATTGACAGATGCTAAGCTAGAAGCTGGAGTTTTCACTGGACCACAGATCCGCAGTGTCATCCACGACTCATCGTTTCCATCTACCTAAATGAGAATGAACTAGGAGCATGGACATCTTTCGTTGAAGTTGTCAAAAATTTTCTTGGAAACCACAAAGCTGAAACCACCGTAAACTCGTAGAAAACATGCTTAAATCTTATGAAATAATGGGATGCAGAATGTCTTTGAAAATTCATTTTTTACATTCTCATCTTGACTTCTTCCCGGCCAACCTTGGGGCTGTAAGTGACGAGCATGGTGAGCGCTTCCACCAACAGATCTCAGTTATGGAAAACATACCAAGGTAATTTCAACCCAAATATGATGGGAGATTATTGTTGGTTCCTGAAGAAGGAGAGCTCGTCATCCTACAAGCGACAAAGGAAGAGGACACACCAAAGTTTACT
>JAJOZX010004863.1:322500-370271 GCA_023014485.1 Bathynomus jamesi | reverse complement strand
GAAAATAAAACGCTTTCAATATTTCCGATGGGTTTTTTTATGGTTTTCATATTGAACTGAAATGAAATTAACAATACACTCAACTTATATTTACTTCATTTAATTAACTTCACGTTAAAATGAATTTTACTTTACAATAAAGAGTTTGAAGAGTATTAAACATTTAAAATGTATTTAGTTAAATTAACTGTCCATTATTTCAATGTGTATATATACGGTGGGGCACGGGAACCAAGTGTTTTTTGGAATAATCAGGAAAATGATATTTTTTTTTGTAAAGAAAATATATTGGTAGAACAACATTCGTAAGAACATAGCATTTCATGTCATAATAATCATGTACCGAAAATTATATCTGGCATATGATGTCCTTGGCCGTCGACGCATTGTTGAAGGCGTTTACGAAAATTGGTCCTCCACTCTTCCCAGCAGGTCTCTGTTGATTTGGATGATTTGTTGACGGATCGCTTCCTTCAATGCATCTAATGTACGGGGCTTGTCCTCGTAGACACGTGACTTGAGGTACCCCCATAGAAGAAGTCACATGTGGACAAGTCAGGGGACCGAGGGGCCATGCAATGTCACCAATCTCGAATGAGATGGTTGGGAAACAGGGGGCGAAGAACAGCCATTGACGCTCTGGCGGTGTGTGGCGTGGCCCCTCTTGCTGAAACCACAAATGGGCTTCATCACTCATTACCACCATCATGTTTTCATTCTGCTCATAAAGTGCAAGCATTTCCTGTGCAAAATTCAGGTCGTTGGGGGCAATCGTTACATTCAATTCCTGCACCATCGCTAACTTTGTATGGGTGAAAATGTAATTCTTCATGCAAAATCCGTCTAACAGTACGATTGCTGATTCCGAGTGCAGCTGAATGTCTCCGAGCAGAGCGGCCTGGGCTTTGCAACATCGCTTGTCTGACCCTTTCAACGTTCTCTGGAGTACGCACAGTGCGTTCGGCCCCTTCGGTTTTGTTTTCATTATTGAGCCTCCTGTTCGAAAGATTGTTACCCAACGTAAGATTGTGTCACGAGCGGAACAGAGTCATTTCGATGAATGTTGAATCTGCGGCGAAACGCACGCTGAACTGCTGTCACTGACTCGCCACTCCTAACAAAATGATCATACGCGAACATGCGGTGTTCTAACGTCCACTGCTCCATGATGGCACCTGAAAGATAAAGGTGAGTGTTAGTTAAAGTTAAATGCTATGAACCCAGGAATGGAATGCTACCTACCGCACGCGCCCTCCATTCCTAATGGCCGATTACTAGCTATTCAAAAAACACTTGATTCCCGTGCCCCACCCTATATATATATATGAAGTGAGGACACAAAAATAAAATTGAATAATTGTTATTGATTGTATCATAATACATGTAAATCGTTTTGAATTCTTTGTGACAATAAAATTGTATCTACACATTTATCTTCATCTTCTTCAGGTAAGTATTTACGTTCAATATAAATATATTGTAGATTTTCATCGAACTTTCTTGCTTTTCTTTACATCGAAAGAAATGATGCTCTAAGAACGGACTGGTTCTCGAAATTTAGAAAAATAAGAAAAATTTACTTTCTGCGTTCATGGAAGTATAATTTTTTGAGCACTTACAGCGAAGAACAAACTCATTATTCTTTATTTTCTATTCTTTTACAAGTTTAAAATTTATTATAGAACTGTTAAAGATTTTATTTATATATGTGTGTGTGTGTGTGTGTGTGTGTGTACACACAGAGAGGTGGCAAAGTAAATAGATACCTTCGGTTTTTCCTTAGTTTTTAATCTGATAATAAATTCAAGAAATAATAACACGTTTATTGAATCAATATTACTTGGAATCGGTTGTTTTTCGCTTTTTCCTTTATGTAAAGCTGAGACACGTTTTCTGGCATTCCATTGATGAGGACAATTATTGAGGACAATCATCAGGTGTCTATTTACTTTTGTCAACTCTCTGTAAAATATATAATATAGAATACGTAACATGTATATTATATATAATAATATATAATGGCATGTGGCACCAGTGCCTAAGGCTTAAACTATCAAATTGTGAATGTTCCTATTTGGTATATTCATGCGTTGGCATATTTTTTGAGCTCCCTTCATAGACCTTTGTATGATAATAATTAGTATTTAATTTCACCAACTTGTATAAGACACGAAATAATAACGGTATCAAAGGGAAAAAAAAAAAAAAAAATCACGTCGGTTTTGGTCTGATGTTAAATGCAACAGAAAATAATTTAAACCTAAAACAGAAAATTATTTTAAAACTCATGGACAGGTAATATAATATACAGGGTGTCCAGAAATCTGGACTCATAGGAAAAATAGATATAATATGTTTAAAGTGAAACAAACACATTTCTAATGCCAGTTTACATATTTCAGGAAAGAAAATACCTTGATGGCTCAGTATACCAATCAAGAAAGGTGGAACTGGTATTGCTACATATTTCCTGAAAAAGCATGTTCGTGAAATAACTGACATGCCTCCCTCTGGCAGAAAAAATCAAAATAAAATCAAAAGAAATACGAATACGTTCCAAGATTGTCCTCCCTCCGACAAACGATATGGCGTCTGAGAAAGCAGAAATTGTAGATTTTAAAAATACGCTTCATATATTCTTATCAGCGGAGGTAGGATTAACAGGAATGCAGTCTATCATAGGTCGTCATAATTATTAAAAAGGGTTCTAGAAGAACCCTAAATTTGCTTTAAACAGTCTTTTAGAATGTTGTACAATGCAAGTGCTCAGTTCGCAAATGTGTGCTAATCTCATTATCCCGAGCATCCCTGAGGTAAAGACACGCTTTCAATAGAGTCTAATGCAAAGAATTAAAAACTCAGATAATCCCTTTATCCAGACTATTCTTGTTGTATCCATTTTAACTTTGGGTTTATGCTATGAACATGTTTGTCTGTAGTTTTTTATTTTTGTAGTATCTATATTCTTGGAATTACTTTTTTTGACAACAAAATTGTAATTTCAATTCTCTCTCTCTCTCTCTCTCTCTCTCTCTCTCTCTCTCTCTCTCTCTCTCTCTCTCTCTTTGTATATATATATATATATATATATATATATAATATATATATATACACACACACACACAGTGTTTTTTTTCTGGAAAAACAGATACCGGAACTGCCTATATTTTTTACGATCTTTTCCATCCCAATTGAAGAGAGTTTCTCTTATGATGTTGAAAAATTTGCCACGTAAAAAATAATGGATAAAATAGTAATGGAACTTTTTAAATTTCTTTAATAATATCATTTATTAATAAATATTTGCTTATTCTTAATCTTACCTGACAATAAACTCCACACATAACTGATAGTCTCATCAGCGTTGCTATCATCACGTTTTCGTAACGTTTTCGTTTGAAGGTGTCTATTGCGGAATGCCGACCTTTGAGTACTCACAATTTGAAGTACTTTGTTAGATCAAAGCGGATGAGTAGTGGGTCAACCATTCTAATAAACATTAGAGCGGATGTAATATTACGTTAGGGAATGTCAAATAATATTTGACAAATTACGCTTTGAAGGTTGCTGCGGGAATGATAAACGACACTGTTTATCAGAAGTGATTTTTCTGTATTGTCTTTATGTTTAGTTTTGGTGTGAGTTTATTAAAAGGTACCGATACGCCGTATCGGTGCATTCAGACATGAAAAAAACACACACTCTCTCTCTCTCTCTCTCTCTCTCTCTCTCTCTATATATATATATATATATAATATATATGAAGATGGTATAGTGATATCTGATCACAATATTTTCTTTGAAGAGAGGCTATAAAGGGAGAATATAACTAATTTTGACTTTGCCCCAGAAGATATAAAGCGACCTATAGGACAAATGAAATCACATTCAGCCGCAGATCCGGACAAATGAGGGGCTTCGATGATTAAAACCTGTAAGAATTAAATAGCTATACCCCTGTATTACATATGAAGATCTCTGGACACTAGATAAACACTGGACATCCTGAAGAGGGCGAACATTGTCCCTATTTATATAAGAAAAGACAAATCTCAGGAAAAAACTATAGACCAGTGTCAGTGACATCTCATTTCACCAAAATATTTGAATGAATAGTTACAAAGGAAATTTATGACTTTTGGAGACACAGAAAATATTCAGTGAGAACCAGTATAGTTTCCGATCAGGAAGATCATGCCTATCACAATTAATAGAGCATTATAACAATATCATAGATGCACTTGAAAACAATGAGAACTACAATGTAATATACACATATTTTGCTAAAGCATTCGATAAGTGTTTATCATGGTAAAATATTACATAAAATGAAATATATAGGAATAACTGGCAAAGCGAGAAAATTAATTTATAACTTCCTTAGATAACGTCAGCAAGTTGTTAAAATCCAAGGCATAGCATCAACAGAATCGGAAGTATGTAGCTGAGTACCACAAGGAAAGTATTAGCCCCACTCCTATTCATTATCATGCTAACAAACATAGACATCGAAATAGCCAATAATAGTACAATAACATCTTTTGCTGTCATCAGACGAAAGCGCATGAGCACTATTTCGTGTTTTCTTTTTCCTTCATGGTTATTTTAATTAATTAATTAATTAATTATATTATATATATAAATAAATATAAATATAAATATATATTATATATATATATATATATATATATATATATATAAGGCGCCTCGGTGGTGTAGTGGTTAGCGTCGCCGACTACGAATCTATCGGCCCCGGGATCGAGACCCGGTGACGGCAGCCGGCGCACAGCAAAACCCAGCTGTTCATCCTTCCACACAATAAATAAAGTAGTTAGTAGATAAATGGGTACCCTGGGTGGCCTAGTGGGTAAAACGCTGGGCTGCTGGTGGGGAGTGGTTCGGATTCCACGTTAAACTGTAGATCTAAGGTGGAGTGAAAAGCTTGACCTTCGTCAGAATGAACAATTCGGGCGGAAGCTAACCAAATGTTATATATATAACCTTAACCAAAGTTTATACACGGTGAACCAAAAGTAGGTGGACAGTAGGTTGAATACGGTTTGTGTTATATTTATTATAACTATGGTGTTCATTATAACTATGGTGTTTGTGTTATATTATATTAAATATTATAACTAAATTTATTTAAATTTTTATTTGTATTATAGTATACAAAAAATTAAATATGTATTCTCAAAATAAACGTTATCATTTACTGTCCACCTACTTTTGGTTCACCCTATATATATATATATATATATATATATATATATATATGAGCGTTGATAGGATGCCTTTCTCTAAAAACAAGAATTGCATTCTTCTGGGAGCATTGCCAAACTTTTTACCTTTTTACAACCTTGTCCAGAGACTTAGTCTTGTTTTTATTGACTTTGTCTCTGTGAACGCTCATCATGCGAAGTCCGGAAATACGATCATCTGTCATTGATGATCGCAGCCAAGTCTTTCTTACTCGCCCGCTGCAAAGTACTGAAGGACCGTTCAAGTGCGCATGTCATAAAAGGTAATGTTACAGCAAAGAAATCCGTTTGATCCAATACTTCGAGGAGACTGCTAATTTAGGTCGTTCTAAATCTTCTCTAATCACATGGATTGCTCAGCCAGGTTATCAATATGGTATGCATCAACTATGCTCTGCACAATCTGGCTGAATTGTTCCCGAGCTAGTTTTGCCATCCGCACAGGGAGAAGTGAGAATAGGCCAAATTGAGGGGCATTATCCTTGCAAACCTGGTCTGAAGGGATGATATGACTGAGTCGAGCCATGGCATATACATCGACCGGCGAAAGTATTCTTTGACATCGGAACTTCCAGCCGTGGGATCTTGAGATCTACACCTACTTCATCTGCGAGACTTTCCACTTTCGGGAATACGTCCTCATGGAATCTGTTTTCCGCCTGTTCACGATGGTCGCGTACAATGGACAGCACTTGTTGAGCACGTCCTTGAACCTTCAACAAATCCAACTGAACAGCCTGCGGAGCTTGTGCCAGTGGCTCTAATATGGCTGGATACTTAGCCATTACCGTTAATGAAACTGAAAAAGTTGTTATCCTTGCCGCACATAGTAACTGATGAGCTTTGTGACGGTCAAAGCCGGAGTGTTGCAATTTCCTTCTGTGGACAGAGTATTCAACTGATCAAAGCTAACGCCAAAATTCTCTGAAAACGTTCTAATACTTTTGTACTTGGTAGTTCAACCTATCTCACAAAGAAGAGGTACGTTTGGAATATTTCGTCTCTCCGATGGGCTTCATTGATAATAGCTTTCACTGTCCCCAGTGTATTCCTAATCTCGTTGACTACAAAGTTCAGTCGATGAGAAGAGCAATAAACAAAAGCAGCATTTCGGTACATCGCTTTAATTTTGGCCTGCACCCCCTTTCCTTTCCCGTCATGACTGACCAACCAAGAACCTGTCCTGTCCAAGAAGCTTGTCCAAGGGCAGGGCAAATTTTGAGTATTCTTCTATATTTAATCTTGTGGACAAATGCCTCTCCATTCATATGAGGGGTCGCGCGGTACAATGACGAATTAACCAAGAGACGAAAATTTCTTTTTCTATGGCATAATAAACTTCAAACTTTCCTCTGTCATATACCAGGTAGTCTTTTTATTTATTTATATATTCACTCATTTAATCGCCTTAAAATTAGAGGAAAGTGCAAAAAAAAAAAAAAAATCAAAATTCGTCCATTCTTTATGAAGTTACTACTATAATCTTCCAATCTTTATACCCTTATTGCTATTTTACCTATAAAAACTTTAAACGCTCCTGTTTTATCATTTAATTATTCACTCATTCAACGTTCATAAAATAACTTACAAAATTAAAATAAAAGATCGAATTACACCTATCTTAATAAAGTTATAAGTATTTAAACTTTCGCAAACTTTAAAGCCGTTTTCCTCAAAACTTCGTTTTGGTACATTCGTCATTGTGCCGCGCGACGCCTCATATGCTCGAAAAGAGCAAACCCTGAAAACTCTTCATGAATAGTAATATTCTTACAGCTAGTGTCAACAAATCTAACGTCACTGGATAATTGCTCGGTGCCAGAAATATTAGCAGTTTCATTTACAAGAATTGAGAAGTCAATGGAGTTGTTGACTTTGGATACAATACTTTCCCTTATCACGTCTACACATAACTCGATAAGGCCTTTCTTTGTTTACACAGAAGTATAACGAGCATGCATAGGGCCATTTTCCAGATGAGTGCGCAAAACCAGGTCACCTGCCTCTGCACGAAATTGGTACAGATCACGCACATTCCCTGTTGTGCTATCTTTTCCACGTAAAGCAATATCGCGTGTCCCATAAAATACTATAGCTGACAAAATAGAGAGCAGCTTGGAACGATTTTCCTCAACCAATCGCCGGACTGACACATCCATTTTACAAACTAAATTTAGTTCTGGTTTGTTCCGAATCATCAGAAAAATTGTTAGCATCTTGTACTGCATTTTTGTACTAGGAGAATTTTATATGATTTCTAGCACTGTCGTGAAAGTCTTTATACTTGGTGAAGGGCTTTGTAATAAAAACTCCCTGCAAACCACGACGGACGGCCTGTGCAAACACTACACAGTATTTACATAATGCCCCTTTCATTTGAATTAAATAAACAAGCCATAGGGAATACATATTGAGCCATGGACGCTGAAAGCATCGTGAACTGGTTGTGTCTGCCTTGAAATCATAGTCAAGATCAGGAGTGTATACTTTTGTTAATAGATCGTACCTTATGTTATCTGCCTATTTGCTTGGCAGATAGCTGGTGGGGGAAGCTATATTTTCGAGCCTTTTTGCGAGTGACTCGTTGCCCACGTCGGGCTAACACCACGAAAAAGAAAAAAAAACTATAGTGTTTGTCACTTACCATTACTTATTCGGACTGTAGTGGATTTAATTTTCCCAGAAGAGTTCCTTGTTCAATGCACAGTCTGTGTGTAACGTAAGAGTTTCTCAGGGGCCCATCTGAGTTGTATCATATATATATATATATATATATATATATATATATTATATATATATATATATATATATATGCATCCATTACAAGGGGCAAGTGCCCTGCTTGACTCCTTCTGCCGATGCCTATATATATATATGTATATATAGGGAGAGAGAGAGAGAGAGAGAGAGAGAGAGAGAGAGAGAGAGAGAGAGAGAGAGAGAAAAATTGAAACATCTATTATTTGCCTTGAATATTCGATTTGCTGCGCCCGGAACCAAGCATTAGGTTATGCAGAAGTTGTATTCATGAATTTGGTTTGCGAGGGTGATCACAACGTGCCTGAACTGCATGACGACTGCAAAAGAAGAATGTTTTAGCAAACTTCAAGTTCCTCTACGTTGAGTCACATCTGCTATTCCATTTTTTGATTATCAATCTGTGATGCACAAAGCTAATTCTATATACTGATAGCTAATAAAATTAATATAAACCCCAAGTTTTGTCTTGATTTAAGTCTAACAGGATAGTTTAAAGAAGCAAACTGATTAATTAATCATTTTCTTCAGGCGTGATCAGAATGGGCCGCAAGACATCGCCAGAAACACGGTCAGCCATCATTGCCCCTTATCAGGAAGGCCTATGTAACCGTTAAATTGCTGCCAGAGGTTACGCTAGGCATATCACTGTCTCCAGGATCATTAAAAGGTGTCAGAAGACAGGTGGTTCTGAAGCAAGAGTACGGCTAGGACGGCCAAGAGTCAGCTCAGAACGCCAGGATCGCTTTCTGTGTCGATCCAGCCTGCGCGAAAAACCGCCAGCATTGTTCACCTGCAAAGGGACTAGCAGAAAGCAAAGGCGCAAGTATCATTACGCACAGTCAGAAGGCGGTTAGTAAAGAATGGTTTATCATCACGCAGGTCTGCAAAGAAGCCTCTTCTCAGTCGGAAGAACATCCAGAAGCGTCTCAACTTTTATAATAAACTAGCTAAAGTGGGCCCTATGGGCCCATTTAGCTAGACTTGCGGTGCTGGGGCCTTCAGCCTCAGTAAATGGGGCCATGCGGCCATCCAATTACTGGGGAGTCATTATTCGGTCACTAAAACTATAGAAAAGAACGCAGCCATGAAAATTTTAAGATTCACAAATCTTGATATAATGGGTTCGGATGTGAAGCTTAAGATTTTCATTGCTGCGTTCTTTTCTTAGTTTTATTGACCGAATAATTAACTCCCAGTAATTGGGGAGTCGGTTATTCGATATATATATATATATATATATATATATATATATATATATATATATATATATATATATATATATATTGTAGTGCTTAAAACTTAAAACCTTCTTAATCTCGTTTTTATAACTATTTAGCGCGTTCTTCTATTCTCAATCTTTATTCTCGTTCTCTCTTTGTGTTTTATACGGACGCGGCAGACTCGGTTTCGGAGGTGGGCGCCATTGTAATTTGAATAAGGCGAGGGAGACCGGGCAGTTTTAATGATACACTTATTTAACATTTCACTGACTATTATTTATGCCGAAATGAATTAGTTAAACGGAGAAATGCGAGGGGGATTTAACTATAATACTTAAGACGAGAGAGACAAAATAATCTAAATTCACAATTTACATTCTAACACGAAAGGGCACCTTTGTCAACGCGAGGCGGGCCGATGACTAGCTATTTTTGGGTCTCTCTCTCTCTCGCTAGTTTTCAGGCGTTGTATTGCCAATTCGTATTTTATAATTTTAATAAGCTTATAATCAAAACATTCTAATTAAATATAATTACAATATAAACAACCATAATTTATCGTAATTTCGTTTATTTAATATTATTATCTTTTAATTTCTCGCGTGACACTTAACTGTACATAAAATTTGGAATATAAAGTTTGGAAAAATAAATTAATTTTTAATTTTCTTTCTATTTTATTTTTGCTAAGTAATTGATGAATTATTTCTTTTTAAAATTACGTAATAATTTTTTTAGAGTAAGCTTAATCCTGTAATCGTGTTAAATTCTGCAATGTTCTTATTTTTTAACATTCTCTCTTAGGTGTAAAAGATGAAGTCATATCTTACCGAAACTAAATTAACACTTAATTTTAAATTTTAAGCATTTAATTTTGGTTCATATGCGTTTAATTTTAATTCGTAATAAAATGCATATTTCAATTTCCATTTTTAGTTGGCTCAGCAAATTATGATAACATCAGATCATAATAACTTTGGACACCAGCAGGAAACAACATCACTCATATACAAAAGTAGTATAGCCGCAAAAGGGGAGAGTGCAGGAATGTTGCAGGTTATTATGTAATGTTGCAAAGGGGGTGGGGGTTGTTGCAAAGGGGGGTTGTTGCAAAGGGGGGTGGGGGGGAAACTTGGAGGCGGCGTTATCCCCCAAGAGAAAGGAGGAGGAGAGAAAGGAGGAGAGGTGTTCACCTGGCAGGAGCCAAGTGCACATTAAGACTTCCAGCCGGGCTGGCGTTGTTTTATAGGCTCCTAATCAGCCAGTTGCGTAAATGGCTTGAGTTGCCAGATACCGCGATACCATTGTATACATTGTTATAGACTCCTAATCAGCCAGTTGGCTGTAATGGCTGTCAGATACCTCTTTTTAGCAGTATTATTGCATACATTATTATTATATACGCCTAATCAGCCAGTTGGCTGAGTTGCCAGATAGCGCCATGTATTCCATTGTATACACTATTATAGACTCCTAATCAGCCAGTTGGCTTAGAAGGCTTAAATATTGCCAGATACCATTGTATACACTATTATAGACTCCTAATCAGCCAGTTGGCTTAGAAGGCTTAAATATTGCCAGATACCTGTTGTATACATTATTAGAATACCGTAGTAGAAGGCATAACAATAAACAACATTGCATCATTCTTTTTATTATAAATATATAGAAAATAAATATACATTTGAGGAATATGCGTATAACAGAAATATATACACACAATTATGGATATATAATATATAAAATAAAATATACATTTCAAATAAATATACATTTGAGGAATATGCGTATAACAGAAATATATACACAATTATGGATATATATATAATATAAAATAAAATATACATTTCAAATAAATATACATTTCAATATGTACATAACAGTACAGGTAATATATACACATATTATATATAAAATAAATATACATTTCAAATAAATATACATTTCAATAATAAACATTTCAATATGTACATAACAGTACAGGAGAAATATACACACCACACACACAATTATGGTGATATATAAAATAAAATATACATTTCATATACACTTCAATATGTACATAACAGTACAGGAGAAATATCAAGCAAAATATATATATATATATATATATATATATATATAAACACAAATCAATAGAAATATGCGTATAATCGTCAAGCAAAATATATATATACAATTCACTTTTTTTTCAAAATACTAAACTCGTCTTAATCGAGTTTACAATTACATCATTATTGCTCTGCATTACGCAGTATATGCGGCTTAATAATATTTCACCGCTTAAAGTATAGGGAAACCTGTATTCGATATGAATGGCTTTCATATCGTTCAGTACTATTTTTGTTCCCACTTTACAACCGGTTGGTAAGTCATCTTTAAACACGTCTAGAATACAATCAAAAGCACGCACAAAGAGTTCATCGTTAGCTACATTATTAAACACAAGTTTATAAGAACGCTTTTCCAATCGAGGGTTTATTTCTACCGACTCGGCTTTTCAATCGTGAACTCTTCACTCAACATAACGGCAATTGAAATAATCTTCTAAATCGTTACGGCAACTGCGCGTTATATAAAGAAATAGTTCTTCAGGGTGAACGGTGTAGGTGAGCTCAGCCTTGTACCGATCAATTGCTTTGTACCAAAGTTCATGGTATTTCAAAGAGTCTAAACTTTTTAAATAAACATCCAGCACTAGACCATTCTCACCAGTCCTACACTCGGTAAACCCATCGAGCAGAGCAGTGTATGCGTATTCAAGACTGTATCAAAATAAAACATATCCGTAACACGCGCGTCTAATATAGGTTTCAGTTTACGGAATCCGACGATTTCAAACATTCTGTCGAGGATGAAACGGTTTCGCGTAGGAATAAGAGCGTTATTATCAGAAGCATTCTTCCACATCAGCCTTATATCAATGCACGGCCGATCGTTATTTATACACAACGTACATACAACGGCGTATGAGGGCGCGTCACTAATCTGCTCTCTTCTTGTACCTACGTTAGCAGGTATTTTATAACGATCTTCACACCACTTATCAACTATCACAAAGATTCTATTCATCTCCTCGATACTTAAATAAACCCGTTTGTTTGTCGGTCTACATTCCGTTTCCAGTACATAGCTAATGGTACCGGAATTACGCCTGAACACGCGCAACGATTTCGTCACGGACACATCGTACGAGGCGTTGAGAATGCTGCTCAAAGGAAGTTCCATCGTATTCGAGAGCGCACGTCCACTCGGTTCAAGCTCTGAGATAACTATGAGCCGTGTGAGGCACAGGCAGGAATGGTTCGACGGGCGGCTGACTCGATGATACGTGAATGGGCATGTTCGTACGACTCGAATTGTTGCACATATTTGTTTTTCCGTTTCGTCACTACCAGCCTACGCACTTTGGATAAGAACTAGGCGCTAATCATCTCCACACTCCGGCGCACTATTTGAGAGGAACATATGCTCATATTTTTCCTTTCTACCCATCAAACGATACTCGTCTCTAAAATCTGTTAAAAACTCACGCATGGCACTAGCCACAACCTCACTATGAACCTCATCATGATATACGTTAATATAGTGATAAAAACACCTAAGATTGTCCATGATCACGAGATTCACATTTTCAGACGTAGGGTATGAGTAATCGACATGGTGTAGCATGACGTAATACCGCTTGTCACACCACCCATCCACAAGGCTCATTATCCATACCTGCTGCTTCTCTTCTGCACGCGTTGTTTCTTTTACTTCACGGTGTATGTGAGACTTTATAAAGTTTAGCCCTGCAGCATACTTCAGCACATCGTCTGTGCAACGAAAGCCTTCAACAGTCTCACCAGAACATCCGTAGAGTATTTGTACATCTTGGAACTTCGCACAATCCAATGTGGTTTTAAAAGAGGCATAGGAGGGGGGAATAGGAAGTTTTTCGGTATCCACCACATCCTCACACTTTACTGAATACCATTTCATAAACGTTGTGCAAGCATATTAAAGGTAGCCATTTCAATATACGTCTGATCTGAGTACACGTCTGATCTCTCGGGCTTACTGCGGTCGACTGACCACGCAGGGACTCCCAGAGTAGCATGACTCACGCAGTGGGCGGAGCTTAGAACTTTCACCTACACACACACACACACACACACACACAAGGAGAAAGTGAAACGCTATTTGATTTATTGAGATATTCATATATATTTACAAATACGATTCGAGATATTCAAGTTATATATATATATATATTTACAAATAGATACGATTATATACAAGACGTGTGAGTTAGAAGCATCATTGGTATCCAAAGGGTACGGTATCATAGGTGCCAGGTAACTGGTAACGTTTCCTATAGGTGTTACGGCACACCATCGTACCCCTAAGTTCCTTCACGCCTCCCAGCTTCTGCGCCCGAAAATTGTGGGTGCCTACAATTAGTTGGTGAGGTTGCAAACATACTAGATCCTTCAACGACTCAAAGTTAACAACCTCCCGATTCGCATGGTTGAGCGTAATACCCTTTGCCTTCACGATATATTTCATTTCATCCCCTACCCTGACCCGTACCCCATAAGTCTTAGGTCCTGTTGAGATAAAAGAGTCGGCGTATGCGTCGTCCCCATACTCATCCTTGATCTCATCAGTGAGCTCGCCGAGGAACTCCCCAATAGCGGGCATGTAATCACCCTCCCTCTCTGTGAATATCACGCTATCTGTATCGGCATACAATACTCTCCGCCCAAGAGAATGCAATAGACCCCAAAGTTTTATACGGGCGTAGGCTGTTGTGAAGCTCGCCACAGGTATGTTTGTAACCCTTGAGGTATCTGTGGCAAATTCAGTGTTGTTGTACTTTATTACGTAAGTATTACCTACATTCACGATCTCCATGACCTCTTTATCGGGGGCATTGGCATAATCCCAGACATCGCTATAACTTTGTGCCAAATGAATGTTCCCTCTGCCGGTATTCTGCGCAAATTTTCCCCATAGACTGTTTAGACACAACTTTGCACTAAAGCGCTTGCCAGGATTCTTTACAATTTGGACACGATCAAGTTGTATACCTTCGCGGTCGCGGTAACGTTGAATATAGGCAGACTTTTCATCTTCGGTATCAACTCCTCGCGGATACCCTGATGCTTCAACCTTATCCTTCAAAAAGGCGTTTATATATGGTGTGAAAAGGTTGGGGAGCTTCTGAAACCTCCACACCTCGTGTATCTTCAGTATTCTATAACCATGGCGTACGGCTAGGGCCAGCTCAGGACTTGTATATACGCCTCTGATCTTACGCTGGTGGGGTATATGGTTACATTCGCCGTTATCCTCTTCCGCGCACTTCACGCACAGGGGAAACATGAGCTTGTCGTCGATAACGACAGGTAAGATCGGCATCCATAAATTGCGTGGGGGGAGTACGTCTACGAAAGAGAGCCCAAAGTAATGATCATTCAAATTTTTTGAAAATTCATTGATGGAGGGTATGCTAGGTCCCACCAGTTTCTCAGGAGCGCCCACGGGGTACGGATGGCTCTTCATCACGTATGGGTATAAAGAACAGAAATCGTAGTAATGGAGCTTCACGCCCACCGTAGGTGGAAAGTATAGTCTGAATGGATTTGTACGTCCTCCAAACAAGCTATCACCACATTTGAGAGGGTCCAGCACCATTGAACGCTTGATCGTTTTTATTTCCTCACGGTATACATCGTCTGTCTCCATCCGTGCATCATATTCATGCTCCCACAAGACTTTGTGAGTGAACTGTGATCCTATAAGTTGATCGCGGGTGCGGGTCCCTGCAAGACAGTCGGCAGGAGATCTACCGTGGATATCTCCGACGATACCGCACTCAGGGCGGGGGCATCCATGCCACCAGCATCCATTAAAGGAATACACAGTCTTCACACCAGTGACACGGTTTTCACTTAACCCATCAACCCAAAAAACACGTCCATTAATCTTAATGGGTACTTCACCCGTGTTGCGGGCGTGCTTTATGTATACACCTGTTTGTTGCTGCAGGTGTATGAGCCAGTAAATAGCCTTGTGTCCGTAACTGCGGGGGTTGTTTCGGTGAATAATGGCTAAGGTGTCTTTAGGCATGAAGTTATTCTTGAACACCGTAAAACATAATGATGCGATGGTGGTTGCGACTTGCAGTGGATCGCATTTGAAACGGGCTATGTACATACTTCTAAAGGCCTGGAAACATACTCTAAGCACGCGCACATCATTCACGCAATAACGCTCACATTCATCAGCTATATTATAAGGGTTACTTTCATTAAAACTGTCGTAGTATCGATCAAAGTCTTCACGTTCATCCATGCAGTCAAAATAATGTTTGGGGGGTGGTGGGCCTACGTAGTTTAAAGTCTCGCTGGTGAGGAAAGTGTATGGGAAGTATCCTTTGGAAACTTCAGCTGCTACTCCCATCACCTTGGGTAGCTTTGCTAATTTACAAGGTGTGAATAATAAAGTATCTTTAAATTGTACATTGCCTCTTATCTGCATCTGTATTAATTTGTTGCCTCTTTTCAATGGATCACCTGTAAATATCTCAGAGGATTCGTGTTCAAGCAACTCCTTATAAAGGAACTGCGTGTCAAACTTTGCCCCGTTATGGGCGAGAATATACACAGTCATTTTTTTGAACTTGTCGGCTAACTTGACAATATAGGACACAAATAGTTTCACAGGACTATCGCTGACATTCGTTTTAAAAACGTTTGTCCGTTTACCGCATTTGGGGCACTCGTCACATTCGATACCCATACACTCATCACAGATGGTCTGGCTCACAAGTAAATGTGGAATTACCTCTTTGGTTTCAGCGTTCGTATATGTTTCTATATCGTAGTACACAGTTATACAAGGGTTATTTTTAGGCTTAGCATCTTTCATATAACACACATGCTTTACTCCATCCGCCTTATATTCCTCCTGGCATGTAGGACAGTGAATTACGTCGCACTTGTGCTTAAATTTTCCCCAATTATCCATTGTGTGAAACATACCACATTCACAGATTCTCATTTTCCTGCACGTACCAATTGATTTATGGAGATCAAAGCAGCTATTATTGAAAAATGTGCGTCTACACACATCACAGTCTCTCTTCTCAACTACACGGCTTTCACATTTGGTGCTTTTACACTGCTCACATACCATGTGACATTCTTTACAATGTCTCACTATATCATCCGCAAACTCGAGGCACCCCTTACACAAATCATGATGTCTCCCATATTTTCGACTTTTGTCATAACTCGCGTAAAGCCCCCTTATATTACGGATGGGGAGATACGTTGTCCCTGACAATCCTAAAATAAGTAGGGGCCTTGTACGATCTCTCACACAGCTTTTAAAAACATACACAGTCCGGCGGCGATCATCCAAACCAAATATAACTATGCGCACATTCATTTCCTGTTCTACCTTTCTCAGCTCTTCAGGACCCATATTACAGTCAAATTCAAGTTCACAGTCTACAGCTAGTTTACGGGCACGCTCAACGATCGTAGGCAGCCAAATTTTTTGAGTCCGTGTATTTTGTACAGTAAACATACGTGCTAAGAGTACTGCTATAAAGCCGCAACCACGATCGACGTTTATATGCCTTCGGTAAATAGTTGGAGAATTGAAGTTAAGAGTGTACGGTATGGCACTATGACCCGCAACACGGAATACACGGTCAATATTTACCGTGAAGTTGTCCATATTGAAGGCTATACTACTTTGGACGGCTTGCATTATACGCCCTAATATATATTCTACATCTTCAGCAGCCAAACGTCTAAACGGTACTATCACCCAATAATCGTCTACATCACCGTCATCTGACCCGAACCCAAAGGACAGACTCGTCCTGACCTCACGCTCGTCGCGATTCTGAAGAGCAAACTCTATAATACGCTCTACAACCCTGCGTATCCCGCGCTCAATTCCATTGCTATACAGGGCTCTATGGTCGACCCTGACTCTATACCGATTTCTAGTCAAGGCGGGGGTGGGGGCTGCGGCGCGCACCAACTCGAACGTAATAACATCCTCAACAGAACGGGGGGCGGATGAATTAGTGGCTATATTAGGTGCTGCTGCTGGGGGCCCTGTTGCGTAGGAGGGTTGGGGATCTATTATTGTAGACTTAACAGAACGGGGGGCGGAATAAGGGGGTATATTAGGTGCTGCTGCTGGGGAGGTTGTTGCGTAAGAGGTTGAGGGTTGGGGGTCTGCTGCAACAGGTACGTATTTCGGCCGCTTTATACCTGATGTGGGGTTCTCATACCTCCGCTTTGGACGTGCAACCTGTATCGCTGGTGAGGGTTCAGGGGAGGAGATCACAACTACACTGTCATCGTCATCCGTAATGATAGGGTGCTCTACCTCATCGTCGGTTCTGTGGGAGAAGAAATATAAGGATCAGCACTCAAAATTTGTAATATTTTGTAAATGACCCACTTAGGAGTGTGACGTGTTAGAAATGGACTCTGTAGAAAAATTCAGATTCACGAGCCCATCCACATGTATTATATCTGGACCTACAGGATGTGGTAAAACTGTGTTTATGCTTAAAATCATTAAAGAAAAGGGCGAGATGTTCTCGAAATTTGTGCATAAAGTTATATGGTGCTATTCGACGTATCAATCAGTGTTCAACGAGTACCAAGATGATATTTTGTTCCACAAAGGTGTATATGACGTTAATTCGCTAAAGGGAACTGAACATACAATCATTGTAATTGACGATCTCATGTTGGAGATGGATAAAACGTTTGCCGAGACATTTACAGTATACTCCCACCATCTTAACATAAGCGTGTTCTTCATCAATCAGAATCTATTTTTCAAAAATAGATACATGCGCGATGTGTCGTTAAATACGCAATATCTAGTCTTATTCGCGCAACGTAGAGATGTATCACAAATTGGGGTATTAGCCAATCAAATGTTCCCGAATCAGCGTAAGGAGTTTTTGGAAGTTTATAAAGAAGCTACAAGCATGCGTTACGGATATTTGCTTTGCGACCTTCATCCGCGAAACACGTTTAGAGTGCTTCTGCGAACGAATATATTTCCAAACGAGCCTGAAACGGTGTATATTCCAGAATGACAAAGAGACTAAAGAAATACCATGAATTAATAAAAATCTATCATCGACTGCCCCGGGCAATGCAGCAGATGTTTATTAAAAATATCGACGCCGACTTTTTAAAATGCATCTGTGAAATCTGTCTTAACGTTATAAATTGCAATGTATCAATGAAAACCCATCAGAAGGCTCGCCTACGCCGCTACAAGAACATAATACGTACACTCGCTCGTAAAAGTCAAACTGTAGCGAAGAAAAAACGAGTTATTGTGCAAACAGGAGGGTCATTTCTCCCCATCTTATTTTCAGTTTTGGGCCCTTTACTGACTAGATTAATATAATGAAGAAAGTGGTAGTGATTCCCCACGAGGTGTACGCCTCACTGCAAAGAGACACGGATCTAGATCCCCGTAAAAGCAGACTTAAAAGAATGGAAAGCGAATTGTTAGCCCTATTAAACAGTGAAAAAACACCTGATGAGAAAAGAATCTTATACCAAGAAGCTCTGCAGAAATTTCTTCACGAGTACGAAAATTATAAGAGCCCTACAGAGATTCCTGTGGTTATTAGGCACAGCACGGGGGACGATGGCGACATAGGACCTGTACCCGACGACACAGCTGACCAACCAAAAAGATTAGCCACACAACATATCGAACATGTATTAAAAAATACCCTCCCACTTACATTGAGGAGTAAAGGCTTAAGTCTTTATAATCTATTGAATGAGGATCCCGCCATACAATGGACCGATACAGGGGAGATCATTGTGGAAGGATCAAAGGTACAGGGATCGAATATCGTAGACATTGTCCATGATCTGGTGAGAAAGTGGGATAGGCCATCACCATCAGGCTGGAAGCATATTAAAGCAAGACTACAACAAATAAATGTCCCTAAAACGTTGATAGGAAATCTGAACAGGTTAAAAGACTTGGAACACAACGTCTGTGACACAATTGAAGGCGCCGTCACCCCCGCGGTAACACCTTTGAAGAGGAGCAAGAAGAGGTTAAACCAACCCTACCCACGTGCCTCTAAAATACGCAAATGGCTAACGTATTAACTAAACGTTATTATGACATTTCTACCCCATCCTCTTACGGCGGCGTAGATAGACTGTACAGAAGTGTTTACGGAGTAGGAAAAAAGATGTTGAAAGATTTTTGAGGGAGCAGGACGCTTATACGCTTCATAAGCCTGTGAGAAAAAGGTTTAAAACAGCCAAGACAACGGCTTCCTCGATTGATTCTATTTGGCAAGCAGATTTAACAGACATGCAAAGATATTCTGTGTATAACGATGGTTACCGCTACATTCTATTCATAATAGACGTGTTCTCTAGATATCTGTGGCTAGTTCCTCTGAAAAATAAATCACCTGAAACAGTTGCTAAAGCCACCAAAACGCTAATGTTAAAAGAAAACAGGGTTCCTGGCTATTTTTGTACGGATATGGGGAAGGAGTTTATAGGCCGTGCTTTTCAGAATATGTTGACAGAGTTTAATATCAGCTATTACACAACCAATTCTATACATAAGGCTTCTTTAGCTGAAAGAGTTCAGCGCACCATAAAGGAACGCATGCACCGTTATTTTACACATAAAAACACATACAGATTTCTAGACATTCTGGAATCATTGGCATCATCCTACAACCGCTCACACCATCGCACGATTGGGGCAACACCTAACGAAGTTTTAGAAAGAGGTACGCTCCCGAGAAGAGATGGATCACCACCACCACCACCACCACCACACTCTGTGCGCTTCAAAATCAATGATTATGTAAGGCTGTCGCGTTCGGGGAATAAATTCGCAAAGGGTTTTGAGCAAGGATGGACACGCGAGATTTTTAAAGTTAGGGCTGTGAGACCTAAAGGTGTGATAATGATGTATTACATTGAAGATTTGAATGGGGAAGAAATCTCAGGAGGCTTTTACCGCGAGGAATTGCAGAAAGTTGCTTTAATTTAGAAAAAAATGTGTTTAAAATTGAGAAAATTTTAGGAAGCAAAGGTTCAGGAAGGAGAAAAATGTACCTGGTGAAATGGCTAGGGTACCCAGAAAGCTTCAACACCTATATAAAAGCTGATGCAATAATGAAGCTTAAATAGTATGCAACATGGCTCCTAACCATTTCTACGTCACACTCCCGTCCTCCTCGTCCCTGTCTGTACACCCTAACAACACGCTAGCCAACTTTGTAACAGAACTCCATGGGCACATTGAATTGGGTCGTGATTCGTATGAGGTGGGGATATGCGAAATTCAGCTGGACACCGTCTTTTTAAATATTGAACATAAAGAAACCGTTTTTACGATTCTTAGAGACATTGACGAGTGTGAAAAAGCTGGGGTAGCTATGGATGAAACTATGCGCATCGCTTGGACTAAGATTGCACGGTATTACAGTACAGAAGTAAGACTAGGGCCGGGTCAATATGGTTCGGCCGAGGATGTTGTGAGAGGCTTAAACGTAAGTTTAAGAAACTCAAACCTTACGAATGATTTAGTATATGAAATCGTAAACAACCCTGCACATACACTAATCCTAAAATCAAAGACTAACAGATGTCTTAAAGAACATAGAAAGTTCAAAATTCTAACCAACGGCCGATATAGCGCAGCCTTCCAAAGAGACACATTTCACGAGACACAGTATAACTTGTCCAGATTAATGTATCAATTGAAGATGGAGAAATTGGCTGAAAGGTCCCCAGACATGTGCTATATTTACAGTAATATAGTGGAGCACCAGTTTGTTGGGGATACCCAGGCACGCCTGCTGCGCATTGCTCACATCCCCAACCATAGAGGAAGGAGTTTGAGTATTACATATGACAGACCCCATTATGTGAATGTCGCAACTAATTTAATAACCAATATCACAATATATATAAGAACGATTGAGGGCGAAAACTTCCCATTCGGTAACGGGAGCTTAACAGTGAAGCTACACTTTCGACGCACTGAGTTATAATGGATAGAAAGCCTTTCACCGTCTATCGAGGGATGCGATACCAGCGCGGTAGTGGACTTGGATCCATTTTTTCATCCATACTACGTACGGCTGTTCCTTTGCTGAAGAGGGGTGCCAGATACCTTGGAAGGAAAGCGCTACAATCAGGCCTTAACACTGCAGAAGACATATTGGCCGGGGCTAAACCTAAAGAAGCTCTAAAAAAACATTTAAAGCGTACACGGAACGAAATCATCAAAGATGCAAAGAGAAAAATGCGTGGTGGCGGGAAGAAGAAGAGGGCTCCCCGGAAGAAGAAGAAGGGGTCACGTGGTATTAAACGTAAAAGGCTATCAAAAAAGAAATGCTGTAAGCGAATGAAACCTATGGTTGACCACTTTTTTGACTGATATAAGCTAAGGATATTGATCTCATGAATCATAGTTTGTTTACCACTTGTCGAGAGAGGAGTCACTATTTCGCCATGGCACGCTTCATCCACCCATGTAGTTCACAATGCTGTAAATCGGAGCTGTCCTTTTTTGAGCTCCCGCCAACCCAAGTTTCTATTGAGCACAGTGACTTTATTACAATTAACCCTTTAAACACAATTAGTTCACCGAGTGCACCTATAGAATTCGTGATACCCAGCTCAGGTCCTTACTTTTTTGATCCAAGCTGTGTGCACATGTACGCTAAGCTACGTATAGCCCATTCTGATGGAACGGCCTGCGATGACAAATATGCTGTATACCCTGAAACAAACTTTCTGCACGCCATATTCAACCAGTGTGACGTATATTTAAATCAGACCAACATATCGGCAGGCACGGGGTACTATCATCTACGAGCCTATTTGGAAAATGTCCTCAACTTTTCCAAAGAAGCGAAGGCTACCTTTTTAAGTGCGGAGGGATATTATCAAACTAAAGATGAAAATAGTATAAAGGACAAATTTAAAAATTCTAAAAAGAAAATATACGAGTGTTTTGGACGGTTGCACACAGATTTCACTTTCCAGGAGAAGTTGCTTGTGAACGGGGTGGATATGAAAATAAAGCTCACCCGCACGAGTCCTGAGATCTGCTTAAATCTGGATGCGAATCAAGAAGAGGGTGCAAAGTCCGTTGTGGTTCACATTATGGACACATACCTCCGCGTACGGCGAGTGAAATTAAGTTCACCAAAACAACTAGAAATTGAGAAAAATTTACTAAACGCTACAGTGAAATATCCTATTAACAGAGTGCAGATCAAACTATATACGGTTCCTGCAGGGTTGGCATCGAAGCAGATAGAAAACATTGCCCTGGGAAATCTTCCTAAAAGGATATTAATCGGCATGCAGGACCACGCTTCGGTGAATGGAAAATATAAAAAGAGTGCCTTTAAATTCGAGAATTTCGGACTTAAAAATATAACTCTATACGTTAATGGCACTGCTTTGGGTGGAACAATGGGTACGGACTATTCATCAGACGCTGTGTTACCTCTTTGTGCCAGAGCCTATAGTAATCTGACCCATATTGCAGGTGATTGTGATGAGCTTGGTAATGGGGTAACGCAGGAAGAATTCATTGATCAATTTAACCTTTATCCGTTTGACATTACACCTGACTTATCTGCTAGCGTAAATACCCATTTAACACCACAGCAGAGCGGTAACATCTCAGTGCGACTGGAATTCGCCAAGCCTATAGACGCTCCTATTAGTGTACTAGTATATCTCGAATCGCAAGCCCTAATAGAAGTAGATAGATTTAGAAGCGTTATCACTGACTTTTAAAATGGATGCTAATACACTTCAGAAAGTAATGGAGCGAGTCACACGTTCCAAATTTATCGGCGTGTTTGCGAAGAATGAAACATTGAGTTTGCCAAGTACGCGAGAATGCGGTAGTCTTATTGTGAACACAGACATCATCGGTAATGAAGGGATTCACTGGATCGCTGTCTATTTTAAAAATAGACAGCGCCTGTACTATTTTGATTCACTCGGTACTCAACCCTGGAGTGACCCTATTATTGTAAAATTTCTCGCTCAGTTACATATTCCCGAAGTTGTATGGAACCCATTTCGTATGCAGGGATATTTTACTAATGTTTGCGGAATGTACTGTGTCTCATTTCTCATGCATATGTCAAATGATAAAGAATTTATAAATTTTTTAAATTTATTTGACCCGTGTCACACTCACCGAAACGATGAAATGGTATGCAGACAGATAAAAAACCGTTTTCCAATTGTACGTACTCGTTGTATATTATAATGTTTTTGTTCGTATATTTGTATATTCGTTTATTGTACTGATTTCTTTCATTTAATAAATTTATGAAAATATATTGTCTTCTTATCCCAAAAAGATCGAAAAACACTTACATTATTTGACATTGTTGACTGATCAGTATATCATCCGTATTCCCTTCAAAAGATTGTATAACTCGTGTCAAATCCTCATCGGACCTTAAAGGAATAATGAAAACATATACAGAGTATACAGACAGACAGATCCCCATTATGTGAAGATATCTTTGGTTCGAGGAGTGAACGCCATAAAAATTTCGATTTTAGCATAATGGGGAAATAACACTGATTGACATTTTTGGCGAGTATCTATTTGACGAGATACTACAACTCTCCATATATATAAAATTCTAATTATATGCACTTACATTTCTATGGTAGTCCCTTGCGTCGGGTTGTAAGGAGCGTCACTGCAAATATCTTCTACGGTCTGCGTTGAAAATAGTTCGCCACAATCAGACGCATTGAAAAGACTAATTGTGGTTAATGCTGCAGTATCACGTTCTTCATACAAGTCTGGGGAGACGTACAGGTCCATGGTGGAGGATGTGTGACACTGCTGACTGATCAGTATATCATCCGTATTCCCTTCAAAAGATTGTATAACACGTGTCAAATCCTCATCGGACCTTAAAGGAATAATGAAAACATATACAGAGTATACAGACAGACAGATCTCCATTATGTGAAGATATCTTTGATTCGATTACCAATTTCGATTTTAGCATGATGGGGAAATAACATTGATTGACATTTTTGACTAGTATCTATTTGACGAAATACTACAACTCTCCGTATATATATAAAATCGAATTATGGACACTTACATTTCTATGGTAGTCCCTTGCGTCGGATTGTAAGGAGCGTCACTGCAAATATCTTCTACGGTTTGCGTCGAAAATAGTTCGCCACAATCAGCCGCATTGAAAAGACTAATTGTGGTTAATGCTGCAGTATCACGTTCTTCATACAAGTCTGGGGAGACGTACAGGTCCATGGTCGAGGAATGATTATTCACTGATGCGAAAATAGCTACTGTTACTCCCAACTGAAAATATCCCCTTTTATATGCACATTCGCCAAGCTCCGCCCAAAAGACCAGATGTCCGTCGTGATTGGCTGCCGATGTAGCTGGGTGGAGCTATGACGTGTACCATTCCGCTATAACGGGTACGGACGAGTAATTGCATCTTTATATTTTCACTAATAGAATTAATGCTCTTATTCTCCTTTGAAAAGTATTTGGTGATTCGTATAGAACTTTTGATATTGATTCCAAATATGGTTTCAGAAGTTTTCTATCACCCATAGTTTTCGAGAAAATAATATTTCCATTTACTCAATTTCCCGCATCATTAGTCACTAATGTAATCGAGAGGGTATAAAGAAATATATCATAATTATATTTTAAAAATAACATTCGGTTTCAACGTTAAACTGTAGGTCTAAGGTGGTCATTACACATAATAAAATAAAGTGGTTGGCAGATAAATGGGCACCCTACGTGTCCTATGGGGTAATCTCTACTGAACTTCATTGCTAATAACTCTCAGTAATCGAATGACATCCCAAGTCGTACCTTTTCATTATAAATTGAATCCTTTATTTGAACAAAACTCTCGCTTTCTATATATATATATATATATATATATATATATATATATATATATATATAGTGTATGAGAGATAATTGTTATTATTACTAAATTGAGGTTATTGGTAATGGATCTGGGCAAGGTGTAATAATGTAATAGACCATAATATTCTATTGAAATAATTTGTATTGTTATGGTTTTAGATAATTTAAGCTCAGGACCTGCATTGTCTACATCGACTCCATCCGTGATATAAAAATAAATGCATATTTTATTTAATTATTTCATTACATTTATCGAATGTAAATTATCTGCTGCGGTGGATGACTCCCCATCCAACTACCACTCAGATCCAACGTCGCTTAGTTGCTCGGCTGAGTTATGATAAAAGAAAATTATGGCAGTGGGTATGAGTAAGTTGTTTGATGTAATAGAACACAACATTCTACTCAATAATTTGTGCTGTTGCGGTATTAGAGGGTCAATCAGTGACTGAATTAAAAGTTATTTGCCCGATAGATATAATATGCATCAGTAAATGAGGCTTGCACCACTAAAGCGTTTGCCAAACATGGTGTACCACGGTAAATTCAATTTATATATATATATATATATATATATATATTGGGGGGGAGATCTCTCACCCGTTCTTCGGCCCGACCCCGTTTCATTGTAGAAATAATAATATATATTATATATATATATATATATATATGGGATGAAATTCACAATAAAACGTGAAATGAATGAATGCTGAAACAAGGAGTGAGGCGAGGTTTTGGTTGATTTGACTCGTAGAAAGGTAAAATAAGGCCGACCGAGTTGGGCAGATTCTCGGAAATCCTTTCCTCTATCGGATTATGTTTTGGGTATAAAAAGGTCTCTAGGGACACGAATCGAACGAAAAAGGTCTCTAGGGACTCGATTCGAACTGATTTAGTTTCTGCCTTTCATCTGTGTGTGTGTGTGTGTGTGTGTGTGTGTGCATGAGTTGTATTATATATATATATATATATATATATATATATATATATATATATAGCGGGGTCGGACGTTTTTCCCACTGTTATTCGTGACTTAAATATTTATAATAAAAATCAAGTGTCTAAAAAGTTATTTAATAAGCAGAAATAAGATGTTTAAAAGAACAGATAATCTCCGTCCGACCCCGCTATAGTGGCTTGGGCAATTCCAAATGAATAATTTCTTTATTTTTCGTCATTTTTTCATTTTTTCGTCGCAGGAATGAGGCTATATGTTTCATAAGTTTTCATCTCGTTTGGTGGAATTGTATCGTAAATTATTTAAATGAAGTTTCATAATTAAATTAATTGGTTTTACTGTTATTTAGGAAAATTTATATTGGGAGCAAACGTTACAATAATAAGCTTATGTCGATATAGTTACCCATTGAATTGGAACTCTTTATTCACGTTTGCTATTATTTATTGAATGGTGGATAATTATTTGGGTATCCCTTATAAAAATCATTTCTGTCTAACGATTTATTTATTGGGTAACTTTACTAATTCTATTAACGCGTAAATCTTTCTGAAACATGAAATCATTGTTCAAAGGCTTTATTTGCTGGATCTATTTAAACTCCTTCGCGTGCAGTTTAGGTAATTACATTTATTCAAGTAGAGTTTGCAACCTCTCCTTTCTTCAAGCGAGTACTGCAACGTTATACACTATCGGATTATGTTTTGGGTAACTTTTGGACAGAAATAAGATGTTTAAAAGAACAGACCCCGCTATAGTGGCTTGGGCAATTCCAAATGAATAATTTCTTTATTTTTCGTCATTTTTTCATTTTTTCGTCGCAGGAATGAGGCTATATGTTTCATAAGTTTTCATCTCGTTTGGTGGAATTGTATCGTAAATTATTTAAATGAAGTTTCATAATTAAATTAATTGGTTTTACTGTTATTTAGGAAAATTTATATTGGGAGCAAACGTTACAATAATAAGCTTATGTCGATATAGTTACCCATTGAATTGGAACTCTTTATTCACGTTTGCTATTATTTATTGATTGGTGGATAATTAGTTGGGTATCCCTTATAAAAATTCGTTTTCTGTCTAACGAAATAGGGTAACTTTGTTAATTCTATTAAAGCGTAATGAAAGAGGCGCTTGTGTTATTTTATACGGTTGAATCTTGAATAACCATATAAATATATATTGTGGTATTTTATATGGTTCATTAGTTTATTATATATACAAGTACATTTGGAATAACAGCCGTTATATATGTGTTACACGATTAATGGGACACATGGCGCTATCTGGAATACCTTGCGCTATCTGGCAACTCAGCCAGAATAGAGGATTATAAAAGATCGCGAAGCTGGTGAAGAACCATTCCCCCCTCGGCTCCGGCCGAGTAAGGAGCTCTGCTCCTTCTATTTCTGGCCCTTTGGTAAACCCCTTAGTGGCCTCTTAGGTTAGGGAAACGAAAATAAATTGGGGGAGAACTCCACTCTGTCCTTCAGGTGTCTCTCTCCCTCCTTCAGGTGTCTCTCTCTCTCTCTCTCTCCTGCATGTATCTTCCTCCTTCAGGTGTCTCTCTCTCTCTGCTGCCTCTCTCTCTCCTGCATGTTTGCCTCCAGCATGTGTACTGCATGCATGTGTACTGCATGTGCTATGCGTATCCTGCATGTGTGCGTATGTGTGTACCTCCAGCATGTGTACTCCTGCATGTGTACCTATCCTCTCTCCTTCAGGCGTCTCTCCCTCCTACAGGCATCTCTCTCTTCTTCAGCTCTCTCTCCTTCAGCTGTCTCTCTCTCTCTCCTTCAGGCGTCTCTCTCACCTTGGCTCAGCCAACTGGCTGATTCTGGCTGATTCTGGCTGATTAGGAGCCTATAAAACAACGCTAGCCCGGCTGGAAGTCTTAATGTGCACTTGGCTCCTGCCAGGTGAACACCTCTCCTCTTTCTCTCCTCCTCCTCCTTTCTCTTGGGGGATAACGCCGCCTCCAAGTTTTCCCCCACCCCCCCTTTACAACAACCCCTTTGCAACAACCCCCCTTTGCAACAACCCCACCCCCCTTTGCAACAACCCCACCCCTTTGCAACATTACATAATAACCTGCAACATTCCTGCACTCTCCCCTTTTGCGGCTATACTCCTCGCGTAAATAATGATAATAACAAATTTTGGAAATTTGTTAAGAATCAAACGGGTGTCAAAAATGTCCTCCCTCCGACAATCGATGGGGTGTCGGGGGAGGATGAAATTGCAAAGCTGTGGAAAAAACCACTCTTTCTGGAGGCTTAATTAAGGATATGCCCTAGAACTTCATCGGACGATCTCAAAATGTCGGCCAGGGCAGAAAAGAAAAATTCCATCCATCAAATGGATGGCTTACTAAATTCAAAAAGAGACCTGGTCTGCATCAGGCCACAACGCAGCGAGTGATGATCATGAAGCTGATAGAAGCTGTTTCTATAAATTTGAAAAACTTGATATACGTGGATATTCCCCTCGCCAGTTTTTTTATCACCAATAAAACGAGGCATTTACTGATGGAAAAACTTCCGAAGGCTATAGCAAATACAAAATATCACTTTTAATTTGTCCCAATGCATCAGTTGATCTCGGTCTGAAACCTGTATTTAGTTATCATTATCAACATCCTAGACTAGTGGTAGGCAGCTGAAGGCCCGCGAATGACTTGTTTGACTCGCCGACTTGGTTCACCAATGTTTCCAATTTTTTTCTTTAGAAATGTCTTTCCATGTTAAAAAAAAATGGACAATTTTTTTTTAGTTATAATTTTATTCAATTAAACATTTGAAAATCATTCAACATTTGCATAGTATGCTCCCTATGTTGCATCATAATGAAACAAGTTCGATATTTTAGAAGAACGCTTCTATCCTCATCGTGCACGTCTCGTTCAAAAGGTATACCTTCAACACTAGCAAAATGTAAGCTACACTCTCATTTTTGTGGATTTTTGAAATGTCAGTCAAACATTTCGTTAGACATTTCAGTAAGTCAATTGAAATGTCTGAAGTGTTCCAATTTTTTAAACAAGTGAAAAGACTAATCTGAAATGACTAATGAAATGTTTAATGAATTGTCTAAATGAAATGTCGGATCACCTGAAGATCAGGGCCCCCAGCTTTCTTTAGTTAGCCTTATAAGGCTAACTAACGAAAAATATCACGACCTAACTTTACCAATCGTTAGGTCAACTGTACGCCCTTGACGATTGGTTAGGTTAGGTCGTGATATTTTCGTTAGTTAGCGTTATAAAGCTAACTAAAGAAGGCTTAGGTCCTGATCTTCAGGTGATCCGAAATGTCTAACAATGAAATGTTTAATGCATGAAAGTTTAAGTTCAAGTTTATATGAAAAGAATTGTTTCACAGTATTAATCTTGAAAATTTTTACTTTCAACTCGTATCCATTTCTTCTTGTAATTAACTCGGTATCCCTATCAAACAACTTCCTATAATTTACATTATCAAAGCCAATTATCACTTTTAAATACTCAAATTAGTTCTCATATAATTCGACGCTTTTCAAATGAATACACATCTAATTCGGCTAAATTTTCCTTAAATATACAAAGGAATGTGCAAACGACACCAAACAGAAACAGACAGGTTGGTTCCTACGAGGCTATCTGTTTAAGAAAGAAGGTTAAAAGATGGAAGAAAATTTAAAGGCAAATGAAAGCTTTAAAGGAAAACAAATAAGAGAAGTTGAAAGGAAGGAAAGAAATTCAAAAGTAAAGTGAAAATTTTAAAGTAAAAAGGAGAGAATCCGAATGAAACTTCTACAATACTTTTAGGCGCAAACAAATGCTTCTACCTTTTAAACCTTTTAATCATTTTAAACACCTGGATTAAATTTCCTCGAATACGCCTTTTTACAAGTGAGAATAAATTTAACGTTTCTAAACGGGCAACGTATGATTTATTTCTAAGTCTACGAATCATCTTAGTAGCTTGTCGCTGCAAATCCCTTTGCCAACAGGAAAATGTTGAACTCGTCGATTTGTGGAGTCATTTTTCTAATTAATAGGGTTTATTTTTGCGTGATAGTCTTCACCTGAATGGCGTGGGAGTAGCTCGTCTTGGTAGACTATTTCATGGCTCTGCGATGGATTTTCGGACAAAAATGGCGTAACTCCTATGAAAACGACCATCCTAACATAAAGTTTCCTTACAGTGAACGATTGCCTCCCCGAAGAACCTCGGGATTCTACTTCGGTCCTCAAGATTTTATAAATGTATTTTATATTATTAATGCTCGAATTTTAAGATTTAAATTTGACGGACTATTAAGTAATGTCCTTGACCAAAAATCTGAAGGTGTAGCAATTATTGAATCCTGTTAAATAAAGAGAGTAGAGATTTCCTCGGAGACTATCATATCCCTGGTTATGAGATGTTTAACAATGATAGAATAGAAAGAAGGGGTGGTGGTACAGTACCTATACGTTCGGTCACATTTAAACCCCATAATTAAAAACATTGCAAAGTTGATAATATACATCCGACGTTTGTTGAAATTAAAGACAACTCACGAAAACAATTAATTATGGGTTTAATATATAGGCCTCCCTCTCAGACTGTCGATAGTGATAATAGGCTACAGGAACTAATTTTTTATGTAAGTCGTGAACATGATGCGATAATTATGGGAGATCTTAATTTACCTTCCAGAGAATGAAGTGGTCCTTTACAGTCTAATTCTGGTTGTCGACTGTACGGGGGTTTGCTCGAATGTTCACTTTTTCAAATCGTCAAGGAACCCACTAGAGAACGCAATATTCTAGATTTAGTTTTAAGTACAGACCTAGACTTAATTGATAATATTTTTGTAGGGGACTACTACTCCATCAGTGATCATAGGCAAATAACATTTAAAATTAAGGAGCAAGTGTAGTTTACGTCCCCCGTCCCCCTGACGCAAAAGGGGACACAAACTACACTAGGTCAAAGTTGGGGAACGTAAACTAACCTAGATCTTTAGGAGACATTTTTTAAATGGATTCATCAAATAAAACGTTAAAACTAACGAAAATATACGACTTAATCTAACCAATTGTCAATATCTATATATATATATATATATATATATATATATATATATATATATATTATATAAATTGACGATTGGTTAGGTTAAGTCGTAATATTTTCGTTAGTTTTAACGTTTTATTTGATTAGGTATACGCGGACAAATTTGGGGAACACAAACTAGGTTCTTTTAAGTTTGGCATACCGTGGATTTTCGAACTGAAAATTTGTATACAAATAAATTTTTATATTCTAATAACGAAAATGACATTATTTTCCTGCTATTATGCGCCTCGGTGGTGTAGTGGTTAGCGTCGCTGACTACGAATCCATCAGCCACCGGTTCGAGACCTGGTGACGGCAGCCGGCGCGCAACAAAACCCAGCTGTTCATCCTTCCACACAATAAAGAAAGTGGTTGGTAGATAAATGGGTACCCTGGGTGGCCTAGTGGTTAAGACGCTGGGCTGCTGGTGGGGTGTAGTTCGGATTCCACGTTAAACTGTAGGTCTAAGGTGGAGTGAAAAGCTTGACCTTCGTCAGAATGAATAATTCGGGCGGAAGCTAACCAAAGGTAAATATGCGCAACATACATACGAAAAAAATTGCATTTATATACGCACTAGTTTGTATGTACGATGACTTACAAATGACAAGTTTTAACTAAATTCGTCTTTTCCATCTTCACTAACGAAACTATGAACAACATTTCTGTTCCCGTAATCATGCTCAGTGATGATCATTTTAAGCTTTACGATTTTACCATAAGTGAAACTGAAGTACTCTCGGCCATAGATAAAATTAATCCTAATAAAACTGCCTTCCAGATAAACTCTACCCTCGGGTACTTAAAGAAATGAACTGTGCAATAGTCTCTCCTCTCACATATATAATTAATAATTAATTATAATAATAATAATAATAATTAATAATAATCTATAGTCTATACTATAAAAAGGCAGTCCTGTCTGTAGATACCATGTACTCATTTACTATTAAGCGATTCTGAACATAGAAATAAATGCGCTTTGCTTTGTTTCAACTTTTTACTCTAGTGCGTTAAGATTTTCATTGCTTAATACAAGGGTTTGGATGTGAACCTTAAGATTTTCATTGCTGCGTTCTTTTCTATAGTTTTAGTGACCGAATAATTAACCCCCGAATTACTGAGGATTCAATTATTCGGGTAATAAAACTATAGAAAAGAACGCAGCAATGAAAATCATAAGCTTCACATCCGAACCCATTGTATCAAGATTTGTGAAGCTTAAGATTTTCATGGCTGCGTTCTTTTCTATAGTTTTATTGACCGAAAACTATTAACTCCTCAATAAATATCTATGAGGACAGTAAAACAGTAGCTATTATATATTTCGAGTTTCAAAAAGCGTTTGATAAAGTGCCACATAGAAGATTATTAGCTAAACTTTATTCTCACGGAATTGATGGTAATGTTCTAAAATGGACCGAAAATTGGTTTAGTGGACATAAACAAAGAGTAGTCATTAAAGGCAAAGCGTCTAACTGGAAAAGTGTAACTAGCAGCGTGCCTCAGGGATCAGTTCTGGGACCAGTTCTTTTTATTATTTACATCAATGACATCGACTTGGGAATTAAGAGTATAATGTCAAAATTTGTGGATGATACTAAGCTAGGGGGACGAACAAAATCAGCGAAAGAACGTTTGCAGATTCAAGAAAATATTAATAAATTACTCAAGTGATCGAAATTTGGCAAATTAACTTCAATATAGTTAAATATAAGACGTTGATTGTAGAAACAATGCTAAAGAAAAACATTTTTTGCGCGACAAGACACTAACAATTGTTACGGAAGAGAAAGATTTAGGTATTATTGTTGCCGACACACTTAAACCGAATAAGCAATAGTAGTATGACCGCAAGATGGTAGCGTGCAATGCGTAAATGACCCACTTTGGAGTGTGACGTGTTAGAGATGGATTCTGTAGAAAAATTCAGGTTCCCGAGCCCATCCACATGTATTATATCTGGACCTACAGGATGTGGTAAAACTGTGTTTATGTTTAAAATCATCAAAGAAAAGGGAGAGATGTTCTCAAAATTTGTGCATAAAGTTATATGGTGCTATTCGACGTATCAATCAGTGTTCAACGAGTACTAAGATGATATTTTGTTCCACAAAGGTGTATATGACGTTAATTCGTTAAAGGGAAATGAATATAGTCATTGCAAGTGATGATCTTATGTTGGAAATGGTTAAAACGTTTGCCGAGACATTTACAGTGTTCTCCCACCATCTTAATATAAGCGTGTTGTTCATCAATCAGAATCTATTTTTCAAAAATAATAATCACGGGGATCTCTGTCGGATTCTTATAATTTTCGTCGTGAAGAAATTTCTGTAGAGCTTCTTAGTATAAGATTCTTTAACGTATCACAAATTGGGGTATTAGCCAATCAAATGTTCCCGAATCAGCGTAAGGAATTTTTAGAAGTTTATAAAGAAGGTACAAGTCAACGTTACGGATATTTGCTTTGTGACCTTTATCCGCGAAACACGTTTAGGGTGCTTCTAAGAACGAATATATTTCCAAACGAGCCTGAAACGGTGTATATTCCAGAATGACAAAGAGGCTAAAGAAATACCATGAATTAATAAAAATCTATCATCGACTGCCCCGGGCAATGCAGCAGATATTTGCTAAAAATATCAACTCCGACTTTTTAAAATGCATCTGTCAAATATGTCTTAATGTTATAAATTGCAATGTATTAATGACGCCCCCTCAGAAGGCTCGCCTACGCCGTTACAAGAACCTAATACGTACACTCGCTCGTAAAAGTCAGACTGTAGGGAAGATAAAACGAACTACTGTGCAAAGAGGAGGGTGTGGCCGACCCGTTATTATTTGGTTGGCCAGTTCTGTCGTCGGGCACAGGTCCTATATCGCCATGCTCATCGTTGTCCGTGCTGTGCCTAATAATCACGGGGATCTCTGTCGGATTCTTATAATTTTCGTCGTGAAGAAATTTCTGTAGAGCTTCTTAGTATAAGATTCTTTTCTCATCAGGTGTTTTTTCACTGTTTAATACGGCTAACAATTCGCTTTCCATTCTTTTAAGCCTACTTTTACGGGGTTCTAGAACCGTGTCTGGATTCTTTGAACTTTGCAGGGAAGCATACACCTCGTGTGGAATCACTACCACTTTCTTCATTATATTAATCTAGTCAGTAAAGGACCCAAAACTGAAAATAAGATGGGGAAGAATGACAACATATCGAACATGTATTAAAAAGCACCCTTCCACATACATTGAGGAATAGAGGTTTAAGTCTTTATAATATATTGGAAGACGATCCCAACATACAATGGACCGATACAGGTGAGATCATTGTGGAAGGAGCAAAGGTACAGGGATCGAATATCGTAGACATCGTCCATGATCTGGTGAGAAAGTGGGATAGGCCCTCACCATCAGGATGGAAGCATATTAAAGCAAGACTACAACAAATAAATGTCCCCAAAGCAATTATAGAAAATCTGAACAGATTAAAAGACTTGGAACATGCCTCGCACGTGCCACAATTGAAAATGCCATCATCCCCAGTGGAAGCACCTCTGAAGACGAGAAAGAAGAGGCTAAACAACGGTCAACCCTACCCACCTGCCTCTAAAATACGCAAATAGCTAACATATTAAGAAGACGTTATTATGACATTTCTAGCCCAGCATCCTACGGAGGCGTAGATAGACTGTACAGAAGTGTTTACAATGATAGAGTAGGGAAAAAAGATGTTGAGAGGTTTTTGCGGGAGGAGGACGCTTATACACTTCATAAGCCGGTGAGAAAAAGGTTTAAAACAGCCAAGACAACAGCGGCATCGATTGACAATATTTGGCAAGCAGATTTAATAGACATGCAAAGATATTCACTGTATAACGATGGCTACCGCTACATCCTATTCATAATAGATGTATTCTCTAGAGATCTGTGGCTAATTCCTCTGAAAAATAAATCGCGAAACAGTTGCTAAAGCCACCAAAACGTTGATGTTGAAGAAAACAGGGTTCCTGGCTATTTTTGTACGGATATGGGGAAAGAATTTATAGGCCGAGCTTTCCAGAACATGTTGATGAGTTTAATATCAGCTACTACACTACCAATTCTATACATAAGGCCTCTTTAGCTGAAAGAGTTCAACGTACCATAAAGGAACGCATGCACCGCTATTTTACACATAAAAACAGATTTCTAGACATTCTGGAATCATTGACCTCATCATACAACCACTCATACCATCGTGCGATTGGGACAACACCGAACGAGATTTTAGAAAGAGGTACACGCAGAGAGTCCGATGTGAGAAGAGATGGAACACCACCACCACACTCTGCGCGTTTCAAAATCAATGATTATGTGAGGCTGTCGCGTTCAGGAAATAAATTCGCGAAGGGATTTGAGTAAGGCTGGACACGTGAGATTTTTAAAGTTAGGGCTATGAAATCTAAAGGCGAGATGATGTATTACGTTGAATATTTGAATGCGGAAGAAATCGCAGGAGGCTTTTACCGCGATGAGTTGCAGAAAGTGTCTTAATTTAAGAAAAAATTGTTTAAAATTGAAAAAATTTTAGGAAGCAAAGGTTCAGGAAAGAGAAAAATGTACCTGGTGAAATGGCTAGGATACCCAGAAAGCTTCAACCTACATAAAAGCTGATGCAATAATGAAGCTTTAATAGTATGCAACATGGCGCCTAACCACTTCTACGTCACACTCCCGTCCTCTTCATCTCTGTCTATACACCCTAACAACACACTAGCCAACTTTGTAACAGAACTCCACGGACCCATTGAATTGGGTCGTGATACGTATAAGGTGGGGTTATGCGAAATTGAGCTGAATACCCTTTTTTAAGTATTGTTTATAAAGAACCCGTTTTTACAGTTCTTAGATATTGTAATGAGTGTGAAAAAACCGGGGTAACTCGGGATAGAACCATGCGTACCGCCCTGACTGGGGATGCACGGTATTACAGTACAGAAGTAACACTAGGACCGGGTCACTGTGGTGCGGTCGAGGATGTTGTGAGAGACTGAAACGTAAGTTTAAAAGCTCAAATCTTACGGACGATTTAGTATACGAAATCGTAAACAATGATCCCCATGCATGTACTGACTCCCTAAAATCGCAGGCTAACAGAAATATTAAAGACAAAGGACTGTTCAAAATTATGACCGATGGACGATATCGATCAGTCATCCAAAGAGATACATTTCACGAGGCACAACACGACATGCCCAACCTAATTTATCAGTTGAAATTGGAGAAAATGGTTGATGGCTATTAAACCACCAGACATGTGCTATATTTACAGCAATATAGTGGAGCACCAGTTTGTTGGGGATACCCAGGCACGCCTGCTGCACAAAGCGCACATCCCCAACATAGAGGAAGGAGCTTGAGTATTACATATGACAGGCCCCATTATGTGAATGTCGCAGCTAATCTAATAACCAATATCTCAATATATATAAGAACGGTTGAGTGAAAAATTTCCCATTCGGCAACGGGAGCTTAACAGTGAAGCTGCACTTTCGACGCACTGAGTTATCATGGACAGAGAACCTTTCATAGTCTATGAGGTGTGAAATACCAGCGTGGTAGTGGGGTTGGATCCATTTTTTCAACCATACTACGTACAGCTGTCCCCTTGCTGAAGAGGGGTGCCAGATATCTCTGGAGGAAAGCGTTACAATCAGGTCTTAACACCGTAGAAGACATAATGGCTGGGACTAAACGTAAAGAAGCTCTAAAAAAAACACTTAAAGCGTACACGGGACGAAATCATCAAAGATGCAAAAAGAAAAATGCGTGGTGGTGGGAAGAAGAAGAGGCAAAGTGCTCCTATAGAATTCATGATACCCAGCTCAGGCCCTTACTTTTTTGATCCAAGCTCTATGCACATGTACGCTAAACTACGTATAGCCCATTCTGATGGAATGGATTGCGATGATAAATATGTCGTATACCCTGAAAGCAACTTTGTACACTCCATATTCAACCAGTGTGACGTGTATTTAAATCAGGTAAACATCACGGCAGGAACGGGGTACTATCACTTACGATCCTCTCTGGAAAATGTGCTGAACTTTTCAAAAGAAGCGAAAGATACCTTTTTAACTGCCGAGGGCCATTATCAAACTAATGACGAAAGCAGTATAAAGGCTACATTTACAAATAAAAAAAAAAAAATATACGAATGTTTTGGACGCCTCCATACAGACTTTACATTCCAAGCGAAACTGCTTGTGAATGGTGTTGATATGAAAGTAAAGCTCCCCGCACGAATCCTGAGATCTGTTTAAATCTGGGGGCTGATCAAGAAGAGGGAGCAAAACCCGTTGTGATTCACATTATGGAGACATACCTCCGCATACGGCGAGTGAAACTGAGTTCACCAAACAAATAGAAATTGAAAAAAAATTTACTACACGCCACAATAAAATACCCAATTAACAAAGTACAGATCAAACTATACAGGGTGGCAGCAGGATTGGCTTCGAAACAGATAGAAAACGTAGCCCTGGGGTTCTACCTGAAAGGTTATTAATTGGATTGCAGGAGTACGCTTCGGTGAATGGAAAATATAAAAAGAATGCCTTTAAATTCGAGAATTTCGGCCTTAAAAATATAACTCTATACGTCAACGGAGTTACGTTGGGGGGAACATTGGATACGGATTATTTAACAGACGCTGTGCTCCCGCTTTGCGCGAGGGCATATAGTAATCTGGCCCATATCGCTGGTGCTTGTGATGGGGTTGGGGTTGGGGTGACGCAGAAAGAATTCACCGATCAAATTAACCTTTATCTGTTTGATATCACTCCTGACTTAGCGGCTAGTGTAAATACACACTTAAGTCCGCAACAAAGTGGAAACATCTCAGTCAGATTGGAATTAGTCAAACCTCTAGACGCGCCGATTAGTGTGCTAGTATACCTCGAATCACAAGCTCTATAGAAATTGACAGATTTAGGAGCGTTGTCACTGACTTTTAAAATGGATGCGAATACACCTCATAGAGTAATGAATAGTGACCGAATCACACGCGATCCAAATTTATCGGTGTGTTTGCGAAGAATGAAACATTGAAATTGCCAACTACGAGAGATTGCGGTAGTCTTATTGTGAACACAGATGTTGTTGTAGTGAAGGGATTCATTGGTTTGCAATCTATTTTAAAAATAGGGACCGGATGTACTCTTTTGATTCACTCGAGACTCAGCCCTGGAGTGACCCTGTTGTTGTAAAATTTCTCGAGCAGTTGCATATCCCCGAAATTGTATGGAATCCCTACCGACTACAAGATATTTTAATAATACCTGCGGGATGTACTGCCTCTCATTTCTCATGCATATGTCACGTGGTAAGGAAATATAAATTTTTTAAATTTATTCGACACATGTCACACTCAACGAAACGACGAAATGGTATGCAGACACATAAAAAGCCGTTTTCCGATTGTGCGCACTATATATATATATATATATATATATATATATATATATATATTTGTATCCAATGATGTTAGTTTGTGTAGTCTGTAGCTTATTTAATGGAAACTAATTGGTTATTGTACTAAAACATGATTTATTTCATTTAATAAATTGATGAAAATACAGTTTTCTTACCCGAAAAAAAAGATCGAAACATAAGAAAAAACTTACATTATTTCGTTAATGATGTGACAATCGCTGGGTTGACTGCTCGGTAAAACTTCTACCTTCGTATTCAGGTCCACGACATGCGTTTCTTCAAACGAAAAGATTGTATAACAAGAGTCAAGTCCTCATCGGACCTTTAAAGAGAAAGGATAATTAATTAGTTCATACTGAATCTTTTTTAATAAAAACCCAATTGTTTAAAACATATGCAGAGCATACATATAGTAAGATAGATATCTTCGAACCGCTCAGAGAAAATCCTTTAAGAGAAAATGCCGAATAACGTTTATGTAATTTATAAAATTATTTAAAACATGCAAAGGATTGCTATAAAAAATTCAACAAATCAAAACAGGACTTTAGCATAATATTATTTGCAAACTAATCAGTAATTGCGGATACCTGATATTTTAATGAAGCATTTTAAATGTGATGAGATGAATTACTACAACCCTCCATATATATATATATATATATATATATATGTGATGAAATAATCCAGAACAGTGCTCTTTCTCCTAATGACAGGCACACTAAATAAATAACAAGTTCGCGAATAATTGGCTACAAAAAATAAAATTACAGGCACATAATTACTTACATTTCTACGGCAGTCCCTTGCGTCAGATCGTAACGAGCGTCATTGCAAATATCATCAACGGTTTGTGTTAGAAATTATCCGTCCCGGTCGGCTGCGTTAAAAGGATTAATTGTAGACACCGCTGCAGTGTCTCCTTCTTGATATAAATCCGGTAAACTGTAAAGTTCTTGATTCATGACGGAGGGAATGTTTATTCACTTGTGAAAGTAACTGCTGTGAATCCCAGCTGAAAATATTTCCTTTTATATGCATGATCCCCAAGTACCACAACCAAAAGATTAATAGGTGGTTCGTAAGTTTGCTGATTGGTTGTCAATGTAACTGGGTGGGGATATGTTAAATTTGTGTACCAATCGTAACACCTATATTACGGACCCACACTTTGGACGTCCTGATTGGCTGAATAATGGTCTTTAACTTCTCTCCGTAGATTTAATGCTCACATCTCAAGGTGTATGAGTGAATTGCCACTTTCAATGTCTATCACGATGGTTTCAAATATTTACATTATTTTTTGCGTCCCATACTATTCTCAGCTTTCCAATTTTGGAACCCACCCCTTCATGCAATATCCATCCCTTTGCAACATTGATCAACATTTGTAATATTGCATCTCTATCACGACAATATTTTGCATTATTTGCGGTCATACTACTCGATTCTCAATTTTTTTTCCCATTTTGGATACATCTATTCGACTTGACTTTCTACTTGCCAATTCTCGCGTAGGAGTGTGATTAAAATGTGTTTAGTTCGTGAAAATGAATGTCTGGTTGGGCTGGTAGATAAATGGGTACCCTAGGTATCCTAGTGGTTAAGACGCTGTGGTGCTGATCGGAGGTTGAGAGATCGAGTCCGGACGATGACATTGTAATTTCTACCCGCCCGTGCTGGAGCGTAGTTCGGATTCAACGTTAAACTGTAGGTCTAAGGCGGAGTGACAAGCTTGACCTTAGTCAGAATGAACAATTCGAGAAGGAAAACCGAGTTAGCTATTATTACTACTGTATAAATACATTTGCACTACCCTATATATATACACACATATATATTGTTACATATCGGAATATGATAAGGAAATTCATTATTTAATCAAAGGCTAATTTAGCCTATAAATAATTTGTTTATGGAAAACTATCACGTGATACTTATGTATATATTTAAGTTCAGTTATTAACTTCAGTAGTAATGACAATAATGAAAACAATAAATAGGAGTTGAGAGAGGTTCTTCGTAGGTGGTCTGGGAAGGATGTGGGCAAAGGGACCTTTACGGTTAACCTTTTTGGTTGACGATTCACCTGTGTTTCGAGTTTATACCTTTAGATTCTTCTGTCTTTCTTGGTTATTTTTGTATATGTATTTTCTATATCATTTGTTTTTTCGTCTGGTATTGGATTAATGAGGTTTTATTTATTTCTTTTACTAAGCCATGGATTAATTGTCAAGTGTATTTCTTGTATTGTTAATTTTTGATTCGTTTCGCGTCTAAATGTATTGAAATAATTCGAGCAATTAAGGAGAATTAACTTTGATTTCGCGGAATTTTCCTTATAAAAAAATAACATAATTAATTTGGGGTTAAAATCAATAATCTATTTTTTCACTCCATCTTAGACCTACAGTATCATGGAAAAATGGTACGGAATCCACCACAGTTGATAATTTAATATATATATATATATATATATATATATATATATATATATATATATATATATATACACAGCGTTTAAAGTGTGCATTGTTATTTTGCAGGCATTTTTCTTTTATTCTTAATTAAATATACTAGCATGAAAGTACGAAGAAAACAAATGAATAAAGAATTCCTCAATTACTTTGCTTTCGCAGTAATTTAATTCTAAAAGATAATATAAAAGTATATAGAAAGGATTGACAAAAGTAAATAGACACGTTCGGTTTGGATTTAGAGTAAATGAAAGCGATTTAGGTCTCTCGAATTATAGGTAAATTAAATATTATTTTTATAGATTATGTTATTGGAATAATGTACAATATAAAGAATCCTGTGTATTTCTTTTATTATTAATATTGGTGTTTTATTTAATTCTTTTGCTAAGCCATGGATTAATTGTATTTCTTTTAAATATTGGGATTCGTCCAAATGTATTTTAATAATTCGAGCAATTATGGAGAACGTTTTCCTGTCTCTTGTGAGTAGTGTAAAGCTTTCGCTTAGTTAACTATATTGAGAAGACACAGAGGAATGACAAAAGTAACTAGACACTTTCGGTAATTTACTTATTTATTATATTACTAAAAAAAATTGCTTGCATCTGAAAGAAAGTTCAAATATTTTAAAAAGTTTTTCAGAGTTACTGTAAGATTTTCTTTTAAATGTACAATATAAAGAATCCTGTGTATTTCTTGTGGGGTTTGTTTAAATGTATTGAATTAATTCGAGCAATTAAGGAGAACGTCTCTCTTGCCTTTAATAAATAAGTAATTAAACTAAGTGGTGTTGTCTGCAACCCTGCATATAATTAAATAGTGACGTCTGGAAATCTCTATAAATAAATAAACAGTGCTTTCTGACAACTCACCCTAATAAGGTACACCTGAACATAATTAAATTATATAGGGGTATCTGGCAACTCATCTAAATAAAAATAAATGGTGCAATCTGGCAACTCACTCTAATAAGGTACACCCGAACATAATTAAAATATATAGGGATATCTGGCAACTCACGACCCTCTATATAAAAGATGCTGGGCCCCTAAACGCTCATTATGCGTCTGGCTGGAGCCAGGCGAACACCCCTCTCTCCTTCTTAGGTTAAGGCAGGTTAACCTAATCCTTTCTCTCGCTCTCTTTTAGGTTAAGGTTACCCGCTTTGGGGGGGTCATCCTCACTTCTTCCCCAAAGCTCCCTCCCCCCTTCATTGCAGCTTTGGGGAGAACCCCTCCCCCTTGTTGCATACCCCCTCCCCCATTTTCAGCATTAACTTGTTGCAAAAACCCCTCCCCTCATTTGTTGAATAACCTCTTGCAACATTCCCCTCCCCCCCTGTGCAACACTGATCAAGATTTGCACCATTGCATTGCACTCTACCATTTTGCGGTCATACTACTAGCAATGTTTCGAAGCAGTCAGAGAAGCAAACAGAATTTTAGGATTTAGTGGTAGGTGATTTGAATTTAAGTGGGAGAAAACAATTATATAACATTATATAATTATATAATTCCTTAGTACGCCTCCATCTGGAAGACTGCGTTCAATTCTGGCCCTCATATTTACGACAGGACATAGACAGAATGGGAGAGTGCAACGACGGGCTACGAAGATGATGCCTAGACTTAGAAACAAATCATATGTTGCCAGTTTAGAAACGTTAAATTTATTCTCATCTGTAAAAAGGCGTATTTGAGGGGATTTAATCCAGGTACAGTATTTGAAATGATTAAAGGTTTTGATAATGTCGACGCCAAAAAATATTTCATCTTCAGAAATGCAGATAGAACTCGCGGTAATGGTTTGAAATTACTGGGTAAACATATCAATACTAATGAAGCTAAACACTTTTTTCTTCAGTCATATAGTTTATTTGTAGAATGGATTGCCAGCCAGCGTAATTCAAAGTAATTCGATCGAATTCTTTAAAAAGAGACTAGATGCATATCTTGCTTTAAACTCCCAGTTGGAAGCATTTGTTAACACGTAGAAGTATTATAGAATTTTCATTTGGATTCCCTCCCCTGTACAGTACTTCAAAATTTTCACTTTACTTTTAAATTTATTTCCTTCCTTTCAATCTCTTTTCTCTGCTTTGCTTTAAAACTTTCATGCGTCTTTAAATTTTCTTCCATCTTTTAACCTTCCTTCTTAGACAGACAGCCTCGTAGGGACCAACCGGTCTGTTACTGTTTGATGTCCTTTGTATTCCTTTGTAATATTTTCTATAAATTATATTGCTGTTCCAAAGAGTATACAAGCATAAAATTTCAATACACAAATTCAGATGTGATAGCCAGTCAGCAAGCACACGATGAATGATGTCAGGAGTAATGGTGTTACATTCCCCAATAATGCGCTGCCGCAAATGTTCAACACTCCTAATTTTCTCTGCGTATACCAGCGCTTTCAAGTGGCCCCAGAGATAAAAATCTAGTGGCGTGAGATCCGGGCTTCTAGCTGGCCATTCCACAGGCCTCAACGTCCTATCCAATGACCGGGAATTGTTGGTACAGGTATTCCCTTACTTGGTGCTGTAATGTGCAGGAGCGCCGTCTTGCTGGAACCATGTTGTGAAATTTCTTTCTTCGTTCAAGACACTGGGAAATGCTTCTTCCTTGAGCATACGTAGGTAGGTGCCTCCAGTGACATGTTCATCGAAAAAGAGGGGGCTTATGATGCGATCTTTCCAATGCCACACTATACCATCACCCGAGATGCACCTTATTCTTTTGAAGAGGTATACCAGTGAGGTTGTTTTGAGACAGTAGCGGGTGTTCTGTCGATTTACCTCACCATTTCCATAAAAACAGCCTCGTCACTGAACAGAATGGTGGACGGGAAATTGGCATTCCGAGCATATTGTTCCGTAGCCCATTCACAAAATTCCATCCGCCGGTCGGGATCATCTTCGCTTAATTTCTGTAGGATCTGAAGTTATATGGATGCCATTGTGAGCCTGAAGAATGCGATGGATGCTACTTTCGACACTCCTGTCTCGGCGGACAATAGCCGAAGAAACTTATTAGAACTTCTGTTAAAATGAGCCAGAATAGCAGTCGCTATGGATCCTGTTTCCTTAAACTTTGCAACAAGTCTGCTAACACAACTCTGTGTTATTGGCTCGCGGTCTGGATGCAGTCTGTTAAATTCAGCAGCGGCCTCTCTTTGACTCCGATTTCCTATAAGTAGAATTATCTGGATTCGTTCTTCCTTGCTCACAGACATTATGGCCTGTAGAAAGAGAAAAATATGAATTATGGTTTGTAGAAATAAAAAAATATGAATTTCTCCTATGATGCCGGACTTATGGGACACCCTGTAGAATATAATCTAACCTAACCTAACTTTCTTACGTGTACCAGGTTTGTGCTGAGACAGTTCTAAAACATCCACTGGTAATCGGAGGTCCAAAACTGCGAATTCGTTTGGCGTCGAAAGAGCACAAATAAATACCTATGGGAAAATTTTACAAGTTTTTCCCAATTTTCAATCTATTCTAGTTAAACTACAAAACATTTATCTACCATAAAATGTACTTTTCTTAACAAATATATACATTTTCTACCTAAAAATATTTTCTTTCGTTTTTTCACAGTGCTTCAAACCGAAACGAACCAAGTTGGTCGGATCCTGCTATTCTAGGAGGAATTCTTCAAAAAATTAATTTATTAGCTCCTTTCCTTTAGAGTCGCATTAGCCGCTTATATTTCTCTATTAGCTCTTCTCAGTTCTCAGTTCTGGATTAATTTTGGTTGCTTATCAGTGTCTTTTCTCAAGTACAGGCTGTCTAACTTAGAGATTGAACACCTAGGGCAGGCCTACTGTATATCAAGAGACCTAGGTCTAAGGCAGGGGTTCCCAAATTGTGTTCCGCGGAACACTTCTCACGGTATACAAGTGTTCCGCGGAACACCAATTTGGGAACCCCTGGTCTAAGGCTATGATTAGGGTTCCAGGCTGGTTCTTAATTTTGAAAGACTTTACTGTCCAAGGCCTAGTCAAATAAATAAATGCATGGAAGGCTCTTAGAAGATCTAAGTCTACGTGGACTAGATGAATAAATGCACAAACATAATAATTGTTTTTTCCTCTTTTCGACATAGTCTATATATATACAAACACTAGGCGCAAAAAATAAAAAATAACTTATAGAAATGAAATATTTAATTTCTACGCCTTTATATATCTGAGACATTTAAGCATCGTCTTCAGATATTTAAAGTATCTAGTAAAAATTTCATAATAGCTATTATTTTTCAGAACTTAAGTTCATTATGAAATGTCGAGTAAAAGTTTCATGTACAGTATATATAAAACCAAACGTCTGGTACCATTTAGAGTGTACGTTTTCTGTTTAATAAATTACATAGCTCTTAATAAATTAAATATGTACTTACCTTTGATTTTTTTTTTCCACCAAACCAAACACGACATCATTCTTCTTTCAAACGCTTATCGAAAGCAAGTTCTTCGCGATATGCTTGTTAGCGCTCTAAGATAGAAAGCAGATTCAGAGTCAGTTTGAAGGGTTTTGGAAGATCATTTTCGTATCTTAGTTTTTTATGGGGTTGTGTTTAATCCCCTTCGCAATATCTAAGGTCATATGACGGAGGGGACCTACAGCTTTACGTTGGATCCGAACCACTGGTCGCTACATAATCTGGAGGTAGAAGACGGGTCTCACATCCACTACTACTTAGACCAATGTCACTTAACTTCGCTGATCGACAGGAAGCGGTGTTACGACATTGGTCACGACGTAACTCTCGTATATTAATCCTTCTTCAGATGACATTACTGCTGTGACGTTAAATGGTCGGGAAGTTGTGACCCAATATCATTAAAGAATTTCTTGGTTTTCTACATGTGAAAGAAGTGAAAATATGTCACAGGTGGCGAATGAAGTCCCAGAAGGATCTGCAGATAATGATCAAGAGAATATTAAGGAGCTGAGCGAGGGACACAGGACAGAACTGACGTCAGTAGATGCATTCATACTCTTAGAAAAATCGCGAGAAGCAGAGTGAATAGGAAGATAACAATGAAACTGTATATGCGTGCAAATATTAAAAAAAAAGTAAAGTAAAACAGCATTTCTTATTTGCAAGAAAGCCGAGTAATTTTAGAGACTAATGCGCACTCTGAGATAGCCGAGAAATCACCAAAATGCCTGAAAACATGGGAAGAAAATTCTCCTTATATATACTGTGTACACACACACACACATGGGCGCCCGCAGGTAGGGGCAAGGGGGGGCGCTTGCCCCCCCCTGGAAATGCCAAGAAAATATATTAAATATTTTCTAAGAAAATATTTATATCCTAAACTTGCTGAAAAGTATCCAACTGCCTCCTAAAGGGTGAAAATTTTTATTTGTGTGCATGATAAAAGGTTGCTACCTTTTTATTTGTTCAGAAGTCTCCCCTTAAAATTATCCCGCCAAGTGCAGCGCCAACTCAAGCACCTGGCTGCATGCAGTGCGTGTAGGTGATGCTCGAAACACCGTTTTCAAATTAGGTACATTTACTTCAGTGTGCTTTTTTCTTCATTCTATCATGTTTCTGTTATAAATAAAATAAATGATTGTTATCATGTGCATTGTATGTATATACAATATATATTTGCATTTTCCATTAGAAAATGCAACACTAAACTTGCTTAGAATTAACCTGCTGGTTCCTAAGGGGTCAAAAGTTTTTTGCTTGCTCCGGTCCCTACCTATTAATACATTAAATTTTGCCCCCCCTTGGAAAAAATCCTGCGGGCGCCCATGGCACACACACACACACACACACACACACACATATATATATATATATATATATTGGATTTTTTCCATGTTTTTGGTATATACGTAGATTTTTACGCTGATTCTATTTCTGCAATCCTTTTCTTGGAGAAATAAACACGAAAAAAGTTATGGCCCAAAACTTGTATTCAAATATCTTAACCTAACCTACCCTACCCTACCCTAACCTAACCTAACCTATCCTACCCTACCCTACCCTACCCTAACCTACCCTACCCAAACCTAACCTAACCTAACCTAAACTACTTCTGTTTGTATATTCATATGTTTTTTCATATTTTTCAGATTTCATATTGTGCACTATGTCGGAAATAAATTTGAAGTGGTTGTTTACGAATTTGAACAGCGAGAAAGATGCTGTTACGTTCTTTCAAGACAACGATGTGATTCCACGCAAAAAAACTGTGTAAGAAGAAGCATGACATGACGCTGTCCTACCGCGGGAATAACGGCAACGTCATGTGGCGCTGCATGAAACGGTCGTGCGACGAGCAGGTCTCGGTGCGGACTGGAACATGGCTCGAAGATTCCAAGCTTCCGCTGAAGACAGTGGCTCTGTTTTGTTATTGCTAGTGTTATGAATACACAAGCATCGAGTTCTGTGAGCGCGAGCTTGGCATCAATCACAAAACGATCATCGACTACAACAACTTCATGCGCGAAGTTTGTGCTGACTCGCTGTTGAAACCTGTAATAAACGTAATAAAC
>JAJOZX010004863.1:270000-317500 GCA_023014485.1 Bathynomus jamesi | reverse complement strand
CAGGTGCCATCATGGAGCAGTGGACGTTAGAACACCGCATGTTCGCGTATGATCATTTTGTTAGGAGTGGCGAGTCAGTGACAGCAGTTCAGCGTGCGTTTCGCCGCAGATTCAACATTCATCGAAATGACTCTGTTCCCGCTCGTGACACAATCTTACGTTGGGTTAACAATCTTCGAACAGGAGGCTCAATAATGAAAACAAAACCGAAGGGGCCGCAACGCACTGTGCGTACTCCAGAGAACGTTGAAAGGGTCAGACAGCGATGTTGCAAAGCCCAGGCCGCTCTGCTCGGAGACATTCAGCTGCACTCGGAATCAGCAATCGTACTGTTAGACGGATTTTGCATGAAGAATTACATTTTCACCCATACAAGTTAGCGATGGTGCAGGAATTGAATGTAAACGATTGCCCCCAACGACTGAAATTTGCACAGGAAATGCTTGCACTTTATGAGCAGAATGAAAACATGATGGTGGTAATGAGTGATGAAGCCCATTTCCACCTTAATGGGGCCGTCAACAATCAAAACTGTCGGTATTGGGCTGCTGAAAATCCGCGACAACTCCATGAAAAAACCGCTGCATAGCCCTAAGGTTACAGTTTGGTGCGCGGTGGGAAAGTTTGGCGTCATCGGTCCCTATTTCTTCGAACAAAATGGGGTTACCGTTACCATAACATCTGGGCGTTACATTGAGATGGTGAACACCTTTTCATCCCTGAGTTACGAAGAAGGCGTATTGCTCGTCGACATTTGTGGTTTCAGCAAGATGGGGCCACGCCACACACCGCCAGAGCGTCAATGGCTGTTCTTCGCCCCCTGTTTCCCAACCATCATTTCGAGATTTGGTGACATTGCATGGCCCCCTCGGTCCCCTGACTTGTCCACATGTGACTTCTTTCTATGGGGGTACCTCAAGTCACGTGTCTACGAGGACAAGCCCCGTACATTAGATGCATTGAAGGAAGCGATCCGTCAACAAATCATCCAAATCAACAGAGACCTGCTGGGAAGAGTGGAGGCCAATTTTCGTAAACGCCTTCAACAATGTGTCGACGGCCAAGGACATCATATGCCAGATATAATTTTCGGTACATGATTATTATGACATGAAATGCTATGTTCTTACGAATGTTGTTCTACCAATATATTTTCTTTACAAAAATAAATATCATTTTCCTGATTATTCCAAAAACACTTGGTTCCCGTGCCCCACCCTGTATAAAGGAGGAGATAGATTTCAAGAAAAGAAATATAGGCCAGTGTCCTTGACGTCCCACCTTACCAAAATTTTAGAAAGAATAGTCAGAGAGAAAATCTATGACTTCTTGGAGACATTGGAAAGATTCAACGAAAATCAACACGGATTCCGATCAGGAAGATCATGCCTATCACAACTTATAGAGCATTATAACAATATCCTAGATGCACTTGAAGGCAATGAAAACTATGATGTCATATACACTGATTTTGCTAACGCTTTCGACAAATGCGATTATGGTATCATAGCACATAAAATGAAACATATGGGAATAACAGGCAAAGTGGGAAAAATAGATCTACAATTTCCTCAGAAATCGACTACAGGTGGTCAAAATTCAAGGTGTATCATCATCAGAATCAAGTATCAGAAGTACGCAGCTCAATACCACAAGCTACAGGGCTGGCCTCACTTCTGTTCATTATCATGCTAACAGACATAGACAGTGGAGTAAACAGCAACAGTATAGTTACATCATTTGCGGACGATACAAAGATCAGCAGACAAATCAGCGATGCAAACGAAGTAGAGGCCTTGCAGAGAGACAAAAACAAAATATACAAATGATCAGAAGACAACAATATGACATTTAACACCGAGAAATTTCAGCTCTTGAGATATGGTAGAAATGAGGAACTTAAAAAGACTCCATATTATGCTCCAGATAGACAAGAAATTCAGAGAAGCACGAAAGCGGTCGACTTGGGGGTAATAATGACCGATAATGCCAAATTCGAGACACAAAATCAGATAGCAATAAACAAAGCAAAAACAGTCGCGGGACAGGTACTAAGAACGTTCAAAGGGAGGGACAAGACAGTAATGATTCCCTTTCTGAGAACACTGATCATACCAAAACTTGAATACTGCTCAGTTTTGACGTCCCCATTTGAAAAGGAAGAAATTAATAAACTCGAAGAAACGCAGAGACATTTCACAACCAAGATTGATGGCTGCAAAGAACTCAACTACTGGGAAAGACTATGCAAACTAAATCTGTATTCCCTGGAAAGAGAGGAGAGAGGTATACCATAATCACATAGGGAAAATTATCGAAAAACTGTACCAAACCTCAAACAAAACCAATTACCATCCAGACAACGCTGGAAAATAGGAAGGCCCGACAAGGGACCTCCTCAACTCTGAAGGAAAATAGCTTCGTTGTCAGGGGGCCAAGAATTTTCAACCAGCTTCAAAAGGACCTTAGAAACATTACAGGGGTGAAAGTTGACGTCTTCAAGAGAAGACTAGATGCCTGGCTCAGGACGGTATCAGATTAGTCGGGTGTACCTGGCTATGTACACATGTTCATGAACTTTTTTTTCTCACAATGACCGATACCATCACCTCCCGAAGTATTGACCTTTCCTCCTGAAACACCCTGTATATACTGAGTTACATTGTGTACATCCGATCGAATACACACAACCAACAACATTATCTGGGTTATTCTTTATTAGGCGTAATTTAACAGTATTATTATACTTAAAGACTACATTGATGCCAAGTGCTTTAAGTAAAGTCCGGAAGATATTGAAAATTAACATGGTAAGGTAGGCTAAGGATATTTTACGCTAAAATTCCTTTACAATGACATTATTATAATACCTATTCTTGGCTTTCCTAAGACAGTTTCTAAAAATGAATAGGATAACATAATTTAGTACCAATATTCATGATATTGCATAGCTCGGAATCTGAAAATTCAGGACTGACAACTCTCAATGCTCTAAGAACATGGCAGAGAAAATAGATGATTTAATCGAGGGAGGATGGTCAGAATAAAAATGCACATAAGTTATTATTAGTAGGCTTGCGATAGACTTCAAATTTGAATAATTAGAGCATCTCCAAATTTTTAGATCCAGAAAAGATAGACTTCCATCATTTTCAACTGTGAACTTAATAGATGGAACTAAATTGTTGAGCCTACCAAGAAATAAGTCACATCCAAATTATTAGGCCAAAGGCATAAAATATCATCTATCTACAAGGAAGAGTATACCGTTTAATTAATCTGACTGCGAGGTTCGGGGACAACACTTTATACCCTTTGCCCATTGCGTCCTGTCCCTCAGTCCGTTGAGAGAATAGAGTGCCTTTCTCGGAAGATATAAATTACGAGTTTTCCTTTTGTCAATCGTTATTTTCACAAGGGGGCAAATCACTTTTAAACTATTAATGAATTTCTTTTACAATACAGAGTAATTAGAAAAATCAAATCCTTTTCACTACACTTGTTTAGAGAGTTATTAACGAATAAATGCTTACATCAGAAAGCTAAGGGGCCCAGCCGAACCGGCCGGCCCAAGGGCGAAACACTCACTCCTGCCCGAAGGCCGAGGCGGGACTTTCTCAAGGCGTTTCCTTTTGTCCTGCAGAAATCCCCATGGTGCCACGTGTTACAAAAGATTATTGAACTTTCCAAAATCCTACTCTAATCATGATATTAACAAAAGAATTTATATAATTGTAGTTTTACACTTAACTCTTTTATATGATTTATAACAATCGAAAAGAACATTTAGAATTTAGGAATCTCTATTTAAGATTATAGCCGTAACAACACTGTTTCGTTAGGGTTAGAGAAAGCCAGATGATCCACTAGGGCATCGAGGCAATTTATACAAATATTAAGAATTTAACGGATTCATATTTTAATTTATATGAACAGAATACTTTAATTTATACAAACAGAATTATATTTTTAAATTTTAACATAAATTTATTTTCCTGTGGAAACCCTTTTCCATATATATGTAAAAATGAACAATGAATAATTCCTATATAATCATTATATAAGCCCTATATTCATTGTCTTCATACAGTACTTATGTTTGTATGGTTTTAATGCTCGAATGTTCATTTTTACATGAGGGACCAAAGTCGCCTGATGCGAGTTTGGATAGAATTTCGATTTTTACTTTCTATTTTTGCAGTGTCACCAGGGCCGGCTCAAGGTACCGGCAACTCGGGCAGTTGCCCGGGGCGCCACGTGCTAAGGGGCGCCACGTCATGTGTTTGGGATCTTCCAAATACAAAGGGAAAAATAGAAAATAAATAAATAAAATAAAATGAAATAAAAGAGTCAAATGTGAAAATTTCCTGATGTGGAGTCAAATTTTCAAGGATTATGACATTATATTAGCCAATAGCATTAGTACCAGACTACCAGTAAAGCTAAGGTCAGCTTGGCCCGACATGGGATGACATGTCACATGGTTGATGTGGCCGCGTAGGTGAGCGTTGAGCACAAATTACATACGCCTGGCAGCGCTGCCATCCTTTAATATCTCATCAGTGTTGCCACTTTGTGGAATTTGTACATTTTTTTTGTGGATTTACCTCAGACAAAAGTGGCAACACTGTCTCTCATATTTTCATACATGGTTCCATTTTGAGAATGTTTAGTTGTATTTTGAGTGAATATCGTTAATTGTAATAAACTCTTTATTCCTACATTTGTAGTTTTTCCTCATTGTGAACAAATTTTAAAATTATACTTGTAAGGGCGCCGAAGTTCAGCTTGCCCGGGGCGCCAGCAATCCTAGGGCCGGCCCTGAGTGTCACAACCATGCTATCTACCATTTCTATGGTTGAGTCGTATCCATGTTTGTGTCATTGGAGGTTCGTTGTGAGAACCTCCAATGACACCTCCAATGATCCTGGCATCGGTCGACAATGTCGACCGATGCCACGATCTGAGATAAATTAAACGGGTTAAACTCTCCTTGTTGACATTACGGAGAATACGGTTAAAGAATATCATCATCATACCGCCGACATCTGGTGATCTGGCGATTAAACATCAGTGTCGCTGACACTGGCAGACCTATACCAGGGTTAAAAGAAGAAACATTTCATCGGCCATCTTGTTTTCTTCCGACACCGTCACTCGAACCTTTGTCAGTCAGAAACTCCGTTACAAGAAAGTCAGCCGGGAATCACGCACTTCTTTAGAAGAGAGGACCGTGACGAAAATGATTATTGGGCACGCAGAGAGACGAATTTAATTTCTCTGGAAACGTCATATGCGACGCATAGCATTGATGTAAATTTCCACAACGAAGAGTGGAAGAATTTTCGAAATTGGAGAAGATTTTCAAAGACTTTGATGGTCAACGAAAAACGGACGAACCGCATTGGAATTGATTGCGAAAATTGGACGTCATATGCGACGCATAGCATTGACGTAAATTCCCACAACGAAGAGTGGAAGAATTTTCGAAATTGGAGAAGATTTTCAAAGACTTTGATGGTCAACGAAAAACGGACGAACCGCATTGGAATTGATTGCGAAAATTGGACGTCATATGCGACGCATAGCATTGACGTAAATTCCCACAACGAAGAGTGGAAGAATTTTCGAAATTGGAGAAGATTTTCAAAGACTTTGATCGTCAACGAAAAACGGACAGACCGCATTGGAAGAGTGGAGGAATCGTCGAAATTGGAGAAGATTTTGAAAGCCTTTAATCTTCAACGAGAAACGTTCTTCAAGGAAGGAATGAGAAATTGCGAGGGTCAGGCGTGTTCGATTCTGTAAGCGCACCTCATTCGGAAACGGCTTCACATTTCTGGATCGCGGAGAGTCGAACGCATTTGACTTTGTCCCCGCAACGAAGAGAGGAAAGAAAACGAAAACAAACGCTCTTTCAAGACGGAATAAAAGGAAATAGAGAAATCTCGGTAACTGGAGTAAAAGTGTTTTTGGCAAGTAAGATTAACATTAGTATTAATAAAAGGAAATAAATTAAGTACGTGAAAAAAAAGTGTATCCCAGTTTAACGCATTGGTTTGAAAAGAAAATTTTTTTCAACTTTTTTTTTTATTATTATTGTCTCTTGTGGTTGAAAAGGGAAATTGAGTACGAAGGAAAAAAAGAAGTGTATCCCAGTATTAACGTATAAGGTTGAAAATTTGTTTTTCATTATTATCCTTCTTTTGTTGTTAGAAGATTTGTGGTTTTTTGCATGCAGTGTTTTATGTATATAAATAAATTACAGTATATGTTTATTGTTCGTAAACGGTACGGTTCGTTGTGATTGTAAAAGGATTTTTTTTCTCTTGCAGTATTTTGTGTGTATAATATATATATATATATAGATATATATATATATATATATATATATTTATATATATAAATGTTAACCCCCCCTTTATGGCCCTGATTCGGTTCGGATTCGACGGGGAGGTTCTGGTTAGGGAGGCAAGCAACGGATATTTCTTCTGATACTTTTCTTCTATAATTTTCTAATTCTTTCTCTGATACTTTATAACTTATCGACTTTACTAAGTTCCTCTGACGATAGCCCAACTCGAGGGGGAAAATAAAAAGTTTCTCTTATTGTAAATTTACTTCTTAAAATTTACTGTTATTGCTCTGAATTTACAGGGGTAGAGGTTTCGACCTCTTTCGACCATAGCTCAGGCCGGAATCTAAAATATTAAGGAGGCAGAGGGGCCTCTGCTCCCCCTCCCCGCAGCGAAGCTGCTAACCAGGGAGTCTCTTAGCAGTGACCAAGGCAGAGTCTCGTAATGAAGTCTCCTTCATTTTACAAATACATGTATAAAATATGCCTGAATGTTGGGGGATGGCAGTTGGAGGTTAAGTTTCCCCCCTTTTAAACACGATCAGGTGTTTGAAAGATTCCAATAAAGATTTTAAAAAAAATAAATAAAAATAAAAACTAATCCTATTTTTTTTTGCCACGTCTTCATTTCTGAAGGCGATTTCATTTCATAGTCGTACACAGTACAATTGAAGTACATGACAGTACATTTTTGTTTGGGTTTATTACAATTATGATTTCGATTATGGATTACTTCCCATTCGCTTATGATTGTCCCTTACAGTTCGATTAAAGTACATTCTTACATTATATATAAAGTCATTACATTCAATTATAGTTTCATTGAAGTACATTACGTCGTTACCATTCTTACAGTGTTTTTATATATATATATATGGTTAGATTATATGGTTAGTTATATGGTCAGATTATATGGTCAGATTATATGGTCAGATTATATGGTCAGATTATATATGGTTATTATATATATGGTTATTAGTACAACACAAGTACATGAGACATGACAAGATAATTTATATACAACATAATATGTTATATTACATTATATGTTATAAATTTGGATCAGAGCGAAAGATGTTGTTTATCTTAGAAACGTTCGGTTCTGCTGATTCGCGAATTTGAGCATTTAACTACTGTAAGCCTAATGAATGCCTTGTGAGGGTTGAACGCACTTAAAAAAAAATAATAAAAAAAAATATATGTGGACGTATTTTACATGTACATAATCCAATAGGTTGTGTGCGTAATATAGAGACGCGTAAAATATGGACTGATAGGTTGATAGGTATCAGTAGACAATAGGTAGGAAAAACATAACTAATGATGTATAGAGAATGAAGTTTCTTTTTCTTTTTATTATTATTATTATTATTATTATTATTAAGGAATTTACCATACATTCAATACGGAAGATGTCCAAATACTAAACACGTGATTCAGTGTTCAAGGTATGGAAAACGTGAAGAGAATTAAGTTACTTTATGACGTCATAGTTATTGAATTTTGTACGTATAATACAAATCATTATTAGGAAGATTTACAAGAACGAATTAGAGGCAAAGAGAGGGCATTAATGACTAAGAAGTACAACTACGGGTTCCAATCCTGTTATATGCAATGTGTATGCATAATCTAGGGACGAGGGTGAGATGCAAGACAATCATAATTAATTAATAACTTCTATAACAAATAAAAATGGATACGACTAAACCATAGGTATGGTAGATCGTAGGGTTTTGACACGAACAAAAATAGGAAGCCACAAGTAAAATTATTATCCAAACTCGCGTTAAGCGATTTTGGTTCTGTAAACAATTTAATTCTTCGTTAGTGAGTTAAAAACGATTTATTTGTTTGTCTGTGTTTACAATCAATTTAATTCAATTTTTCTCTTTTCTTTGTTTGTTGTAAGAGGGAAAAAATTGACAGGTTTGTGTTTTTTTTGCATGCAGTATTTGTGAGTATTTGTTTTTAAATATATAGGGAATTATATATATTTTTTTTGTTTGTAACGAAACCGTTACTGCAAAGTACTGTATATGATAATTTATGGAATTTGAGAAAAAAAAAGTATTTTAAAGTGAATATTTAATTTTTTTTTAAATTTGAATTGTCTCTCGTATTGTTTTTAACAGAAAACGGAATTTTGGATTGATTTTCATTTTATAGTGGACTTTTAAATTAATTGTACCTAATTTGTTCTATATATATACCTATATATATATATATACCGTTCGTGCGTACGTTTGTTTGTTGACTCGTTTAGCGCGTTTCGGCGGTTAGATATTTGGTAAAAGGAGTTTTTTTTTTCTACGCTCTTTCGCGTCGGTGCGCGAATTTTTCTATTCTTGCTTCAAGTGGTTATTTGCGTTGGAGCGCGAATAGTTTTGTCCATTTTTTTTTGTTTTTTTTTGGTTTCAAATAGAATGAATTCGTACATTTCGAGTAATGTGTCGAAATCGACAGGCAAGTTTTGCATCTTCGTTTGGGGTGATTTTATTGTTATTTAAACCAAAAATAGCTAATCTCAAGCTTAAGTTTTTCTTTTCGCTTAAATTCTGTTGTATATACGATATTAGATATTAGGGATAAGTTTTTTTTTGTTTCGCTTCGCCTTCCTCGTTTGGAAGTCCATTTTTTTTCCTTTGTCATTTTCGAAGAAAAGTGGAGAGATATAATTATCGGACGAATAATATCCCTAAGGTTCCAATTTTTAAGGGGAGAGATTGTGGTAACTTGGTACCCCCATACGTAGACGAATGGTTGGACGCATTCGAGGGATATCATGTTCATTATAACGTTCGCGATGATATCGCGAAGATTCGGATGGTTACTCACTTCTTACACGATGAAGACGGAAGCGCTCTATGAAGAGACTGCCCCAGACATCACGAGGGAAGTTCTCGATGAGGGGAATTTTCGGGGAAGTGGTCTGTGACGAGATCGTCCCAGATGAAGTCCCTAATCACGCAACTTCTACTCATACGTGGAAGAGTAGTGAGCATTACACAGATTTTTCGAGGGATCCCCCTTCTTCTGCAAATTTACGTGAGGTCACGGAGAACTCGCCTATGCCCCTCGGACATGATCAAGCTCGGTTTATGACCTCGACGAACTCGAAAGAAAATTACCACTCTTTTTCTTCCTGCCAAAGGGAGTGATGCATCTCTGCATCGTGCTACAGGACAACGTTCATTCGATTCTGTTCTTTCTAATCAGAAGGTTTGGAAATTGAAACTGGAGCCATCTGCCACTTTGATTTCACTCCAAAAGGACCAAATACAGGAAACGAAGAACAGTAATCATAACGTCGGTTTATCCCATTTACAAATTGTTTTTTTTTACCATATTTCCAGTTCAAGTACTACCACCACACGTACTCCATATACCCATTTAGGCGATACCCGTGCATTCATGCCCTACGTACTAAATTATTGAAATACGCTCGAGACGTGGAATGATTGATGTCGGAAGCAATTAGCCACCAAAGCGTACATCCAGAAACTTAAGCAATGTCCACACGCAACCTTTGAAATTTTATACCTTCCAAGCGTTAGAGTTGAGTCAATTCCAAAGTTCTAAAAGTTCTCAAAACGACAATATCCGTTCTAAACCTTGCAGAATTCGTATAAATTTCACTTAAGTACTTTGTCCAATAGTTCATGGAAATTCATTTCTCTAAATTTTGTTCTCTTAAAGTCGATAAGAAAATCGCGTATGATTTAAAAGTGTATGCACACGGTGAACTTAGACCAGTGAAAAAGTGGACCTAAAGAAATCAGACTCCAAGTGTTCAAAGACACACAAGTGACCGTTAATTATAAGTGCTCAATAATGCATAAGTATCAATTTTAATGTAAAATTTAACTGATAAGTAGAGTGGATTAACTACTAAGTAGGTGTATTTTGTTTAACTATTTCTTTTGTCTTTATGTAACATTATATCCAACTACTTCTTCAATAATATCTATGTCTCTATGTACCACTACATCCAACTGCTCTTGTTTGAGAGGATTTTCAAACTGACCTCCTAGTTCCAACTCTGGGATGGGAGCCATGTGGAAAAGGGTTTCCACAGGAAAATAAATTTATGTTAAAATTTAAAAAATATCATTCTGTTTGTACAAAATTAAAGTATTAATCCTTAAAGTATTAGTACCATGGGGATTTCTGCAGGACAAAAGGAAACGCCTTGAGAAAGTCCCGCCTCGGCCTTCGGGCAGGAGTGAGTGTTTCGCCCTTGGGCCGGCCGGTTCGGCTGGGCCCCTTAGCTTTCTGATGTAAGCATTTATTCGTTAATAACTCTCTAAACAAGTGTAGTGAAAAGGGTTTGATTTTTCTAATTACTCTGTATTGTAAAAGAAATTCATTAATAGTTTAAAAGTGATTTTCCCCCTTGTGAAAATATAGGACTGACAAAAGGAAAACTCGTAATTTATATCCTTCCGAGAAAGGCACTCTATTCTCTCAACGGACTGAGGGACAGGACGCAATTGGGCAAAGGGTATAAAGTGTTGTCCCGGAACCACGCAGTCAGATTAATTAAACAGTATAAACTTCCTTGTTGGTGCGAGGAAGCGACATACTGAGAATACTTGAAACAGTGGGAGATGGTGTAAGGAAGCATAACAACACTATCTCTCCCTCCCGACATATATATACACACTGTATGTGTGTGGGATGAATTTCATAACTAAACACGTGAAATGAATGAATGATGTAAACCCACAAGGAAAAGGAAAAATGATTCCAAGGACTTTTGTGTATTCAGAAGTACCCTGACGAGGTGTACTCTGAATACACGAAAGGCCTTGGAATAATTTTTTCCTTTGCCTTGTGGGTTTACATCATATACACACACACACACACACACACACATACATATATATATATAATATATTATATATATATATATATATATATATATATGTGTGTGGTGTGTGGTGTGTGTGTCTTTCTCTCTCTCTCTCTATATATATATATATATATATATATATATATATATATATATATATGATACACACAGACCGTGCATGGAACAAGGAACTCTTCTAGGAAAATTAAATCCACTGTAGTCCGAATAAGTAACGGTAAATGACAAATACTATAGTTTTTTTCTTTTTCATGATGCTAGCCCGACGTGGGTAACGGGTCACTCGCAAAAGGGTCCCAAAAATATAGCTCCCGGCACCAGCTTTCTGCAAAGCAGATAGGATCGCGCTGTGGGACAGGATCTAGGGTTTAAAGCAGCCTAGCCCAGCTACATTTAGAACCTCAATATAAGCAAAAGACTCGCTGCCTTCACGTCAGATTGAATACAGCAAAGAAAAAGGGGTAACTATTATATTTTTAGCCAAAATCCAAAACTTAAACCTCAACTGGCAGAATTGAGCGTCCACTTTTCAAGGCACATAACATGTCCGTTTCATGATGGGAATGAACTCAGAATGGTTCCCTGAGGTTTTTCATGATACACACAGACCGTGCATGGAAAAAGGAACTCTTCTAGGAAAATTAAATCCACTATAGTCCGAATAAGTAATGGTAAATGACAAATACTATAGTTTTTCTAAACCCAAGATCCTGTCCCAAAGCTGGATCCTATCTGCTTTGCAGATAGCTGGTGAGGGAAGCTATATTTTTGGGACCTTTTTGCAAGTGACTCGTTGCCCACGTCGGGCTAGCATCTTGAAAAAGAAAAAAACTATAGTATTTGTCATTTACCATTACTTATTCGGACTATAGTGGATTTAATTTTCCTAGAAGAGTTCCTTGTTCCATGCACGGTCTGTGTGTATCATAAAAAACCTCAGGGAACCATTCTGAGTTCATTCCCATATAGAATATATATATATATATATGTGTGTGTGTGTGTGTGTGTGTGTGGGTGTGTGTGTGTGGAAAAGGTTTTCCACAGAAGTCAATTTTTGTTAAAATTTATGGATATTATTCTGTTATTCTGTTTGCATAAATTAAAATACAGGGTGTCCATAAATGATTACCCTGATTAAAGCATGCTATAACTTTTAAATAAACACTCGTATTCAAACACAGTTTTAATCATAAGTAGATAAACATACAAAGTTTTGATACATAGTTAATGAACTTAATAAGCTTCCACATGTGCACCCCTAGTGGCACGTAAAATGTCGTAAAATGTCGTAAAATGTCTCTGTTTCCGCAACTGTGTACCTGGATATGCTCACCAATTACGCCATCCCCCAGCTGCAGGACAGGCAGCCAACTGTCGTCTTCCAACAAGATGGGGCACCCCGTCATTGGGCGCATGTTGTTCGTGAAACTCTCGACGCAACATTTCCAAATCGATGGATTGGCAGGGACGGGCCAATCCCATGGCCCCCAAGATCACCAGACATTACCCCGCTGGATTTCTTCTCTGGGGTCATGTTAAAGATTTGGTTTATGCAACAGTTGTTCCAGATATCAGGACATTGCGAGAACGCATTACGGACGCAATTGCAACAGTTAACCCACAAATGTTGGAAAATGTGTGGCGTGAGTGTGAATACCGTTTAGACATTTTACGTGCCACTAGGGGTGCACATGTGGAAGCTTATTAAGTTCATTAACTATGTATCAAAACTTTGTATGTTTATTACTTATGATTAAAACTGTGTTTGAATACGAGTGTTTATTTAAAAGTTATAGCATGCTTTAATCAGGGTAATCATTTATGGACACCCTATATTACTCTGAATTTTTAATATTTTATGTCTCGCCTCGATGCCCCAGTGGATCATTTTGGCCTCTTTCTTAACCCTAACGACTTCAGTGTTCCCACATCCATAATCTTAAACAGAGACTACTAAATTCTAACTGTTCTTTTCGGCTAATATAAATCACACAAAGGAGTTAAGTGTAGAACCAAAATTATATAAATTCTTTTGCTAATATCATTATTCGATAACCTTTGCAACCTTAAGAATCTTTTGCAAACGTGGCACCATTGGAGTTTCTCCAGGGCAAAGTGCAAACACTTTGAGAGGGCAGTCATGCCTCGGAGGCTCGGCCCTTTGGGCAGGCAGTTAATGCCTCCTCCTTTGAGTGGTCAGTCAACCCAATTGGGTTTTTCTTCGTTTAGAACTCTCTAAGCAAGTGTCGTGTTTAGGATTTGATTTCCTAATTAATCTGCATTGTAAAAGAAATCAATCTAATATCTTAAAAGTGATCCATCCTGGATCTTTTCCGTTTGACACACATGGTTCGATTTTATTTTAAATTTCTACACAGACGTAGTTTTGCATGCCGATTACGAAAATCAGAACCATTTTCTGGAGAAATTAATAATAAAAAAGTTACAACCCTTTAAAGTATTTTATTAGACCCGCCCTTCGTGCGGGTCGCTGGTAGCAAAAATTAACCAAACTATCACGACTTAACCTAACCAATCGTCAAGGGCGTACAATTAACCTAAAAAATAAATAAAAAAATAAATTTTTTAAAATTTATTTGTTAATACTATAACACCCAGGAATGTCTGTCAGTCAGTCCGTCCGCTCAGTTTGTCAGTCGGGTCACGCTGAGGAACGTTTGTCGGTCACACTCAGGAACGTTTAGGTTAAGTCGTGATATTGTTTTTTATTTATTTTTTAGGTTAATTGTACGCCCTTGACATTGGTTTAGGTTAAGTCGTGATAGTTTGGTTAATTTTTGCTGACCCGCGACCCGCACGAAGGGCGGGTCTTAGGCTAGTTGTAACTTTTATTATTAATTTCTCCAACAATGGTTCTGATTTTCGTAATCCGCATGCAAAAACTACGTCTGTGTAGAAATTTAAAATAAATCGAACCATGTGTGTCAAACGGAAAAGATCCTCTATCCTTGTGAAATAGAGACTGAAAAAGGTAACACGTCATCTTTATCCTTCCACGTGAGATTTATAAACATTCCATTCTCTCAACGGACTGATGGCGGGGACGCCATTGACCAAAGGCTAACATTGTCGTAACTCGCAGTCAGATTAAGTAGTTTGAAAAGAAGAACCGTGGACGTCACAGAATAAACTTCATTGCCGCTACAAGGAAGTTAACAAATAATATCGTCCGCCGAGATATATATATATATATATATATATATTATATAGCTAAAATTCAGTGATTTTTTTCCTTCAAAAGAGTAAAAAATGGCTGCTTAATTGAGACATTATTTGTCGTGTAATAGTGTTTTTCTGTTAACACTGAATATTTCAGTTATATATTGATATAAAACTGTAATTGATGTCCATTATAAAAATTATAATTTTTTCCCGGGATTTTTTCTTATGTTTGCAGTACAGAACTTCTTTTTTCTTACAGAAACAGGTTTAGGAATTAAAAAGTAGTAATTTTAGTAAAATAATATAAATACGCTTTAAGCTAACGGCTATTAAGTCATAAAGTAATACAGTTATATTCGTAGAAACAAGCTAAGAATACGGGTATTGGTATACGTACAGACATACTTTAAGTACATAGGTATGCGTGAATTAAAAATTGAAACACTACTTCCACAATAGCCACATGACTTCCCCCCCAAGAAATAGGACGTTTAGTAAAACGTCATAAGTTTATAAAACATCAGTAAAGCGTTCAGAACATTTACTAAACGTTCCATTTCTTGCCGGGTTCTACTGCGTCACTGGAATCAACAGTTCGGTAAGTTTTTACATAGGCATAATCTTAATATGTAATCCTGAGATATATATATATTAGATATATATATATATATTATATATAATATTATATTAGAGAGAGAGAGAGAGAGAGAGAGAGAGAGAGAGAGAGAGAGTATATGTGTATGTTAAGCGTGTGAATGTTACTAATTATTGTGAAATACGTTTTACATGTAACCTTTTAAAACAGTGGCCCCTAAACTCATTTTGTTCTGACCACATATGGCAAAATAAAAACACTACCCTCAATATTTTTCAGGATAGATCTCTACATTATCATTATTTTACAGCCATGCATAACTAAACCACCCTATCTGTGATAATTAAATAAAGCATGTAACGCAAAAGGGTATAGTTATTATATATATATATATATATATATATATATATATACACACACAGGGCCTGTTGACAGTAGGCCCTCCATAATAAAGTAATTAAGTTAATTAAAGCTATTTAACAGTCCTAATTTGGTCTTTCGACGAAATAAATGATGTCATTAATAAAGAGATAAAAAGGCTTCGTAGTTTTTTTTCTAATTAACAAAAGAAAAGAATAATTATTCCAATGAGTAACAGTTAGTTTGTATTGAGAATGTGCAATATTAATTACGATTAATGATTGCTGAGAATAAAAAGTGATTTCATACAGAACAAATGTTCAGTGATTCAATGATATTAAGTTCAATATTAAGATGATTAAATACAGTACTTATAAACAGTAATAAGCCGAGAAGAGCGTGATATGAGTGTTTGGTACACATTTGAGAGGTCGAAAGTTGTTTTCTATTAAGTCACTAAATAGTGAGGTACTGGCTAATCTAGCCTAACCTAACCTAAGCTAACCTTAATTAACCTAAATCTGGGTGAACGTATCTTTTTTCCGATAGTGAAAATGTTTCTAGATGTTTATATAAACTTTTTAATATTCCGAGGTACTAAAAGTGTACCTCACAAAAAGATTATCCCCATATCGGTAAATTATTACATACCTGACCTCATTTACGACCATTTGCCGATGTGCGCGAGAACACACACACACACACACACACACAAAATAAGTATCAGTAAAATTGTTGAAATAGTGAAGGTGTTGGGCATTGCCAGGAAAATTGTAAAAAAAAAAACCCAGATTTTAATAAACTAACTAAAATTTAATTTTAATCCCATTTTGTATATAGAAAATTAAAATAGTATGAAATAGTATGAAAACTAAATCAATTATGTAATATAGAAATGAAAAATAATGAAAATAAAATGTTTAAAAGGTGTAGAAAATAAATTAGGTGGGTTGTTGAAAATTTTATGGAACTGAGTTAGGGAAAAGTTTCATTAATCAGCGTAATGTAATTTCTTTTCTTTTTGGGGCACCTTAGGTACCGCTTTTATTTTGAATTTAACTCGCACTGTATAAAACCTTTATTGATGAAATAAATAGTTTTTACATTTATTTTTGTTTTAACATAAATAATTGTGAAATGGACTGTTAAGTTTATTTAATTTGGCCCTTAAGCTTTAGGCTTTACTGGGCTCTTAATTAAAAAATAAAACCGCTAATTATTATTAATAATACATAAATAATGAATAAGAATTAATTATTAATTAGAGTATATATTAATTTTAAATTATTATTATAGATATAAATCAAATACAAAGTCATTATTGGAGTTATGATAACAATACTGTACAAAGAAATCAATATTAGACGTGAGATGAACAATAACGAGTAATGTACATTTTATCCTAGATTTTTATTAATATTTCATTATTAATCGAGATTTCAACTTGGTTTTAAACGAATTTACATTCACAATATTTTTTTATCATCATTTATCATTCCATTTATCATTCCATCGTTTCAGTCCAATGAAAATGGGTAATTTTTGAGATGAACACAATCTACAGGTGTCCATAAATGTTTACCCTGAAAACAGTATGCTCTCATGTTTAATGACGAATCTTACATCCGTTTTCTTTTTACAGGTGATCTCGTACACGCATAGAGTTTCTGTGCTGGTGTGTTTTCGTCTACCACATTCGCCGCTAGGAGCGCTGTAGTAGCTGTTCAGTTAAGATGGCGTCTGTGACAGAGAAGGCACATGTTTGTGTGGCTTGCAGAAACAAAATCTCCTATCAGTGTTCAGCGAAGGTTCAGAAAAGTATGGAAAGAATCCACCCTGATGTGAAGTTATTAAGTCGTGGATGAAAAAATTCTTGGAAACTGGAAACGTGGAAAAGGGAAAGAGCAGTGGTAGACCATCAGTTTTCCGATGGGACGGTGGAAAACATTCAACTGTCATCTTCCAACAAGATGGGGCACCCCCTCATTGGGCGCATGTTGTTCGTGAAACTCTCGACGCAACATTTCCAAATCGATGGATTGGCAGGGACGGGCCAATCCCATGGCCCCCAAGATCACCAGATCACCAGATTTCTTTCTCTGGGATCATGTTAAAGATTTGGTTTATGCAACAGTTTGTTCCAGATATCAGGACATTGCGAGAACGCATTACGGATGCAATTGCAACAGTTAACCCACAAATGTTGGAAAATGTTAGGCGTGAGTGTGAATACCGTTTAGACATTTTACGTGCCACTAGGGATGCACATGTGGAAGTTTATTAAGTTCATTAACTATGTATCAAAACTTTGTATGTTTATCTACTTATGATTAAAACTGTGTTTGAATACGAGTGTTTATTTAAAAGTTATAGCATGCTTTAATCAGGGTAATCATTATGGACACCCTATACAATTTTTATTAATGTGATAACCCAATAACATACAAAGAAACAGGTTTGTCCATGTGACTCCGCACAGCTGAAAGTTTTACATACATGATTAATAAACTTCAACATGTGCGCCATTGGTCGCCCGTACAACATCCAATCGATATTCAATTTCTCGCCATGTGCGTTCAAGCATGCCAGCATCGACCATCGCTATTGCATCCCTGATCCTGATTCGTAGTTCATGGATGTTGACATCCTTGGTCTTGTACAAAAAAATACGTTATTAGTTGCTCTATCGCTTACACATGCTTCATACTTTATATCTTATTTAGTATGAAAAATATTAACGCATCAAATCGTTCAGGGACTACATTTCTAAGTTTAAACATTACTGTATAGCAACGATCCTTGAAATCTTTTTCGCGATACAATTTACATGATCACTCCATTGCAAATTCTTATCTAGCATTACACCAAAAAATTTTGTTACAGTACACTCCTTTACAGCAACTTCATCAACATTTATTTCATCAAGATACACATTTCGTTTATTAGTAATAATTATGAAATTTGTTTTACTGGTATTTAGGAAGAGTTTATTGGTGGTCAACCATTTCATTACACTGACAAATTCTGATTTAAATATATTCTTAGCTGAATTAACAGTTAGAAAAAGGCACAGTTGTATCATCTGCAAACATTATGAAGTTAAGTATATCAGATGAACGTGGAAGGTCATTTATATATTTATTAAGGTAATTTATATATTTATGTTTTTATGTTTACAGAAATCATGTCTACTGAATATTTGCATTTTTGTTACTACACAATGTAGAAGAAATAAAATTTAGTTCACATATTTGAATTGATTGTCTTCATTTTGTTACTGGAAGTCTGTTTGTTTATTCTGGCTACTGGTTTGACGCTTTTGAAAGGACCTCGTTATAACGCGGTCTCACATATAACACGGTTTCGCGGAGTTCCATTTTTCTATTAAAATAATGAAAGATTCCTTATGGAAAGAAAAGGAACAGCTGTAAAAATGGATAACATGCCAATTGATGTAAACAGTTGTGTATGGGACCGACTGAGGTTGTGATTCACATGTGGAAGCTCAAAATTTAGAATTAAAAAAACCAAAATTCTTTATTCAGAAAAGAATACAAGTGACAGTTTTATAATTTTTAGATATTTGATATGGTATTAATATATTCACAGCACTTTAATCTGAATATGCTGTTGGAAGCATGGAGCCTTTTTAGGCAAAATTAGTGGCATTTAGTTTATTTATTACATAGAAAAGTGAAAGTGGCAAGTAATAGTAATAGTGATAATAATAATAATAATAATAAATACAATATAAATTATGAAATTAAAAGTGCTTAATGAAATTAACATATTTTAAATAGTAAATCGCTAATGAAATGCTCTTTTAGTGATTTGCGAAATACATTTAGTGATGAAGCCTGCGTGATATGCAAGGGAATTGCATTCCATACATCTGCTCCTTTGAAAGAGAGTGCATTTCCTGCATTTTCTATTATATAAAGGGTGATCCAGAGAAATGGGACCCAAAAGAAACCCCTGTAACTCTTAAAGTATAAGTCCTTTTATAAAATCATACGCATCATTCGAAAGAGGATAGTTACAAGTTTGTACAGGATTGTATAGGTTTTGACAATACAAGACAAGATAAGATACAAAACAAAATAAAAGTGTTAGTTAAAACTAACCCTTCAAGATGACTGCATGGACTGTGAAACAGCTGCGTTTCATAACTGAGCAATATTATGAGCATGGAAGAAGTGTAGTTTCAGCTCAAAGATCTTTCAAGACAAATTTTCAGATGTCAAAATCACCTTCTAAGAAAGTAATCCGTCGGTGTGTCAGAAATTTTTCTCTAACTGGCAGCATTGGAAAAAGAAAACCAACTGGAAGAGTGCGCACAGCAAGGATAGACGAGATCATTAACAGAACTCATGAAATTGTACAGGATAATCCTAACATAAGCATCAGACGTGCTTCTCAGCTGTTAGGAGTTGGATATGGAACAACAACACACCGTATATTCAAGCAAAATTTAATGCTCTTTCCATATAAAATTCAAACAGTGCAACAACTAAACGATGGAGATTTCGCACGAAGACGACAATTCTGTCAATGGATCCAACAGAAGGTAAATGACACCACCAATTTTCTAGCAACTTTGATTATGTCAGACGAAGCCCATTTTCACTTGAATGGAACTGTAAACAAACAAAATTGTCGTTTCTGGGCAACAGACAATCCATTGAATATTACCGAAGTCCCGTTGCATAGTCAGCGTGTAACTGTTTGGTGTGGTCTTACTGCATCTCAGATCATAGGGCCGTACTTTTTCGAGGATTCCACCGGAAACACGGTCACTGTAAATAGTGATCGCTACGAAAAAATGTTGACCGATTTCCTTATTCCTAAATTAAGAGATCTTTGTCTAGAAAACCACTGGTTCCAACAAGACAACAAGACGGAGCTACCTGCCATACCACGAGGAACTGCATGGCAGTTTTGCGTCAAACGTTTCCAGGCGAGTTAATCTCAAGATTGGAGACGTTGAATGGCCCGCAAGGTCTCCGGATTTTTCTCCCTTAGATTATTATCTCTGGGGATATTTAAAGAGTAGGGTCTACAGAAATAACCCAACGACCTTGCAAGAATTGAAGGCCGCCATCACAAATGAGATACAGGCCATACCACCGCACACTCTTGCAAAAGTGATGCAGAACTTACAAGCGAGAACACTGGAATGCTTGGCAACTAATGGAGCACATTTGAAAGGAGTCATTTTAAAAAAATAAATATTTCATAATAAACTTGTAACTCTACTCTTTCGAATGATATATAGTTTTTATGAAAGGAATTAAATATTAAGAATACTTGGCTTTTTTTTATGGGTCCCATTTATCTGGATCACCCAGTAGTTAAGGTTGTGCATAAAATCCCTGGGCAACGATGGTGTATTTGATGGAGGTGATTGCTCTTTGAATGGGTGATGCATGTTAATTTCTATTGATAACTTTGAACATACTGATAGGTAATTTTGAACATAATGATATTTTTATGAATTACTTTCAAAGGATGTTTTATATATTTCCTTGAACTATCCCATGTTGTAATGCAAATATAATAAGTGTGGATGGATGAAGGAATAATATAGGGTTAAGGGGTGCGTTTTGAGGAAGGGTCTATCTTAGTTTAAATAATATGAAGAGAAATCTTGATATTTTTTATTTGATATGTTGTACAGTATATGACTTTTGAAATTTAGTTTTTCGTCTAAATTAATGTCAAGTACTTTAACCTCATTCATCCTTGCAAAAGCAGTATTCTCAATTTTTATTTGACAGTTTGTATTAATACATTTTGTCGTAATAATCATATCAGATGACTTTGTCAGGTTCAATAAAAATTTATTAGCACACACCCATTTATACACATTTTCTAATTGCTTGTTCGTTTCATTAATTAGAAAGTCTGAGTTATGATGGGAAGAAGTAAGTGTGGTGTCACCTGCGTATTGTGTGCAATTTAGTGTGGCAGACAAATGAAAATCGTTGACGTGAATTAGAAATAGTAATGGGTCAAGAATAGATCCTTGTGGTGTTCCACTAGTTAGCATCGCCTCGTCGGACAAATTATCTTTTAATCTCATGTACTGAGGGCGATTTGACAGATATGATTTAAACCAATCGAGGATATTTTCGCTTATTCCGTATAGGTGTCATGATTACTCTCAGGAACTTTAAATGTCATTATAGCTGCAAGATCTACAGTCAACTTTTATAGTTTCCTTTGCTGAGAAATGGGTGATTAACATGGTGTATGTTGGCAAACGATCTGTGATATTTAATATAATTATATCCGAGATGCAGTCAAGCAGAGACCGCACCCAGATCTGATCTAGCAGAGTCGAATTTCTAATGTCATTGTGAAGTTTAGTTGGCTTTGTAATAGTTAATTTAAAACCACTTGCAGTCATGCAGTCATGATGATGTGAAGAAAGCTTGCGTTATTATCTGAATGTTCTTTTGTGAGATCAATATTTAAATCTCCTACAATAACGCAATTGTTACCAATATAATTGGAGATTAGAATTCTATTGATATTTGTAATAAAAGTTAATACGTTATCAGTTGGTGGTTGGTAAATGCTTAAAATTAAATTCTGGGTGTTATGAATAAACATTTCAATTGCAAACGTTTCTGAGGTATTGTTTATGTTTGTCAGTTCTTCGATACTTTTACTCTTGTAGTTTGACTATAAATATACTTACACCTTCCCTACATACATGGTCAGGCACGCAACCAGGATTTTCTGGAGTGGGGGAGGGGGTTCCAATATTAAACGACTTACTAAAATCCATGCACATTAGTGCGCATATAAATGCAACTTTTTTCGTATATTGGGCATATTTCTCCAGGAAAATAATGTCATTTTCGTTATTAGAATATAAAAATTTATTATTATACAAATTTTCAGTTCGAAAATCCGCAGTACGCCAAACTGAAAAGATCCACCTTAACCTAACCACAATCAAGATCACAGGAAGGACACAACATATCGCGAATACGTACGGCTGATAACTAAATGAAGAGCGAAAAAAATCAACATATCGCGAATACAGCTACTATGTAAATGAGGAGCAAAATAAAAAATAAAAAAATAGTGAAATCACTAGATAAAAACAAAATATTTTCGAGTGAAGGTATCTCAAAAAATACACGTTTGCATAGGAAACGGATGCCAGATGCGTGCAAAACGGCTAAAAATTTACCAAAAAAATGTTTTAATCGAAAAACACCAATGTGTGCTAAAACAAATATTACCCCGAACTTTTTCTGCATTACAAACTTTAACGGTTTTTCCACACTGAATTTCGTCTTACTGCATAAATGCGTTGCTGACTCCGCAGCGTGTCTGATTAGGCTAAACGTATGAGGAAGCTGAAACACGAAATAGGTTTTATATGATTTTATTCAATTTAACTTTTCAAACACGGTGATTAAAGGTGGGGCGAATTAAGATGAATATGGCATTTAAAGAGAGAGAGAGGTCTAGTCGGCCTAAGCCGACTATAATTAATGAAGTTTTTATTAAAAAGCACTATGGAACACAATACGTCTTGCGACCACAACTTCCAGCGAAAATCTATTTTAAGATGAGGCGCAGGGTTGCCAATGCAAATTTTAAAACTAACTACTCTCTGGACAACCAACTGGGATTTTAAAGCTAATTTCTCTCTCTCTCTCTCTCTCTCTCTCTCTCTCTCGACAGTTAATATAAGACAAATTTTGGATGTTTTCCTTTATAGCACCCCCAATCATAGCAATTTAACCCGATTATTAATTAGAAATGTAGGCTCTTTTCCTTTATAGCCCCCCCTAATTTCTTCTTTCCCGTTAGGTCAACTATACGCCCTTGACAATTGTTAGGTTAAGTCGTGATATTTTCGTTAAAATATTCGTTAGTTTTTAACGAAAATATCGCGACTTAACCTAACCAATTGTCAAGGGCGTACAATTGACCTAACCGGGAAAGAAGAAATTAGGGGGGCTATAAAGGAAAGATCCCACATTTCGGATCACCTGAAGATCAGCCCCCAATTTTCTCACCTGAAAATCAAGGCCCCCACTTTTTCCCACCTGAAGATCAGGGCCCTCAAATTAAAGGAAGATAAAAATAATATCAGAAAAATTTTATTGTGATAAAAACACAATTTATGAGAAACATAAAGGTGGATCGGGCTGGGGGGGGGAATAATCTTCAGGGAATCCATATATATATATATATATATATATACACAGTATATCCCCGCTTAGGTTAATTGAATGCCCAGTTAGGTCAACTGAATACCCGTTAGGTTAACTGAATGCCCGGTTAGGTCAACTGTACGCCTTTGATGATTGGTTAGATTAAGTCGTGATATTTTCGTTAGTTTTAACGAAAATATCACAACTTAACCTAACCAATCGTCAATTAACTTTACCGGGCATTATATCCCATAGAATGAATTGTTTGTTTAATTTGTCAAAACTGGGGGAGTATCGCCAGGTGGACGGACTGGGGTGGAGTATCTTCAGGTGGATCGGGCTAGGGAGTGGGAAGATCTTCAGGTGGACACTCTGGGGGGGGGGAAGATCTTCAGGTGATCCATAAATTTTGCCACCTGAAGATCAAGATCCCAATTTTTTCAACCTGAAGATCAGGGCCCCCAGAAGAGGCTGGGGACCCTGATCTTCAGGTGATCCCATTTCTAATTAATAATCGCGTTAAATTGCATTAATTAACAATCACATTAATTCCATTTATTATACTCGTTCCACCCTTTTCTTAAAATACGTTTTCAAACAGAAAATATTTCTTTAAACAATTTAAAAATTTACATTTCCATATTGGCAAAAAAGAGTCGGAGAATAGCAACAGAAAGTGAGCATTTCATTAAAACTTCATACACGACACTTTATATAAGTGGATGATGATATTTGGAAATCATTTATATAAATTTAATATCTGCAGTCATCTGTATCAATGACATTTTAAATCAATAAACCCCAAAAATATTCTGTAAAAACTGTTACAATATAATGGAGAATAAATTTTCTGTTGGACTTCATTACAATAAATTTACCTGTCACATTCTATTCCAGCGATTTTTCATCAAGAATCGCTTTACATTCAAAATAATTATATACGTTGTATAGTCAGAAAGTTCCAGGACTAACCGTTGTGCGGCGCTGTAATCGTGTGTTGACAGGCTTGCTACACACTGTCGAGAAATCACACCCTCTTCTCTATTGTGGGAAACGTCACCGGGCTGATTGTGACGCGCAGTTGATTTCACCAGTGTGTGTTCAGAGTTTCGAAGTGGCAGAATATCGCTGTTTGAGCAACGTGCAAACATTAAGTTTTGCCAATGTCTAGGCAAATCCGGGAAAGTAGCCGTCGAGTTGTTGAGTCAGGTGTATGGGAGGAAGCGCTTTCTCGTTCTGCTGTGTTTGAGTGGCATCGTTGCTTTAAAGAAGGCAGGGAAACATTGGAGGATGATGAACTCAGTGAACGTCCAGTAACAGCCTGTACAGAGTGCAACATACACGAGGTACAGCGGATTGTGGGTGCCGATCGTCATCAAACCGTGGATAAAATAGCGGAGGCAGTCAACATTTCGCACGGAAGCTGTCATGCAATCCTCGTTGAAGACCTGAACATGAAACAGGTCCCAAAGCACATCGTCCCCCGGAATCTCACCAGTGAACAGTGTGAGGAGTAAATAGTGATTTGTGGAGAACTCATAACGGCTGCCGATAATGACTCCATGTTTTTACAGAAAATTATCACAGGCGACGTAAAGGGGAGGGTAAAGGAAGCACTATGCTTCGTCGCCTATGCTTCTCGACACTGTGTAGCAAGCTTGCCAACATACGATTACAGCGCCGCACAACGGTCAGACACGGAACTTTCTGACTGTAGAACGTGTATATACACACACATATATATATAAGGAAGAGACTGTAGACATCAATCAACCAGGGAAGTACTCCGGAGGGGACGTTAGACAGAAGATAGGGAGTGCTGGAACTTCCGTTTCTCCTGTCACTGGTCTCCTCAGCTGATCTTTTTTCTGTCTCATCTACTCTGTGAGCGGTCCAGCATCCTCTCACACACACTTCTCTCCTTATTCTTCACTACATACAGGCATCTTACACACTACATCAGCATTTCTTAACCTGGGGTAAATTTCTCCCAGGGGGGAAATTTCAGGAGTCCAGGGGGGATTTACGACAGAATTTTGTTTGGTGATCATATAATTAGTGTGCATTATAAGTCTGCTAATGTTATTAAATTTTGTCTTCGAGGCTACTTTTTTTCCATATCCTAATGGAGGGGGAAATCGGGTAGGGCGAAATGGTCGAAGGGGGAAATGAAACGAAAAAGGTTAAGAACCACTGCACTACATAAACTTTTTAAATTAAAAAATGAGAACAACTTCAAGAACCTCGTAGTCCCCTAGGGAGGGGACCATAAATGTCCCCATTTCTGGCATCCCCCTGCCGATACCGGGAACGCAGACCCGGGCAGCGGGCCTGGATTTGCTACTGCCCATTCGAGATGTTCCGGGCCTCTACCTGATTCACTTTTCATAAACTTCTGCAACATTCGTGGCCTTTCCTCAAGTTTTCAATATTTTGAACACCATCTCTCCTCCTCTAAACCTTACCTTCTCTTCCTAACGAAAACTCGGGTGTCTGGGACGACTGACAGCAACCCCTTTTCTGTACCCTCTTACTTTCTCTGTACTCAATTTCACTCCAAAGGTGGATGCTGTGTATATGTACGTAGTGACCTAATTTGTTCTAGTTTTCTCGAACTCGAATCCTCCGAATTCTATACCCTCTGGCTACGGTTTACATGCCACTCTCAAACTAAATACATCTTCACTGTCTACCTTTCTCCTAATTCTACTGACTATCCAAAATTCTTTGACTACGGCACTTCCAAAGTGGAATACATTCTATCCCACTCTCCTTTGCTGAATTCTCCATTTTAGATTTCAATGTTCACCACCACCTTTGGCTTTCCTTTCATTTCACTGACATCCCTGGTGAACTAACTTAAAAAATAACTTAAACGTCTTTTATTGTAACGCGCGTAGTATTAGAAATAAATTAAACGAATTTAAGGTGATAATTTATTCCGGCAACTACGATATAGTTGCTATCACTGAAACGTGGTTAAATACCGTGACTCGGGACTTGTTGGGGGAACTTGATATACCGGGTTTTAAACTCTTTACTAATGGTAATGATAGGTTACATAGGTTTGGTGGCGGCGTTTTGCTGTACATTCTTAATTCCCTTAGGGCTATCGAGGTTAAGATAGATTTTCCGGCAGCAATTAATGCGATATGCGTTGAAGTTAGGGCGCGTAGTATTAGTTTTAATTTTGTTGTTGTTTATAGACCTCCCGTTCAACCCCTAGATACCGATACTAGATTTTACTCACTTCTTGGTAACTTTATTGACAATCGGAAGAGTATAATTGTCGGAGACTTTAACTGCCCTAATGTTAATTACGAGACTTTTACTGGTAATGAGGAGGGTTTGAGATTGATTGAGTTCATGGAAGATAATTTTTTACGATAGATGGTTACCAAACCAACGCGCCAATATTTTAGATTTGGTGATGACGAACGGCGAAAATATAGTCGAAGGTTCAGAAGTAGGCGAGAGTTTAGGATGTAGTGATCATCAAATTCTTAGGTTTAAGTTATTGATAGAAAACACTAAGGATAGTAAGGTAATAGAAGTCCCTGATTTTCGTAGGGCTAGTTTTGATAGTTTTGCGGATAGGATGAGAGTAGTGGACTGGGATAACTTATTTATGGGTAATGACACAAATTTGCATTGGGAGGCGTTTAAAGAAAGTTTTATGAATATTGAAAGGGAGTTTATTCCTCGTAGGCCCAAGCGCGCTAGAAATCATGGTAGGGCCAAGTGGTGGACTAGGCGAGTTCATGAACGAGTGTAACAGTGCGTATAGACTTAATAAGCGCAATGGCACGGCAGCTAACTTTAATAGATATATCGAGCTTAGACGTCAGGTTAAAAGATCAGTTAGGAATGCTAAGCGTAATTTAGAGATACTTATAGCTGCGGATAGTAAACATAATCCAAAAAAGTTTTTTGAATACGTTAATAATCGTAAGCCGATAAAAGATAACATAGGCCATCTAGTGGATGTTAACGGCGTTTTGGCTTCTGACGCTCAGGCGATGGCGGGTATTTTCAATAACTTTTTTGCGACAGTTTTTACCGTAGGAGACGTAAATAATGTCCCCGACGTGGACGATATCGTTCCATTTAGTAGCGAGACTATTTTGGATGAAATAACTGTTTACGAGGGTGAGATTGCGCATTATATCGATAGGCTAAAAGTTAGCAAGGTTCCAGGCCCTGACGCGCTTTATCCCAGACATTTGAAAGATTTGAAAGACGTTATCATAGGCCCCTTAACGAAGATTTTTAATCAGTCACTCGAAACAGGGATTATTCCTGAAGACTTCAAATTAGCCAACGTCACGCCTATTTTTAAAAAAGGCGACCGCACAGTAGCTAGCAATTATAGGCCCATTAGCTTAACGTCAATTGTCGGTAAACTTTTGGAATCCATAGTTAGGGATCGTATCATCGATCACTTAGAAAGTACAGATTTGATTAATAGTAGTCAGCATGGGTTTCGACGCCATAGATCTTGTTTAACTAATTTGTTAGAATTTTATAACGAAACACTGCGCGAATACGATAGGCATAGAGCGGCTGACGTTATTTATTTAGATTTTAAAAAGGCGTTCGATACAGTTCCACATAGAAGATTAATTGCGAAGGTTAAAGCGCACGGAATACGCGGTGAGGTAGCTAACTGGTTAGAGGAATGGCTTCGTGCTAGGAGACAAAGGGTCGTTGTTAATGGTAGTGAATCGGAGTGGTTGGATGTAGGTAGCGGTGTCCCACAGGGTTCAGTGTTAGGCCCATTGCTATTCGTAATTTACATTAACGACATAGATGTACGATTGACCAGTAACGTGTCAAAATTCGCGGACGATACTAAAATAGGCGGTAAGGTTGTTAACGAGGACGATAGAAATAGGCTCCAAGACGATGTAAATAGGATTATGGAGTGGACGGATAAGTGGCAGATGCAATTTAACGTAGACAAATGTAAAGTTTTGCATATAGGTTCTCGTAACAATAATTACACGTACACGATGGATGATAGAGAGTTAGCGAGCGTTGACGAGGAAGTAGATTTAGGCGTACGCGTATCTAAGGATTTAAAAGTTAGGAACCAGTGCCTAGAGTCTTGCGCAAAAGCTAATAGGATGTTAGGCCTCATAGCGCGTAATTTCGAATTTAAATCGAAGGATATTATATTGCCCCTTTACAAGTCCCTAGTCAGGCCTCATTTGGAATATGCGTTCAGTTTTGGTGCCCGTATTTGCGTGAGGATATTGATAGGTTAGAAAGGGTTCAGCGTCGTGCCACGAAACTAATTCCGTCATTGCGCAACAAGCCTTATGAAGATAGGATTAAAGAGTTAGACTTGCATTCACTCGAAACTAGGAGATTAAGGGGGGGAACTTATTGAAGTTTCCAAATCGTTAATAACATCGATAACGTAAATTTTGACAAACTGTTCACTTTCGATAATAGCAATACTCGTAATAACGGATTTAAGTTGCGTGGCAGACGTTTCATTACTAATATCACTAAAAACTTCTTTACCTTTAAAATAATTGATAAATGGAATAATCTTCCCGCGCCCGTCGTGAACTCTACCAGCGTTAATATGTTTAAGAACCGTCTAGATAGGCATTTTAAAAATATTAGCTTTGTTTAAAATAAAAAAAAACAATTAGCAACAGGAGCTCTGGTGGTGATGGTCGAGGATGAGTCTGTTCACGATAATGCAGGCTTGTGACATGCCAGCGTGTGATATGCCAGCAAAAAAATAATTAAAAAAAAAATTAGACTAACACGAACGTAGATGTAGCTCGTAGCGTAAACTAACCCACTTTTTGTTTAACTTTATCTACTTCTTTTTTTTCTTATCCTCTCCTTACTTGCATGTCTGTAACTCTCTTTACTTGCATGTCTGTAGCTTGCATGGTATGACAGTGAGTTAAGACTGTGTTTGCCTGGTTTGTAAGCGTTCTTATTTTACTTCTTTTTATCTTTCATCCCTTTCCTATTCTCTTCGACTATTGTTCCGACTTGTCGGCAGTGGCCAGCGGATGATGATGCTGAGTCTTTTTTTCTCTTATTCTGAGTGAATGTTAACCCACGAGTGATTGGTGTTGCTACTTACTTAACCCCTTATTCTCTTCTCTTAACCCCCTACTCTTTTCTTTCTCTCGGGCTAACCTTAGAGTGGATCTTAGGGTCTTTGTTAGCCTTAGCTTCTGTAGATCTGTAGAATTTTTCTATCCTAAATGACCGGGAACAGATTGTACAGCACCATACTCGTATCCCCGATCGCCTTGGAAATAGGCCTAACATTCTGGTTTTATTTCTCACCTCTCATCCTTCTTACTCTATGAAACTTTTTTCTCCGCTATGTTCCTCCGACCACAATCTTATATCTGTTTCCTCTCGTGTCGTTCCAATTCGGAGTGATAGAACAGGAAACAGAGGAGCTTTAAAATCTCCCAAGAGGTACTTGGGAGGACCCTTTGGTACTTTGGCGCCGCTGATTGGGAAGCCCTTAGACAGTACTTCTGCGATTTCCCATGGAATGATTACTGCTTCCATTCCGGAGCCCTTCCGGGTGTATTGTGCGCATCACGGAGGTGATTCTCTCGGGCATGGAAGCGTACATTCCATATTCTATTCCTGCAACTATGTAATGAAAAAAAAAACCTTGGTTTAATTTTACTCGTTCTAATCTTATCATACTATTTGCAACAGAGAGGAATTTTCAGAAGGTATCGTCGCCATCCAACTCCTGACTCAGCTTATATTTCTGCCGGAATCGTGTAAAATCTGTTCTTCCACTCGCCAAAAATTCCTTCATGACACAAAAATATGAAAACCTACCCAATACGCTCTTTCTGGCATCTAGTTAAGAACCTCTCTACAACTTTACTTCCTCTTCTTTCCCTCCTCTTTTCCATTCCGACGGCACAGTTGCCGTCTCTTCTCCTGACAAAGCTGAACTCTTCGCTCAAACTTTCGCCTCCAACTCAACTCTGTACAATTCTGGTGTTGTTCCTCCATCTCCTCCCCCCTCTGACTTTATTATTATGTCTGAAATTAGAATTTCTTCCAAAGATGTTTTTTTTGCCCTATCTGGGCTCAACTCTAAGAAGGCGTACGGCCGTCATGGTGTTTCTCCTGTTGTTCTCAAGAACTGTGCTTCTGTGCTGACACCCTGCCTAGGCAAACTCTTTCGTCTTTGTCTTTCAGCTGGTACATTCCATTCTTGCTGGAAGTTCGCTTTCATTCAGTTTGTTCCAAAGAAGGGTGGTCGCTCTTTACCCTCTAACTACTGTATTGTCCAATTGCTTTGATTTCTTGCCTTTCTAAAGTTTTCTAATCTATCCTTAATAGGAAGATTCTTAAGCACCTCTCTTTTCACAATCTTCTTTCAGATCGTCAGTATAAGTTCCGCAAGGGACGCTCTACTGGCGATCTTCTTGCATATCTCTCTGACACTTGGTCATCTTCCTTTTGGGATTTTGGTGAAACTTTTGCTATTGCGCTAGACATATCAAAATCTTTTGATAGAGTCTGGCACAAATCTTTAATTTCGAAACTGCCCTCCGATTTCTATCTTTCTATCTGTGCCTTCCTCTGTAATTTTCTTTCTGGCCGATCTATAGCTGCGGTTGTAGATGGTCGCTGTTCTTCTCCTAAGGCTATTAACAGTGGTGTTCCTCAGGGTTCTGTCCTGTCATCCACTCTTTTCCTTTTATTTATCGATGATCTGTTAAGTCGCACTTCCTGTCCTATCTACTCCTCTGCCCATGATTCCACCCTTCACTTCTCCACCCACTCCACAAAGAGTCCCTCTCAACAATCACTCTATGATTCGTGTATGACGGCTATGGTACACCTGACCTCTATCTTTCTGCTATCTCTGAGTGGGGTAGAGAAAACGTTGTAGCTTTCAATGCATCAAAAACTCAGTTCCTCCTTCTGTTTACGCGTCACAATCTGCTACACGACTATGCCCTTACCTTCAACAATATACATTTCAATCCTTCTTTTTCTCTCAACAATCTTGGTGTTCCCTTTTCTCGTGATTTTGTCAGGAAAGATCACCTATAGGCTATACTCTCTTTCCAAAACAGCTTCTAAGAGGTTAGATGTGCTGTACCGCCTCCGCAGTTTCTTCTCCCCTTCTCATTTGCTGTCTCTGTATAGGGGTCTTGTGCGCCCCTGTATGAAGTACGCTTCTCATGTGCGGAGTGGTTCAACCCACACAGCCGTTCTTGCCCGGGTGGAGTCAAAAGTTTTTCGTCTAATCAGTTTCCTGCCTCTTTCTGATTGTCTTCAATCCCTTTCTCTTCGCCGCAACGTTGCTTCACTCTCCCTTTACTGTTATAACTTTGCTCTTCTGAACTCTCTAACTGCATGCCTCCTCCTTTAAGGAGAGCACGCAGTACCATACTTTCTACACATTCTCATTCCTTTTTTGTCCAACTCTCTAATCTAAGGGTTAATTGGTATTTTCAATCTTTCATCTACTCAATGGGTCAACTCTCGAATAATCTTCCTCAATCCATCTTTTCCCCTGTCTCTGACCTCCAATCTTTCAAACGCAGTGTCCAGGCAATTCGAAAACCCTTGATTTTGGCTCTCTTCTTATTCTGTGTTGGGGGGTGGGGCGCTTTTGCAGGAATTCTCCCTTGGCCCCTCCTTCCTGCATAAGAAAAATATATATATAGTTACTATGAGGGCAGCAAGAGAAAAAAAACATGTTTGCAAAACCTACTTACCAGAGCGCACATTTTTTATGTAGGAAGGAGGGGGCTAAGGGCGAGCGCCCGCAAAAGTGACCCTTCCACAGAAGACGGAGAGAGCCAAAAACAAGGTCTCCAAGGCTCAATGATGCCAATTTTTTTTTTAATATAAATTTTGAAAAGGTTGTGTTGTGTGAAAGATGCATGTATGTGTAATGAGGAATAGAGGGAGAAGCGTGTTTGAGAGCATGCTGGACTGCTCACAGGGTCGATGAGACATGGAACAAGATCAGCTAAGGAGAACAGTGACAGGAGAAACGGGAGTTCCAGCACTCCCTGACTCCTGCCTAACATCCACCCCGAAGTACTTCCGTGGTCGATTGGTGTCTACTAGGGATGTACCGATGTATTGGTATCGGCAGTATCGGCCTGTTTTTAGAGTATCGGTATCGGTATCGACCGATACTGCCGATACTTTTCCAAGTTCTCATTTTAAAATTAATATTTAATTATTTATAAAAATGCAATTGAATAAATTTTCATTTGAATAAACTTATTGAATACTGGTACATATGAAGTTTCATCATTTTTCATTTCTTCCTCTTATTTTTTAAACTGCCATAATTTGAAACCAATTGCATATCACGAGATTATTACAGCAATTTTTCACTAGAATTAAACATTAACGCATAGGGAGGACTTATATTTAGAGGTATACTTATGCAACCCACCTCGGGCCCCGAGTTGGACTAGAGTAATGTAGTAATTAGTAACTATATAGTGGCATACGTAGTTATAAATAGTGTCTACTCTCTTGTGACTAAATTTATTTCAGTACGTTATATTTATACATTGAATGTGCTACAATATGTACGACTATTACTGTATAAATAATTATTGATAAAATATGTTTTTATTGATTTTTAAAATAAAGTATCTGTATCGGCAAAACATCGGCCTATTTTGAGTATCGGAGTATCCGTATCGTTGGAAAAACGAGTATCGGTATCGGCTAAAATTCTTGAATCGGTACATCCCTAATGTCTACAATCGCCTCCTCCATAGTATGAAACAAAAAGAAAAAAACTTGGGCGATAGTCGAACATTTTCATTTATAATTTTACCAAGTGATAATTATTAATCAGTGCACATCGAGTTCTGAACGCTGTTCGGATAGCACTCCGCCGCCTTTATGTCTGTCGAAAGCTGACAAAGGACTTTTTAAATTTTCAGTCGTAGCTCTCCTGCTCACTTCACTAGAATGCAAAGGGTTGCATCACCATGACCGAAGGCAATCCTTTTTGTAGATGGCGCCGAAAGTTCTCGAAATCATGTTAAGTATGAATCGACACTCTTTGTTCTTCCTGCGATTTATGGGCATGTGCAGGGTGTACACAAAGTCCTTTCCCGATTATACACTTTAATTACATGAAATCCAAAGAAGACACAGTAATGCTTTGTTTTGCATGTTGTTGCATAACACATCAAGTTTATTATGTTTCCCATTAAATCTCAACATGTGCACCGTTAGTTACACGTAGCACATCCAAGCGAAATTCGAATTCACGCCATACGTTTGCTAGCATATCTCTCGTGACACTGTTGATGGCATCGCAAATCCTTGCACGAGGCGTGTCAGTGTCGGCAACAGGAGTATGGTACAAATAATCCTTTATATATCCCCACAGGAAGAAGTCCAGGGGCGTAATATCGGGGAATCGTGGAGGCCATGGCACCGGCCCGTCGTGCCCAATCCATCTTCTGGGAAAAGTGGTGTTCAAGAACTCACGCACTTACAATCCCCAGTGTGGAAGCGCGCCGTCTTCCTGTAAAATGATGGATGGTTGAAGGTCTTCCAACTAGAGGGCTACAAAGAACTCGAGCATCCCCAAGTACACTTATGTTATAATGTTATAATGTTTCAGACCAACAAAGACCCTAGGATCCACTCATGGCTGGTCTACCTAACTGTGTTCCTAATTGTGTATTGTGTATGTCCTCCGTGGTGGCGGAGGGGACCTACAATTTTACGAACCACAAGAACATAAGAAATTTATGTAAAAACTGCCTGTACATTGGCAACGACCAATTTTTGCAAAACTAAATAATTTAATTTAAAACTAATTAATTATCGATTTAAAACTAAAGATAGAATCTCTGGATCCAGAGGATCAAGTCATAATAGACTACTATCCACAAATATGTTACACTCTATATCTATTTATAACGGACATGGAAATATATCAGATCCAAAGAATCCAGTCAATTTCATTACGGTATCCATCAATACTAGTACCTTGCCAACCAAAAATAAGTCACGGTCCATATCGATTGCGGACCAAGTCAAAATTTACCACCATATACATTACAATATATATACTTAGGAGGAAAAGTGTAGGTGTGGCTGTAAAGACTGTACAGTAATGTAGAAATGTGTGTGCACCCATTTTGGGTCTCCCATTTCAAGGTGTTTGTGGGGCAAGTGAAGATCATGAGTTTTTCAATACCTCACAGTACTATGGGGGGCACCGCTCAGTAGAGGAATCTCTTTAAATGGGGTGTGTAAGGACAGAGAGTATCCCCTAACCCAAGATGCTGCCACCACAAAGCTTTAATTTTACTACCTTAAACTATACCCAATCTATCAACATATGCGTCTAATCGATTTTTAAACATGTTTATAGACGTGCTACTAATTACTTCTACCGGCAAACTATTCCAGCTATTTACTATTCTATGCGTTATTTCTAGTTATTTCTAGTCCTATTATATTGAGATATTTCGAAAAAGCTATCTCTATCTACGTTATCGAACCCATTCATAATTTTGAAAACCTGGATTAGATCACCCCTTAGCCTCCTAGTCTCGAGTGTAGTAAATTTTAACTCCTTAAGCCTATCCTCGTACGACTTTGACCTAAGCGATGGAATAATCTTAGTTGCTCGTCTTTGAACTCTTTCGATTTTGTCTATATCTTTGAGCATATGCGGATTCCAAAATTGGACCACGTACTCCAAATGGGGTCTAACTAATGATTTATAAAGAGGAACTATAATATCGCGCGATTTGTACTCAAAATTTTGAGCTATAAAACTTAACACTTTGTTCGCCTTATTGACCGCTGCTGTACTTTGTTTCGCTACTTTTAAATCACCAGTGACTATAACTCCTAAATCTTTTTCCTGCTCTACGCTTGTTAAATCTTTCCCTGACATACTATACGCAAAATTACCGTTACGCGAACCTATATGCAAAATTTTGTACTTATCAACGTTAAATCTCATTTGCTATGTGACTGACCAATCAACGATTTTATTCAGATCTTCCTAGATTTTACCTCTATCTTCGTCATTAATCGCCCTACCACCCAGCTTCGTGTCATCCGTAAACTTTGAAACTGTACTGACTAGGCCGACATCTAAATCGTTAATATATATAAGAAAAAGCAAGGGGCCCAATACAGAACCCTGAGGAACGCCACTCGCTACATTAGCCCAACACGACTCCGCTCCATCAACGACCACCCTCTGTTTCCTACCTCGCAACCACTCTTCTATCCAATTTATTACTACACCCCTGATTCCATGAGCCTTAGTTTTTTCAATGAGTCTTTTGTGCGGCACGGTGTCAAACGCTTTTTGAAAATCTAAATACACTACATCAACCGCCCGATGTCTATCGTAAACGTCAACCACGCTTTGAAAAATTCTAAAAGATTAGTTAAGCAAGATTTGTTTCGCCTAAAACCGTGCTGCGTATTTCTAACTAGTTATGCAATTCTAAGTGTTCGACTATACGATCCCTAATTATTGATTCCAGTAGCTTACCTACAACAGACGTTAAACTGATTGGCCTATAATTTCCCGCCGCACCTTTATCGCCTTTCTTAAAGATAGGTGTTACGTTTGCTAACTTGAAATTATCTGGTACGCACCCCTCTTTTAGTTGTATGGGATATATGGAATCCCGCCCCGGTGATTTACGCGTTTTCATTTTATCAATATAGCGCATTACTTCCCCTTCACTAACCACATATTATCCAAAATATTACCATTATCAAAAGGTATTATGTCTATGACCGTAGGGATATTCGTTACATCTTCTATAGTAAAAACTGACGTAAAAAATTCGTTTAGCAAGGTAGCCATTTCCTTGTTTTCAGAAACTAGATCTCCGTTTACATTTTTCAAAGGCCCCAAGACACTTTTTACTGGATTTCTATTATTGACGTATTGAAAGAATCGCTTGGGGTTTTCTTTACCGTCACGAGCTATGGAGATTTCAAATTCGCGCTTGGACTTTTTATTACACTTTTCGCTTCACGCCTTAGAGATATGTAGTTGTTTCGTAACCACAAATTGTCTTTATCGCACTTATGTAGCCTATAAGCCCTATCTCTACTCTTTATAATGTCTCCTACTCTAGAAGTAAACCACAAGGGCTTGTTGTTTACTTTCGCACGCTTAATTTTGTACGGTACACATTCCTCATTTATAGTCCTAAATACTGTTTCGAACGATTCCCACATTAGTTTTGCGTTGGAGTTCCCCATTACGTTTTCCCAATTGACGTGTGACAATTTATTTCGAAATTTACAAAGTCTGCGTGCTGGAAGTTAGGAATTTTAGTCGAGTTAGTTGGTTTCGAGTGACTTACTGAGAGGACAAACTCTACCATATTGTGATCGCTATTGCTTAACGGTTCTATTACTTGAAGATCAGTAATTAGCCTATCATCCGTAGTTATTACTAAATCTAAAATACTGTCCAACCTCGTAGGTTCCCCAACCTTTTGAATAAGAAAGCTATCCTCGAGAAAATTAACTAAACGATTACCTTCCGCGTCTCCCTGCATTGTATCGTAATTCACGTTGGCGCAATTAAAGTCACCCATAACTAAAGCCTGCTCACTACCTATTATTCTCTTTAGTTCACGATATAACGCTTCGTCCGTATCAGCTGTTTGATTAGGGGGCCTATATATAACCGCAACAAGAAGTTTGAAATCGTTCAATTTAAGTTCTGCTATAGTCGAATCTATCGGTTCTGGAATTGTGTGCTTTACTTCTATAACGTTCGCAATATTATCTTTGATATACAACATAACACCGCCTCCTCGCCTACCTATTCTGTTTTTAACAAAAGTCTATAACCTTTAATTTGATACTCCCCTACAAAGTCACGTGTTTCAGTGCTAAGCCACGATTCATTATCGCAATTAATCATAGTCTTTACAAGCAATTAAAGAAAAAAATTCGTTTATTTTATTTCGTAGGCTACGAGCATTTAAGGATAGAACCTTCAAATTGTTTGTAATGCGACACCTTCGCGAGCGCAGGGGAAATTTGTGGAATTTACGCTGGGACCGTTCGAGTTACGGCAGCCTGAAAAGAAGAGACAGTATTATGAAATAGTCTTCCTAAACGCGCAGCTCCAACGTCATTAAGATGAAGTCCATCTTCGAGGAACAAGTCCCTCCTGCCGTAGAAACTGTTCCAAAAATTCGCAAAATGCACTCCTTCCTGTTGGCAAAGAGACTTTAGGTTATTGTTAATATAGGTCGCCTTGCTGTAGAAATCGTTACGTTGGATAATTCGAGGAAGTATACCTGTTAAACAATCTTATTAGTTTTCTCCTTTAATCGCTCTAGTAAGTCCCTGTACCTAGCCAGCAGTTCTTCCGATCTAGAATTTAAAACGTTATTAGTACCGACATGAATAACATACGTTGTGTCGTCGGCGGTACCGTCTGTAAAATGGTCAACACTATTAGTTATATCCTCCACCCTTGCACCAGGGTAGCAGTAACGGCGCCTACGACGAGGGTTTCTCCCACAGAATTCCTCGAGCTGCCCTCGAACAATGGAATCACCAACGAGTCGTATTTCCGGTTCATCAGCATCTTCGAAACCTTAAACAGAAAACTTATTGCTTGTTATTACTGGTAGACAAGTCTTACGTTTTCTCAATGGGGCTCCATTACGCACGCGAACGGAGGGTTGGGAACTAGGGGAAGAGAGAGGGCTATTAATACTATTTATATTATTAGTAGAAACTGAGTCAGGAGGGGTCGTAACTGGAGTCTCAAGGGATTCTAATTTTGCCCTCAGAAGCATCACGCTTTCTTCAAGTCTCACCCTGGCCTCCCTCTCACGTTCTAATTCGTTCCTCAGGACTTCCATGCTTGAGCACCACCTGCAAACTAACTGTTCATTATTATTAGCCATTGTAAACGCGTAAGCGGCAAATTTCCCTTCACAGCGACTGCAAGTACTTGACGGGGGTGCCATGCTTTTAATTAGTTAAAAAACAAACAAAAAACGAGCGTTTGGAAATTAATAAATTACAACGTAGGTCTACCGCGTGCTTATTGTGCCGTCACCTGCGAAAACCGCAAAAATGTTCTTGAAACGCAGAAACAGGTTCTTGTAACACAATTTTATGCTAAATGAATATATAATTAAGCTACCGACGAAAGATCTGTTAAAGAAAAAGTATTAAATGAAACTTATCTGTCCGCTGTTTACCGACTTAATACCTTTTTTCCCACGGTAGGTGGCCCTTCGGGAGGTCAGGTAGAGTGTGAAGGGAAAATGAACCTTAAGAAACCTCGTTTCTGATAGATTTGAAAAACAACAAAGGCAAACCAAGGGAATTTCAACCTTATGAAACCTCGTGTAGTAATAGATTCGGGAACAAACAAGGCACTAGCCTTGGTTTAGTCAAGTAATATAGTAATGAATAAATTCAATAAATGAAATATATTCGTTAATGACTGATTAGTAACACGAAGTAATTTAGTTAAGAATGCACCAAACACTAGTTTTTTTCTGTTTTTTTTAAAGACACTTGAACAAAAACCACTTATTCACTTGGTAACACTGGACACTCGATAAAACACGTCTGTTCACAAGGAAAGACTGATCAGCAAAGAAGAATAAGCCTATCACCCTATCATGCATTAGTTCACACCAAACCTGACAAAAGAGAACTTGATGTGTTATGCAACAACATGCAAAACAAAGCATTACCGTGTCTTTTTTGGATTTTATATAATTAAAGTTTATACTCGGGAAACGACTTTGCGTACACCATATAGGCCTATATTATACTGTCCCGTTACATAAGGAATAATTATTTTTTCTTTTTTTAAGTTTCAATAGTTTATCAAAAAATTATTTTCTGTATTCACAGATTGATTCATTACTACTCACATATAGATTAGGATTTAGGTTTGATATTTATAGCTGCACTTCTTATTTCCGATTTCCATAGCCAGTCACGCAATTGGAATTTTATGATTCTTTTGTCAGTCATTTTTATTTTTCCGACTCGATGTACCTCTGACCCTCTACCTTGCTGACCCAAAGCAAAGAATTATGGAGTTAAAACTTAAATTAAAAAATATATATATTTCTAAAGTGTGATGGAGCACTGACAGCTGTGCAAGTTTCAACAGGATAGCACAAAGGAGTGTCTGATAAACATGTCACAACATGGTATACTATCTTTTTAGAATACACTAGAGCAGTAGTGGGCACAGTTTTCAGTGCGAGGGCGACTTTCAATCTAGAAATTTACTGACGGGCTAATAATAATATATGATATAAAATTTTTATATATAGGGTCTATATAACTTAGAAATATCATATTAAAGGGCAGTGGTTGAGGTAAAGCAAAAATATGAAGAATGAGATAGTTCTATTACTTAAATTCCAAATTAACAATTATATATTTATTCATTTTGACAAATTCATACATCTAGGTTGCATCTGATCAGCTAGTAATTTATAATTTGGCGTGTGAGTCGTCACAGCTGAGAGACGTACACAGTCATGAAGGTGTTCGTTGGTGAACACACTTCTGTTTTTTTATTTGATGTGTTTCATGCTTGAAAATGTTGATTCGCACAAATATGTTGATGCAAAATATGCATTCAGCATTAATGCAATTTTCTTGATATTTGGAAGGAATGATTTTGAATAATTACATAAAGTGAAATCGGGTCTGTAATATTAATCAGAAATGGCCTCGAGAGTGACTCCAAACCTTCCCAAGGGCGACTAGTAGCCCGTGGATGACCGAATGCCCACCCCTGCACTAGAGTATATACTGTATGTATAAATAAATATGCCAAAAAATATGTTCTCAAATGGGAATAAAGAGAAAATATCAATTAAATGAAGAAACACACAAAAGGAATGATATACAGTAAGTCCTCATAGCCTAACTTGCATTTTTACAGAACTTTACATTTCTTATCCAACCTCAAAGACGACTTAGCTGTTTAAATAGCTAATATAATAGTTTGCTTCAATTATGATAATTAAAACTCACTCTAATTATCATATTTTGACCTTCACACAGAAAAAAGTGTTTTTTTGCATTTGCTTCAATTACTTCATGTTATTAGTGCTACAGGAACTTATAGGAGTGAAAAGGATCTTTTTTGAGTTGTTGTTTCAGTGTATCTTGAACATGGAGGAAAAAATCAAATAAATCTGATTTTTTAATTTTTTTTTTTAAATAAAAAATTCACCAACCCTGGTCCTAATGAAATTGAGTAGGCTTAAACCCTAGCTTAGTGGGTGAAGCTTGTATAAAGTTATATTTAGTTATCTTTTTCTTTGATAAATCACAATTCAAATAGTGTTTAGATCAGAGCTTTCCAAACTGGTGTGTCGCGACACAGTGTTTTTTGTATTTTGAAAATTTTGATTTTTCTATCAACAAAATCGGCTACAAGATAAACCACCTACTGAAAAATTATCTGATATTTAATATTTGATAACAAAAATTAATTAATGTGTCGTGAAAATTGTTATGCTTAAATAGTTTGTCGCCAACGTTAAAAGTTTGGAAAGCTCTGGTTTAGATTATAAACACCCCAGATGAGCCCAGTAAAGCTTAAGGGCCAAATTAAATAAAATAAACAGTGCAGTTTCACAATAACAGTGTACCTCTTTAATAATATTTTCAGGAATGTTTATACAGTTTTTCTTTGATAGCTTTTCTGACAATTTCAGTGGAGTTTTCACTTGGGGAGTCTTGAGCGACTCCAGGTCCATCGATACAATATAGGTTTTTGTGAAGTTCCTGTTTGAGGTTGCTCTTTAACCTCTCATTTTCTATCGCTTGGTTTTGTAGTCGATCTTCTCATTAAGAGAGTTTATACACTGTTTTAGTGCTTTGTTTTCTTCTTCTAATTTGGTTATTCTTTCATCCTTTTCTACCAGGCAATTTAGGAAAAAAGATAGGTACGATTCCATATATAAAGCTAATTGTTTATCACTGGTAAACGCCTGGCATTTTCGCCTTTTATTCGCACTGAATTCCTTGATCCCTTGACGGAGGGAGATCTCTCTGGAGGCGGGAGAAGCACGCTTGATGTGAAGAGAGAAGGCATACCTCTCTCCTGTTCCCTCATGGAGACCCTGGAGATGAGGGAATGGGAGATGCCTGTTGTTGTTTTTATCGTTGATTTTTGTTTTCTCACTTTGCCATTTTTTAAATTTAGATGTTTGTTGATAGTTTTTGAAAGTCTTAATGGGAGAATTTGACTCGATTTTTAGATAACGTTCTTGCTTTACATCAAGTTTTTATTTACAAATGTAGTTAAAATTCAGTCGTTCGTTCGTATGTCTATAGGATCACCCGTTTGTTCGTTTGTATGTTTGTTTGCAGGACTAAGAAGGTTAGTTTGCAGGACTAAGAAAGTAGTGCCGGATGTCGTATTATTACTTGTAGTTATGTAATATAGATTATCTGATGAGATTGTAACTGTATGTAATCTTGGCACATTTACAATTTTGTTGGAGCAGTAACACAATGGTTAACAGACTTTAAACACTGTTAATTTTGATAAGAAGAAGGAGCATAAAACTGACGAACGTCACCGGCATGGCACAAATACAGTAATGAAATTCCTCAGCAACAGTAATAGCATCGGCTGTAGAAATCATCATAAGGACGGCATATACATTTCTTTGTGATTATTACGTTATGATAGTACGTTACAACGCTTTTGGTACATATTCTGTAACATCTCAGCTGCGGCAATACAGGGTGCCATGAATAACGAACATGGAAAATACTCTCAAATTAAGAGGCCTAAAACTGTAACGTGCTGCCAAAAGAACTGAGGAAACTTCAGCATATCAGCCTAATTACATTAAAAAATCAACAAGACATGGTCTTGTATAAAGACCTGACCAGCTACGCGTAGCTGGCTATGAGGGCAGGATGAGAATAGAAACTCTCTCTTTCATCTCATCAAATCCCTCAAATAAGGTGGGATGCTGCAGAAAAGTCGAATTCAGGTCGATCCTGAACAACTGCTTAAAACCAACAAACGTGACAATATATATATATATATATATAATATATTATATATATATATATATATATTAGGGTGGTCCAAAGTTTGGGCTAAAATTTAAAATTAGTTGGAAATGCTCTCGACATGGCTGCTCTTATTCCGTTAGATGTGAAGTGATTTTGTGCAAAATATCTGTCGATTCAGTACATAATAAGAGGTCACTATGATTTTCATATTTTCAATTAATTAATTAGCTAATCATTTTCTACCCGCTTCATTTTTAGAGGACGCGGCAGTCACGCCACATTGACTCCGCCCACCTTTCAGAGGATGATGCAATTGTTCGATTTCTTGTATAATGCTGTTTGTGAATCAGACAAATCATTTACTCCTGCATCATTTCAAGTTTAAACTTGTTGGAGGACGGTTTTAAGTTCGTTCAAACTTCAAGAGCTTAGGAATAGTATCTCATGTAAGTATTAATTCATATACAGTATATTAATTATTAATTCATATATATTAATTATTAATTCATATATATAATTATTAATTCATATATATTAAGTATTAATTCATATGTATTATATTTATTCAGTATAAATATATATATAAAATTATGTTCTTTATATGCAAATTTATAACCGGTAAGGATGTTGCTATTAAATTAAATGATTAAAATTGTAAGCTATATATACACACACACCTTATGTCTCTTGATGTTTATTATTTACTTATTCTTAAATATATTTTTAAAAATTTGGCTATCTTCCTACCCATCAACCACTAACCACTGTAACCAATTTTTTTACTTTATTTATTTTGACTTTGCAATTTTTTACTTTAACACTTATATAATTGTGCTTTGGTGCTAAACGGTTAATGCATTATTTTCTCTCATTTTTCAGGTTATGGCTAGAAGTACTCGCTCATCTGCAGGAACGTGGGTTCTAGGAAAGCCCAGCAACGAGTTATCAACTCCAAGGCTACCCACATTGGGTGATGTGCTTCGTTTGGTTCAGTTTCACCATCATGAACAGTCCAAGACCTTAAAAGAGAGCTACAACTTGGCCTGCAAAGAGGCCCTGCAAGTATGGCAGAGAGCAAGGATTCCTACACAGCGAGTCGATTCCTGCGTTAGGAAGCTGTCAAAGCTGTACGAAGAGTTCCTTGCGTTGAAGAAAAACCGCAAGACGCAGCTACAAAGATGCAGAGTGAAAGAGAGCATGTTCCAAGAGACTCTTTCAGAACTTTTTGACGTTGCCTCGGAGGACGCTTTGAAGGTGATAGACAATGAAGAAGACCGCCAATTCCTGATGATGCAACGAGAAGACGTCTTTTCCTGCAGTATGGCAGGCCCTGACAAGATTAATTTTGCCAAGGAATACCGCAAGAGATGTCGACAGGAGAAAGATGCTGACAAAACTCTAAGGTACAAAGAAAGAGAGGCTGCGTTCCAGGCTGGAGCTGCTGCTCTTCCATCATACAGCACATCCACTTCATCCTCTGAAGAATTCAACGCTGAAGACGATGATTATCGTCCGTCGACTTGGACCGGAAGAGCAGTTGTACACTCTCATCCTCCGAAACGAAACAGTATCTTCACATCACCAGATGTGGTTGCTGCTCTTGATCGCGTCAACCTTCCCGATCGAGGAGCAGTCTTCGTTGCTGGACCAGTCACTGAAGCCCTGGGCTATGATATTTCTACAATGACTCTTTCACGCAGCTCCATCCGTCGTTCAAGAAGGCAAGCAAGGCAGGCAGCAGCCAAAGTGGATCAAGCTTCGTTTTCTGTCGAAGGACCCCTTCTTCTTCACTGAGATGGGAAACTACTTCCCGATATCGGCGGCGCAAAGGAAACAGCCGAACCAACCGCGGTAATCGTTACGGGAAATGGGATGGAAAAACTCCTAGCCGTGCCAAAAATACAACGAGCTACAGAAGAAGAACAGGCCAAGGCTTGCATTTCGACGATTGGTGACTGGAATCTTCGCGGTGAGATCCAGGGTCCCGTATTTGACACAACTGCGTCTAATACTGGCCTTCACAGGGGAGCCTGTACCATGATTGAAAAAGCAGTAGGGAGGGAACTTGTCTGGATCGCTTGTCGACATCATATCCTTGAAGTCGTCTTGTCAAACACCTGCAACGCACTTCTTGGACCCACAGATGGCCCGGAAATGACTCTCTTTAAACGTTTTCATAAAAAATGGCCATCACTTCAGAAGGATTCCTTCATGAAGGCTTCAAACAACCTATTCAGAGATCCAAAGATGTTTCAGCTTCGAGAGGAAATGATCCAGTACTTCACAAAGGCACTGGAGTCTAAACAATCAGGTGATGACTACGAGGAATTGCTACGACTCTGCCTCACCTTCCTCGGGTGCCGTGATGAGAAAGAAGTCAAGGTCCGCTCTCCAGGACCAACTCACCATGCACACTGGATGGCCAAGGTCATCTACGTCCTCAAAATTTATCTGTTCAAGCATCAACTACAGCTGACAGCACGTGAGACGGAGAATATCACCGAGCTCTCTCTGTTTATCGCCTTGATCTACGCACGTTTTTGGAACGAGGCCCCCGTCGGAATCAACGCTCCTTTCAACGATATTCTGCTTCTTAAAATCTCGCAAAAGTACCCAAATCAGACCATTTCCAAAGCAGCATCCACAGCTCTTCAACGGCACCTGTGGTATCTTGGAGAGCATCTCATTGGCCTTGCATTCTTCGATCCTAGAGTCGATGCCGAGACCAAACGGAAGATGGTCGTAAACCTCCAACGTAACGAGAATACCACTGTTACTAGTCGATTGAAGCTTGAAGGAAACATTGGAGATTTGAATTTGTATGAAATGGTCACCAAAAGGACCCTGGGAATCTTCAATCTGTCAAAGAAAGAAGGAAGGAAGGAAGGCAGCGGAGGATACCTTCCTGAGGATCGATCCCAATTCCTGGACGGAGGATGATTGCTTTCAAGAGTTTCGACGCATAGCGATCAACCTAAAAGTTGTCAATGATTCGGCGGAGAGGGGTATCGCCCTTATCAAGGCACATAATACATCTTTGACGAAGGATGAAGAACAAAAACAACTCATCCTTCCTCCGATGAGTAGCAAAACATCGCCAAGACTACTCATCGTCTACGAAGGAGTCAGTGATGAAGCGTTAATCTAAGTAATGATATATTATAAACGAATGATAAATGTAATTTTCTGTCAAACATATAATTTTTGTTCTTTAAAAATGAATCTGTTTTCTTTAAGAGTTATTCTGTTTTCTAAAAAAAATAAGCTGTTTTCTTTGAGATTTAATCTGTTTTCAAACAAATAAACTAGGATTTGCCCTTGTTTTTTCATTTTTTTAACCCAGAAGATCAATCTACCAGAAAATGAGTAGTAAAATGAAATTCATAGCGACCAGTAAATATCATTCAATTAGTCTGAAATTTGGCATGGAGATGTTTGATGATACAGGAACAGGAGTAGCCATGTGGAGGTAAAAAATTACAAAATTTTATTTTTTGGACCACCTAAAAAGTCCCTAATATATATATATATATATATATATATATATATATATATATATATATATATATATATATATATACGTATACGTGTCACTTTCGTGAAATAATTTTCATATATATATATATATATATATATAATATTATATATATATATATATATATATATATATATGATGAATAAAACCACGAAGGAAAGGAAACAAAAAGGTGCTCAAGCGCTTTCGTCTAATGACATCCTCAGGAACACTGAAGTACATAAAAGGTTACGGCCTATATATAGGTTACAAAAGAAAAAAATAAATAAATAACATACATACACAAACATATATATACATATATATATACATACATATCTACACACATACATATATACATATATATGCAATAAACGAAGTAAAAATAAAAATTAAAAATTAAAGATTAGAGGATTAACAAAGAGGCATACAGATTTGTAAGGAAAAATATCGATTTTTAGCACAAGATCAAATGAATTAAAAATACAAATTTATACTGGAAATCTACCCGGGTTTTAACACTTTGCCTTTTAGAGTCAAGTTTCGATATATATAAAAATAAAATGAAGATTAAAAGTTAATAAAGTAGCGTACAAGTTTACCAAAGATTTAGCGTCCTACCCTTTTTATCTAAATTTGTTTTGAAGGAATTCAAAACAACAGGATCGAGTTGAAAAAGACCTTTGCTTATGTTGAAGTTATTTGAAAGTTGGATAATGGCAGACTCAAGAATATTTCTATTGACAATGTTGCTAGAATGAAATAAAACTGAAGCATTATTCCAATCAATACAGTGGGATAACTCTGACAAATGGACAAAAAGCACTGGACAACTGTCCTGTTCTAACGGAATATTGATGCTGTTTTATACGTGTGTGCAAATCCTTTCCCGTCTGACCTATGTAAAGGAATCACATTGTTTACACCCAATTTTATAGATAATGCCTGAATTATTGATAGGGCTATTTTTTACTATGATATTTTTCACAATATTGTTATATGAAAATACTACATTAATATCCAAAAGTTTAAGTACATTAGCAATGCCTAAAAAGCCCGGGAAAAATGGAAGTACTAAAATATTTTTTGACAAAGTACGTGTTATTATTGACACGATAGAAAGTTCGTTTTGCCTTGTTGAGACAAGATTCCATAAACGCAGATGGGTAACACAGATCACTTCCAATACCGTTGATTTTTTCCAATTCGGCATCGATGTATTCCGGACTGGCGATCCTAAGGGCGCGGAGAAACATGGGATGGCCATGGGCAACCCCTTATCCCCCCTCCTCTCCAATATTTATATGGAGTTTTTCGAAATTACTTACATTCCGAGAATCCTGGGGGTTGGCATCCCTTGGTTGCGGTACGTCGACGATATTTTGTGTAT